>CM042427.1:39110780-39348280 GCA_023631565.1 Gymnocephalus cernua | reverse complement strand
CAGTAAATTGCTGTTGAACGACAAAAACAACCAGATGGGAAAAGGGTATTTTACGATAACTTTGAATGCACCGCGAGGCTGTAGGTTACCAGTTTCAGTGAATGCACCGCGAGGCTGTAGGTTACCAGTTTCAGTGAACGCACCGTCTGTGTTTCTCCGACGTCGGCAGCTGCTGCGCTGCAGAGCAGACTGTTGATATACAGTCACACTTTACACTGTTTAACGTCACCTGTCGGCATGTTAACCGTGTTTAATCAAGCTGCTAGCTAACGCTAGGCTAACGTTACCTGCTGTCGAGTGTAGTGTAAAGTCAGGCACCGAAATCTTCGTTCTTATTCTGTCTCGTTACTGCCGTTTACATCGGAACCGACGACCTACTGTCCCCAACCCTAATAAATAGTGATACGAGAGTGGAGTAGAGTAGCTAAAGTCTGCATTAGAATGAGAAAATCCCCTCGCCGTTCAGAAAAACACAAACTACAAGCTGGTATGAGTTTAGTTTGGTTGTCTGTACACGTTTATTTACAGCATAAAAAAGTGGAAAACGTTTCAAATCCAAAATTGAAAAAAACGCTGTAAATTCATAACCGACCGAACATTTTTCAACAACTCAAGAATTGAGCATTAACATCCGTATGAGAGAAAAACAAAAACAAAAAAAACTGTACAAGTTCTCAGCAAAAACGAGAATTAAAAAAATTCTTAGTTCATAAAAAACAAAACAAAAAACAAAGTGTGTGTGTGAGAGAGAGATCAGGAGGGGAGTCCAGCAGCGAGGATGCTTCCCAGCAGCGTTCGGTCCTTCAGAGCGTTCTCAACGTCTTTCTCCTCGATCTTCAGAAACACCTGAAACAACAACGACGTTTCAGATTAAAGCCAAACAGACTGGATGCGTAGCGTATCTGTTTTTATTTCGGCTCCCATGTTAACAGGTTAGAGTTTGCACACTGCCTGCGTGACGTGCAAAAAGCGTGCCTGCTAGAAATAGGACCGACGCCTATTTTTCACGCGACACGCAAGCGTGGTGGAAGCGTTTCCAGGCAAAATAGAATATGAAAATATGTTTTCATATTATATAATAGCCCGGGCTTCTATTTACCCAAAATGCCCCGGCGTGTATTTGAGACAGGCGTCTATAAGAGACGGGCCTTTAACTGACGATGCTTTGCCCGCATGCTGTGGATCCATCACACACGCTCACCTCCAGCTCTTCACTGACCTTCTTCCTCCCTCCACCTCGCGGTCCGGCCCTTTGGTCGTCTTCCTCGGACAGACGTCGCAGTTCTGCTTTACGTTTACGCCGTTCTCGCGCTCTCTCTCTCGGGATCGGTCGAGAAACGTCTCGCCGCCGCTTCTCCCGAATTTTGTGTCGGCAAATTTGACAACCGTCGGCTTTAAATGTCAAATCATACTTTTTTCTTTTTGTCTCCGCGGTGGTATTGAGAGAAATAAGAAAAACTGAAGACTAAAAGAAAGTTCGTTAACCTGTTTGTTATGTTGCCATAGCGATGAGTCGTTTATGAACGGGTTGCGTCTGTCACGTGAAATCAAATCAAAACGCAGAACAAACGATCTGACGGGTTTTAAAAGATCAAATAAAACAGACCAGGCCTCTATTTGAGACCGGCCTTTATTTACCCAAACCTGTCGTCACACCAGGCGTTTAAAAGAGACAGGCGTCTGTTTGGGACTCGGCTATTATTTGAAGTTTTACGGTATTTGTCATTTTGACACAAAACATTTAATAAATTACATTTTGATGTTTGAAAGTCTCGAGGTTTTGAAGAGGATATACATGTAAAATTAGCCTATTTTGCCGTTAACACTGCCAACGTCTTTGCTGTAATTACATCAGTGCATATTTATGTTTAACATGAAGTAATACGTAATACTACTGCATGAGTGCATTTTATCGATGGGAAACATACATGTGTAGCAGGAGCAGCGGCGTGTAGACACGTTTCTGGTGTGTGAGACATAGAAAAATCCACGCAGCCGCCACACAACAGAAACGCCACGCTCACGCCACGCAGGCAGTCTGCCTTAAGGCCGTTTTATGCTTGACGTGTTGGAGGTGGCGTGCGCATTCGTGACATCAAAATGACGTAATTTCCGGCCGGCGCGTCTGATTTTCAGCGCGCGAGCACAGGGCGCGCACCAGTCTATTTTTTCCAGCGGCGCCCGACAAACCGGAAACAGAAAGCCTGAACGAGCTCCTGGGAAACGTGATGCCAGGACTCGCCGACTGACTGCAAGTCTCTCTGGTAAACTTACCGGGTTAAGATGAGTTCTTTTTTTGTGAATGAAAGGCTCGATCTGACGGAGTAGCTTATCCAATCAGATCGAAGCATTGACGGCGCTGCTGCTGCCTGTTCTGCCGTTGTTTATCTTTTTCTTCTTCTTCTAGTCCTTAGAAAGAAAAACATCGGTAGCCTTTGCTCCTTAGCGCCACCGCTGTTCAGGAGAAGACTGCAACTAGTGCCGCGACCACCACGCGCGAGTATAAACACTCACGGCGATCCCGTGACGTCACGATTTCCGCACGCACTGTTGAAAGCGCTAGTATAACTGAGCCTTCACGCGACGCATCCAGTCCGTCTCCGGCCTTATGAATGTGTGTTCTACTCTGGCTCGGCTCCAGCTGTGTCTGTCCCTCTGCTCCGGTTTCTCTCTCCACTGAGTCTGACTTCATGTCCCCCCCCCCCCGATATATAACTGGTCCACCACCGCAGTGACCCCCGAGTGCTGTATTTGTACCTTAGTGAGTCGAGCCTCCTTGGCTTTCTTCAGAGAGAAGATCCCTCGGCTCTCCAGCAGACCGCAGAGAGACAAGCACTCCCCCTGACCGACGGCAGACACCTGCCGCTGGGCGCACAGGCGGCTGTAGACCTCGTGGAGCTGAAACACAAGACGCAGAACTCCGGTTTACACACAGCCGGCACGTTTCACCAGAAACTATTTCACATTCAGGCCGAGCTCCAGCGCCGCCTGCTGGACGTTAAAAATAAAGCTGCGGCCACTCGAGTCAGGACAACCATTAGTGAGAGACGTTACTTTCTCTCCCTGGTCTGTGCAGACCTGCCAACCTTGGGAACAATTACAGGTTGGCAGGTCTGGTCTATGTCCACTTCTGGGATCGCTCCGGTGCCGCCGTAAAATAAAATAAAATCAACTTTATTTTCCTCGAAGGGAAATTTGTTTTGGACTCTGTTCGTTGCGCAGCTTTACAAAGACAACAACATACAGAAAATAAGCATCTCTCACCACAAACTCTCATGCAACACACAACATCTCATCAACATTAGACGGGTACCTAGAGATGGGAGATTTTTTCTGAAAAAACTCAATTTACGATTCGATTCCCCCCCCTCCACTCCAGTCCAGTCACATACATCTCAGCAGAAAGATGAAAAATGTTGCGTTTACTTCACACAAGAGCAGCCATTTTCCCCTGTTGCCATGGGAACGTTATGAAGTGACATAATTTCACCTACTGAGAACACGGTGTTGGGGGAATCACTTTTTTCCTCTTTTTCATCAAACCGCAATTTTTGCAAGTTCCCGCAATTTCGTCGCATACAATTGCATAAATATCCCGCATATTCCATCACATTTTTTAAGAAAACGTGCCGCATAATCAAGGATTTTTGCCCGCAACAATCACAAAAAAAAAAAACTCTGGAGGGACTGCATAGTTAAAAAAAAATGTTATTCATTTCGTTATCCTTTTAGATCTGCGTGGATTCGGTTAAGATTTATAAAAAAAAAAGACTTCTACGGTTGACTTTGTGTCTTTCCTCGGACAGATCCCGACTCTTGGTGGGCGGCATCTGTCAAATGAGGTTACACACACACACACACACACACACACACACACACACTCATTGCCTTTACTGTACGCCAACTGATCACACTCGCCGTCTTGCGTAGTCACCCCCCCCCCCCCAAATGCTCAGTCCCTCCAGAAAAACGCGGAGTTTTTTTGTGATTGTTGCGGGCAAAAATCCTTGATTATGCGGCACGTTTTCTTAAAAAATGTGATGGAATATGCGGGATATTTATGCAATTTTATGCGATGAAAATGCGGGAACTTGCAAAAACTGGGGTTTGATGAAAAAGAGAAAAGAAGTGATTCCCCAACACCGTGTTCTCAGTAGGTGAAATTACGTCACTTCATAACGTTCCCATGACAACAGGGGAAAATGGCTGCTCTTGTGTGAAGTAAACGCAACATTTTTCATCTTTCTGCTGAGATATATGCGACTTTTTTGCAACGAAAATGCGGGGATTATGAAATCATGCAAGCCCCGCATATTGTGCGCGGAAATCGGCAATTTATGCGGCGAAAGTGCGGCGTATTTGAAAAAATGCGCCCCCGCATTAATATGCGGACTTTGGCTGATTATGCATTGAATTCTGCGATCGCATAATCGCGTTTTTCTGGAGGGACTGAAACGCCCAGAGTCAGAAAAGCCCCGACCTCAGCTCATTAAAAGCTTCTCTGTTCTCCCTCTTCATCCAGTAACTCACCTTCCCGAGGACGATCTCTTTGCTCTTCCCGCTGCGTGTGAGCAGCAGCAGGCAGCAGACCAGCAGCTTCTGCTGCAGGGGGAAGCTCTCTCCGTCGGAGCCGCCGCCGCCGCCGCCGCCGCACTGGGACGCCATCCGGTCGCCGTAGACCTCCGACAGAACCCGCGCCACCTGGGGGAGGCTGACGCGTGACGCTGCACGCACCCACCGAGGACAACAAGCGCTCCAGTTAGCGTTCACGTTTTCAACAGTCACAGCGAGTTCAGAACAGATTTTTTTTTTTTTTTTTTTAAATCAGCGAGCGGAGGACGAGTCACAGCGGCGCTCACCTTTAGAGTCGGCGTCCGGGTCCGATGCTTTCTTCCTCTCGTCGGACTCCACGACCTCGACGGCTCTCCTGGAACACGGAAATAAAATCAGACGCAGTAGAGACGGAGTCACGAAGAAGCTCCAAAACACACGTCACCCAAAAGATTTAAATCGATATTCTTATAAATTAATTCCAGATTCTTTTGTCATTTTTATTCTCCACATAAAACCTAAACTATGTTTCCCACATCCACCGGTCGGTAAATACATCACTGCAACACAGACAAGGTTAAAATGGAGCTAATAAATAAACCAAGATTACGCTAAAATAGAATAAAATAATTAGTTTTAATAAACGTTTTTAGAGGGAACAGTTTCTTTCATGTGCCGTTGATATTCTCTGGTTAATTATTGTGTTAACGGTTCATGTTGTCCTCGCGGCAAATTTGACCCGTTTTCAAAGTTGTGAGACGGTCCAAATATGGGACGTCAAAATAAGCGCTGACAATGTAAAAAATAAATAAAAAAATAAATATATTTTATTTTAATATATATATTTATTCATTTATTAAAATAAAAAACGTAAAAAAATAACTGTCAAACACTGAAAGAAAACCTACAAATACGTCAAAAATGAAAGCATTGAAAAAGTCACAAAAAATGTCAGTAAAAAAGCCAAAAGTGACAAAAGCCTTGAAAAAAAAAAAAAACCACAAAAACGTTGACAAAAAAAATAAGTTGTTCTTCATGGTGGACGGGAAGACAGCACACGGCTTAAGCTGCTCCACATAAATCAGGATTAATCACAAACACACTTCTCAACTTATGGTTCATCTTATAAAAAAGCAGAACTGACGGATTTATACAATTTAATTTGATCTTTTTGTTCCACGCCGTCTGCTGCTAGTGCTCCAAGAACCAAACGGAGCAGCCTCAGACACAGCCACTGACACAGACACTCAGCCACAGACAGAGACTCAGCCACAGACTCAGCCACAGACTCAGCCACAGACAGAGACTCAGCCACTGACACAGACTCAGCCTCAGACACAGACAGAGACTCAGCCACTGACACAGACTCAGCCTCAGGCACAGACTCAGGCACAGACTCAGACACAGACTCAGACACAGACTCAGACACAGACTCAGACACAGACTCAGACACAGACTCAGCCACAGACAGACTCTCGGCGAGGTCGGGTTCGGGCTCTACGGTACCTGCAGATGTCCAGGGCTTTCCTGGCGTCTCCCGACACCGCCGACACTTTCCTGGCACAAAACTGAACCGCCGAGGCGTCCAGGAGGCCCTCGGCCGACGCCTGCAAGGAGGAACCGAGAAAAACACGTTCACGCCATGTTTGGAGGGTAGAAGGGGGGGGGGGGTGGGGGGGGGGGGGGGGGGGGCAGTAGCTCAGTCAGTAGGGAGTTCGGTTGGACCAGAGTCTGGTGGTGGACTGGTAGCTGGAGAGATACCAGTCCACCTCCTGGACACTGCCATGGTGCTCTTAAGCAAGGCACCGAACCCCCAACCGCTCGGGGCTCCTTTCCTTGATAACAATGATGATAATAATAATAATAATAATAATAATAATAATTTACCTTGCGGGATTAATAAAGTATAAACTGTTATTTATCCCGAGGCGTGCGGTCTGCGTTTACCTGGGCGAGCCGGTCCTGCACGATGGCGCTGAGCTCCTGCCGGCTGTACGGAGGGAAGTGGAGGAGCAGCGGGCGACAGTGGGGGCGAGCCTGCAGCCGCGGCAGGATCCGGTCCGTCAGATCCAGAGCGTTGGCGATGCCTGAAACAACAACAACCAGACGAGGTCACGCCGGTTCTTTATGAAACACTGAATGTTCCTTTCATCCGTTTCTATCATCTCGAACGTCACGGCATGGCGGATGAAATAAAATCAATCGACTGATCACGTTACCTTTCCATCACTTCCTTAAAGTCTAACTGATGATCATTTGATCATTTCTACTCACGAGGTCCAACCTGAGGTACGGCGTTGAAGAAACACTAAACGTCTTTCACCGTGTTTTTAGAATCTGACGGGTAAATAATCTGCTTCCGAGTTCAACTCTCACATATAAAATCACATTTAAAAATGTCTTCTTCTGCGTGGAAATCCATATTTACAAAGACTATTTTTCTGACTTTAAACATGAAGACGTGTGCAAAACAGAAATGAGTAACAGCGATACAGAAAGGAGAGATTCAGGAGTGGTGGGTGAGTGGTGGTGGTGAGTGGTGGTGGTGAGTGGTGGTGTTTGTTGTTGTTGGTGGAGCTCTTACCGACGAGGCAGAGGCGAGACTCGGGCAGGTACGGCCACTCAAAGATGGTGTACAGGACGTCTTGAGCTTTACTGTCCAGCTGGTCCATCTCGTCCAGAACCAGCAGCCTGAGGACCGAACAGAGGCTCAGTCACTGGGTCACACACACACACACACACACACACACACACACAGGGTCACTCACTCACACACACACACACACACACACACACACACACACACTGGGTCTCACACACACACACACAGGGTCTCACACACAGGGTCTCACACACACACACAGGGTCTCACACACACACACACACACACACACACACACACAGGGTCTCACACACAGGGTCTCACACACACACACAGGGTCTCACACACACACACACACACACACAGGGTCACTCACTCACACACACACACACACACTGGGTCACTCACACACACTGGGTCTCACACACACACACACACACACACACACACACACACACACACACACACACAGGGTCTCACACACACACACACAGGGACACACACACAGGGTCTCACACACACACACACAGGGTCACACACACAGGGTCTCACACACACACACAGGGTCTCACACACACACACACACACACACACACACACACACACTGGGTCTCACACACAGGGTCACACACACACACTGGGTCTCACACACACACACACACACTGGGTCTCACACACACACACTGGGTCTCACACACACACACACACACACTGGGTCTCACACACACTGGGTCTCACACACACTGGGTCTCACACACACACACTGGGTCTCACACACACACACTGGGTCTCACACACACTGGGTCTCACACACACTGGGTCTCACACACACTGGGTCTCACACACACACACTGGGTCTCACACACACACACTGGGTCTCACACACACACACTGGGTCTCACACACACTGGGTCTCACACACACACACTGGGTCTCACACACACACTGGGTCTCACACACACACTGGGTCTCACACACACACACTGGGTCTCACACACACACTGGGTCTCACACACACACACACACACACACACACACACACACACACACACACACACACACACACACACACACACACACACACACACACACACACACACACACACACACACACACACACACACACACACGGTCTGCAGTAATGTTCCATATACAACCTCATAAAGACATCAAGACACACACACACACACACGGTCTCTCTGCTAACCCTGCTTTTTAAAAGGCAGTTTATCACTAAAGTTTACTTTTTTAACTTACAAAGACAAAAAAAAAAACTATTTGTCAAAAGAAAAAGTTCAATAGGAAACGTTTTACAAATTCAATCATCTATCAAAAAAGTACGCAGAACAATCAGACAACAGATCACAGATGTAAACCTGAATGTTCTCTCAGTAACGGCCTGAGATGATCTCAGACTCCCGTTAAAGGACTCTGGGTCGTTACTCACACAGCGGGCCCCGCGGCCGTCAGGAACCTCTGCAGCCCGCTCTGCCCGCCGGGCGCTCGCAGTTTGTCGGCCAGCAGCGGGAAGATGGCGTGGGAGTTACGCAGACTCATGCAGTTCACCACCACCGTCTGCACCGGCGCCAGCTCCGCCTGGCGGGACCACAAGCAGCCGTTAGAAACAAATAACCGGACCGGACCGTCTTCTTTACACGGCCGAAAAGTCTGATAAACAAGCGAGGGAAACCGTGAAACACGCTTCGCTGGTCAATTTTTCTAACTAAGCGCTCGGTGACATCTTCAAACGTCCCGTTTCTTCTCTCGAGGTGAGTCCAAGTTAACCCTCGTGCTGTCTTCTGGTCGACAACGCAACTTTGTTTTTCCAGGGTCCAAATTTTCACTTTTATCCAAGTATTTGTCACTTTTTCTGATGTGTATTTGCGCTATTTTGACATTTTATGTATTTTTCCCCCCTTTCGTTTTTGAAGCTCTCTTTTCACTCCACACCTTCTTTTTGTAAGTAAGTTCGTATTATGCGTTTTATTTTTTTTTTTGCTCTTTCTCCCCTTAAAACCGTCTATTATTTTTCCTTTGACCCTTTATTTCTCTTTTGAGTTTTAAGAGATTAAAACTGTCCAACATTTCACACATTTTGAGAAAAATCAAATATAATTTACGACAGCAGACGTGTTTCTCCTTTCCCTCTCCCTCTCTCTCTCTCTCTCTGCTGTACATGTAATTCATTCCAGTGCAGAAGCCCAAAGTCCTACTTAAGTAAAGTACCTACAGTATATACTAAATGTACTTAGTTACTTTCCCCCTCTGATTAGTTCAGTGTTATCTGTAGGGCCCCCCCTCTTAGTCGACTAATTGGTCGTTCTGGTCTTAGTCGGCTGAGATTTCTTTAGTCGATAAGTCAATTTTTATGCTGATTCGTGCTTAATTACTCATTTCCGAGCAACTTATGAGAACATTTCTGGTGAACACGAGATTTAAAGTGGTGCTTTTGCAGGATTAATTTCAGAGAAACTCAGTTTTACAGATGGTTAATTAACTATATTTATATTGAGCTTTTCTAGTCTTAACCAGCTCTCAAAGAGCACAGCTCTGTCGATTACATCAACTAATCGATTAGTCGACAAAATCATATAAGTGTTAGTCGACTAAGAGTTTCTTTAGTCGAGGACGGCCCTAGTTCTGCTCTACTGTCATGTCTGCAGTACTCTAAAGTCCCCACCAGGTGTCACTGCAGCTCTACAAAATCCTTCGCTTTCACCTTCTTGCATCCCTCGCTCCCTCCCTTCTTCCTCCCTTCATTCATTATTCAGATACTTCCGGTATTACTCCGACTCCTAAAGTACCTTCATCTCCTGCAGCACGCAGTTGAGGCAGGCCGTCTTGCCAGTGCCCGGAGCTCCGGAGATGTACAGGCTGCCGGGGAGCCGCCGCAGGGCCTTCTCCTCCAGGAACGAGCGGATGGACGCCCGCTCCGTCTCCCGGGACAGCAGCCGCTCTGGGACGGCCGTGTGGAGCGCCCGCTTCACGCTCAGAAACCTCGACTCTGGGAGGAGACACGCGGACAGGAAGTGAAAGGGTGAACAACAGCGTAGCAGACAAGAGGATTCACGGCGAACGTCATCCTCGCTTTAACCGAGATCACGGCGGCTGGGACATCTGGGAGACAGTCGGCTTCAGACCAGGAGGCGGAAATCTCCAGAGACATTTAACACCACCAACCTCATCAGACATGTGAAGGTTAGTCACGGAAAGGAGGATGAGGAGTTTTCAAAGTTAGCTAACGCTAAGGCAGAGCGGAGTCGTGTAGCTAGCAGCTCCGGCGCCGCTCTAACAGCTGTTTCCCCGTGTGTGACTGTGTGTGTGTGTGTGTGTGCGTGCGTGCGTGCGTGCGTGTCGGTGTGTGTGACTGTGTGTGTGTGTGTGTGTTGAAGAAATGTCTGCAGTGATTGAAAGAACATTTTTTAGATTTTGGACAGAAAGCCAAACAGTTACTGATACATTCTCTAAACATGTGTGACTGTTACATAATGCCGTAATTTTCAGTTCATAAAAGTGATCGGTGATCGGTATCGGCCGATACGTCTTCCAGCAATCGGTGATCGGCCCCAAAAATCCTGATCGGAGCACCCTTAGCAAATACGTTTTGGGAGAGAAGAAGAAGTCTCTGTAAAGAGGAAGAATCCAGCGACGTCAGCGATAGATTTACTAAACGACAGCCTTGGACCTGGAAACTCAAATCTCACTAAAGGGCCACACTGGAAAATGATATCAAGGGCCAGACGCGTTTATCGACGTGCTTTTATTTCAATCGAAAACGCAAATATCTTTGGACTGTATTACTGCGTAGCATTCTCGCTTACAGCTTTGTCGACATAAGGCCCTTAAAAAAAAGGCAGCAAAAACGTTCCTTAGTCATTATAGAGTTTAGCGCAACGATGATTACATTTTTTACAAGCAGGCGGCCACACAGACGCCTCACGACCTGTTTCACAGCCTGAACATGAAAACTATGCTTCTTCTGGGGGAGTTTATGAGTCTCAAAGTCGGCAAATCGGCCAAATTCTGCTCTGAGTGTCGCATAATATCAGTTTGAAAAACAGTTTTTGGTTTGGTGCACAACTAGTGCTGGGCGGTATACCGGTTCATACCGAAAACCGGTGTATATTTTCGTCACGATGTTCATTTTTAATATACCGCCATACCGGTGTGTTTAATAACACAACGTCCGGAACGAACGTTACGCTGCGCCGCGAGACACTGTTTTAGACGGACCCTTTAAAATGCTGCACTTCTAAGCAGCGACGGTAAACAGCAGCGCACCAGAGGGACGTCACACGGAAGATGGATGCTGCAGAAGTAGTAGAAACGAACTTGTGCCAAAAAAAGGAGCCGCCGGGTCTGTTGTTTGGAGGTTTTTTGGTTTCCAAAAATCCGACGTTGACCAAACAACCGTTTTACGCAAGTGCTGTCGGGCTAAAATAGTCGCGAAAGGCGGCAACGCGAGCAATTTGCTCCACCGCCTCAGCTGCAAACACGTCTTGGAATATCAAGAATGTATGAAATTAAAGTCAGCAGGCTCAGCGCCCTCCACATCAGCAGGTAACACGGGGAAAGCTAAAGAAAAGTCGAGCCAAATGTCACTTAAAGACGCGTTTGCTAGAGGGACTCGCTATGACAGAAAAAGCAGATTACAAACTCCATCACCAACCACCGAGCTAAAGACACGGTCCCGCTTAATACAGTGGTGAGGAATGAGTCAATTAAGGCAATTTACTGCAGTAATTCCTCTCTCAACCAGTAGAAAATGCATTGAACATCTGAATATGCATGAAAAAAAACCTGTAAAAAAACGGAAAACCAGCATAATTTTGAACAAAAAACGCGTTATGAATTTTTGGTCATACCGCCCAGCACTAGGCACAACTAGTCGGGCCAAAATCTTATTGTGAACCTCAACAGATACGCGGGCCGGATCAAAATTTGCGAGGGGCCGGGAGGAGTTTGACACGTGTGATTTAAAGGTTGATGAGAAAAAAGGCTGAAAAAGACGACAGGAAGAAGGAAGGAAGTCAGAAACAGGTCGAAAATAGCAAAACGTACTTCGAAAAAACACAGTAGAAAGAAGGAAGGAAACACTTGGGCGACAAAAAACTTCGAGTCATTTATTAACGCAAGTCACGCACGTCTCAAGTCCTCAAATGGGCGACTCGAGTCAGGCCGTGTGACTCGAGTCGACCCCCTCTGATGATAACAGCTAGCAGCACCAACTTGGATTTTTGCTGATAAAAAATGTAACTTCTCAAAACAAATAAGATCCTCTTACTGTTGGCGGGCGACTTCCTCTCTGCGGCAGGTCGCCTCGGGGACGGCGCGGCGCCGGGAGAGACCGGTTGCCTGGGCGACGAGGGCGGGACCAGCCGTCGCCGAGCCAAGAGCGGCGAGTTCTCGTCGAAGCCGAGCTTTCTGGGCGAAGCCGCGGCCGGCTTGCTCTGTTTGGGCGGAGAACCCAGCAGGCCGGCGCCACGGTTACAGTCGTTGTCGTCACCTGGGAGAGAAATAATACACACGGGTTACTTAACAGTTAGCGTGGAGGAACTCGCTACCCGTTACATCTGAAGACGCCACAACTTTAACTCCGTCAGCAGAAAAACAAATGACCATAACGTGCTGAACTATTCCTTTAAGTTACAAACTAACATTCAAAAGGACTTTGTTTCTTATAACCTGCTCCTCATTCTCCTGCGTCTGAGGGTAATAACAATGTTGGATATTGATCCAGTATCAAGCAAGATGAAGAACAATGTAACTGCAATGTTAACAGGCACTTGAATATCTTCAATTCACGCCCCCCCCCCCCCCCAAAAAAAAATTGCTGTTTATTGTGACAAATGTCGATGTAAATTGACGTAAAAGTTGCATAAAATACGCCTTGGTTGTTCACACTACGGCCGCATTGAAACCTCAGGACCACATATGGAAGCGGTGTAGATCAGACCTGGGTCTGATTCAGGACCACGTATGGAAGAGGTGTAGATCAAACCTGGGTCTGATTCAGGACCACGCATGGAAGAGGTGTAGATCAGACCTGGGTCTGATTCAGGACCACGTATGGAAGAGGTGTAGATCAAACCTGGGTCTGATTCAGGACCACGCATGGAAGAGGTGTAGATCAGACCTGGGTCTGATTCAGGACCACGTATGGAAGAGGTGTAGATCAAACCTGGGTCTGATTCAGGACCACGTATGGAAGAGGTGTAGATCAAACCTGGGTCTGATTCAGGACCACGCATGGAAGAGGTGTAGATCAGACCTGGGTCTGATTCAGGACCACGTATGGAAGAGGTGTAGATCAGACCTGGGTCTGATTCAGGACCACGTATGGAAGAGGTGTAGATCAGACCTGGGTCTGATTCAGGACCACGTATGGAAGTGGTCTAAATCTGATTTGGAAGAAGAAAATGTGGGTACGCTGCGAGTGTGGCGAGCCGGCGAGTGCGGCAGATCCATCAGCCTCTTGCCTATTTTACCAGCGTTTGGCAGGTAAATGGTGCCAATTGTGGACCCCCCCCCCCCGTGTGTCCCGTGGCGTCTGTCTCACCTGTGCGTTTCCGGGGGCTGAGCGGGAGTCGTGTCTGGAGGCCGGGGGACGCCGGCTGGGCCGTGGGGCGTCTGGGCGAGAGGGGAAACAGGCGGGGGGCGGCTCCTTTAGGGGAGAGCAGGGCGGTCCGCCTCGGGGACAGCGGTCCGATCCGGGTCTGGGCCGGGTCGAGGGGCTGGGGGCCGGGCTTGGTCGGTGACGCGGCCGGAGACGTTTCCTCCGGCTGCTGCGGCGGCGGCGCCTTGGAGCGAGCGGACACTCGGCAGGATTTCCGGCGAGGGAACGCCAGCGTGGGCTGAACCCGGCCGTGGGCGCGCGTGCTCGGCATGTTGGGTCCAACCTGAAACATAAAGATGATCCATCAGAACAGGAAAGGGAAACACACACAGAAATACAGCGGAAAGTAACCCAGAGGTGCAAACGCAGTACTTCAGCAGATAGTTCCTGACTTTTGGATATTTTACTGCCGTTTACATACAAGTACAACAAATATAGTAACGTTTTCCTTTGGATTTCTTAAGTTGTCTGGGATGAAAAACTCGGCAAATTATGTTACTGGAGAAAAAAAAGATATTCAGAAAGTGATATTTGAAGATTACACACACACATCGTCCTACGATTGAAGTTCTGATGTTTATTATCTTACGGCAGCGGAGGAAGGAGAACGCTGATCTTTTACTAAAGTCAGATATTGATTAGATAAAGTAAATTATTGATCCTCAAGGGGAAATTCAAGGTCCCAGTAGCTTACACACACACACACCATAAACAGGATGATAAAATAACAAATCCACATGAAAAAAAATACTCAATAAAAAAATCCACATAAATGTACTAAGGGAAGCATGAGGTCAGCGTAAAAATACTCTTTCCTGAATGTACAAAGTAACTAGTATAACTACTATATACTAAGAGTGGAAGGTAGAGTATTTGCCTCTAGCATAAAAAGATAGATATTTTTAATAGTATATAGTTAAAAGTATATGAAAATTGTTCTAAAGTACATAATACCGAAGTAAGGTTTAGTAGTTCAATAAACCCTTAAATACATCAAACACCATCATATATAAATAGCTTTTTGTCTCCATATGAATAATAAATATGAAGTTATTTTTACACGACCAAAATGTTTAAGTACGTCACGTGTAAATGTAAGAATATCTCAATAAAGTTTCGGCGAATTGAATGCAGCTGAATCTCGATTAGACTTCGTGTTAACCATCAGATTAGCTTAATACATACACATTATAACATATCTTAGAGAATATAAAACACACCGATTCTTTAAAAGTTTTTAATACTTTATCGCAACGTTAAATCGCGCGCGGAAAGAACAATACACTTTAATAATGGCGCCAATATACAGCAGAGAGCCAAACGGTGTTTACAGACATATATACACCCACATCTCGGTATTAATATTACTGTAGTATAACCTAAAACACGTCGTGTTAACATTAGGATCCTTCTAAAGGGAAATACAACGCGTTAAAACGCAGTAAGAGTTTAATTTGAGACGATAAACTAGCAAACAAAATGAAGTAGCGGTCTCTTCCGGTTGCGATTTACAACCGTATTTCAGTTCTCGCCGCTTAAATCAAAGCCTGAGCGATAAATGTACCTTTTTTAAAAGATGTCAGACGTCTTCTCGGTAAAGAGTGGAGTGTATTATCGTCTCTTGTAGTCCTAGTTCCTCTGCTTGTCTCTCTTTCCGTCTTCTGCCGCACACTGATCTCAAACTTGCGCCAAATCTCGCTGGCGTTCTTTCGGATCAGCTGTTGTTTCCCGCTGCTGCGCTCTGATTGGTCGACCACATATGCCAGCAACAGCTTCTTCGATTCTCATTGGCTCAGCGTTGCCAGCGGATGTTACGACAGAAGTAGGCACGTCAGGTGGCGGGAGTTTCAATAGAAGCCGGTTTTTGGCGGAATATAATTTTCCCGGGAACTTCAGTGCTGTTTTTGTTACGTCATTCTGTAACGTGGCGAACTGTTTGTACCAGAGTCCATTTAAAATATCACTGTTTTTACTAAATAACTCACTGTTTGTACTCAGATCCTTTACTGCAGTTAAAGTACTAATACCACACTGTGAAAATACTCAACTACACGTAAAAGTCCTGCATTAGAAACACGACTGGAGTGAAATGATGTAATAAGGTCATCTGTGTTTGTCCTGTGAGAACCACGTATCTCTAAGACGTTTAAACCTGTTTTCAGCTTTGTGACGATGCATTTTCCAGCTGATCCGAGAGGCTTTTTAAAGACTTTATTTAGCTTAAGAAGAAGGATATACAAATAGAATACATACACAAATACATTCAAAATACATTCAAAAATATCAGAAATACCTCCATAAAGACACAGGCTGCCTGGTAACAAATGCATTCAGTTAAGGGAGAAGCAGCTTGAGCATGTAGGCATTTAAAGATAAGATTTAAGGTGGAATAAGTTATACAGTTGAACATTAAGATTGGCTTCGTACATCCAAGTATACGAATCAGACAAATACAATATGTTTTAACAAAGTGCAACATCAACAAAAGCCAAAAGAAAGTGCAGCAGATAAAGTCCTCCTACTCCTGACCAATCCAACAGTTAGCCTGCTCCTGACCTGGCTAACAGCCAGGCTAAGTTAGATATTGATTAGATATAGTAGATTACTGATCCCTAAGGGGGAATTCAAGGTCCCAGTAGCTTACAGACATCACACACAACATACACACACATCACAAACAGGATGATAAAATAACAAATAAACAAATCCACATAACAGCACAACACAAGACTAACAGCCAGGCTAACAGCTAGCTTGCTCCTGACCAGGCTAACAGCCAGGCTAACAGCTAGCCTGCTCCTGACCAGGCTAACAGCCAGGCTAACAGCTAGCCTGCTCCTGACCAGGCTAACAGCCAGGCTAACAGCTAGCCTGCTCCTGACCAGGCTAACAGCCAGGCTAACAGCTAGCCTGCTCCTGACCAGGCTAAATTAGATATTGATTAGATATAGTAGATTACGGATTACTTTTCTGTTCACTCAGCAGTGCTTTTACCTTATTATTATCAGCCTGCATTAAAATACCACAGGTGCATATTGCTGTTCATTTATTAGTTATTATTTAAAGTCGTGACCAGGGCATGAAATTAACACCCGCCCACCCGCCAAATGCGGGTGAATTTTGCAATTGGCGGGTAACACTGTCAATCTACCTGCCACATTGGCAGGTAGCCAATGAGAATTGAGTGATTCAGAGGCGCAACTATTGGCAAACAGGGTACGCGGTTGCTTACGGGCCCAGACCAATCGGGGGCCCGCATCGCTGGAAGACATTGATTGACAGCCGGGGCCCCCTATCGCATTTGCATTACTCGCGACAATCCCAGCAGTCCCACGTGCAGCCACTGACCAAGCGGTAGAGAGAACGGGTCAAATTCATTTCCTTGTTTCTGATAACGAAGACAAGACGTGTGTGACTCGAACATTTCACATTTACCAACAAAACGTAACAAAACATTTCAGACCGTCCTGCCAACCGGTAGAAATGTTAACATCAATGTAGCTGTAGCGATGTTTCACTCTAATGTTGCTGAAAGCTGCTGCCGTTTCAATCCTGTCCTGGGCTGTTGCTCCATTTCCCCCGCGACGCACGCGCGCCCGCGCGCGCACACACACACACACACACACACACACACACACACACACACACACACACGGACGGACACACGGACACAATCACACGGTGAATGCAGGAAAAAACGGAGATGAGACGTACATAATTACCTAAATTGAGGACAGCTACGCTCATTATTGTAAGTGCAATAAGTTAAAGTCCAATAAGTAGCTACTCAAACCATATGAATGTGTCCCAGACCAGGATAGAAAATTAACTAACGATGTAAAGATCAACAAGCCACTGACACATTGGCCTAGCTGTATGTTCAAATTTGATTAGTTCAATAAATGATTATGTTTTGCCTTAATACACAGGCTACGATGAATAGGACAGGATAGGATCAGAGAGACACAGTAATTCCTGTTTTTCACCTTTATGAGGTAAAAAAAAATCTGGCTGGTAAAAAGTCATTGTGGCGGGTGGATTTTTAAATCCACCCGCCACAATGACTGGTGGTCAAAAAAGTTAACTTCATGCCCTGGTCGTGACCATTATTTATTATAATTATTCATGTGACAGTCATTGTTCCTGTTATATTGCTGTATGAAGACTGCTGTTTATATTGTTGTTAGAAGTTTGATGAATATATTAACGCCAGTTGTTGAGATAATTAGAAAAGGCTGTTACAATTTCAAATGTGTTTTAAATTAAGTCTGTTAGGGCAATACACACAATGCTGTACATGTGTGTTTCTATAGTGGACCAAAGCACCTTCAATTATTTTAGTTGATTCATTTTTTTTTTTATTCTTTAACAATAAAGGATCATGTTTGTTCCGCTTCCATGTGCATTGTATTTGGCATTATTAGCACACAATTTGTGTTGTCCAGTAAACTGGGACTATACTTTGGGAAGATTGTATAATTTAAGAACATTATTGAACCTAATTGTACAATCCTCCCAAATGATAGTCTTAGTTCACTGGACCAGTAACTATCTAGTGTTGTAGGCTACTGTACATTCATGTGACCACAGGGAGGGGACACCCCAATTACATTCATGTTTACAGTGTGCATGGAATTCATTACTTAATTATCTTTATAGTTTCTAGATATTAGAGTCCAATTGGACATAAAAGAAAGACACTCGTATATATACACGAGGGAGCAAAGCATATAGGTAGAGAAGGAAACTTCGTGGCAGATAACAGCGGACCGACTGAATGATATAGTCTAAAAGTATCCATTTACAAAGTATTGTCTTAACTGAAAGCATTCAATGAGTTACTTGTCATTTACAAAAAACAAACAGTTGTACACTTTGCATTAAAAGTGAGCAGTGGAAGTTAATTTGCCTTCTTTTCCCCACAGGACCTCCAGCATGTCGTCGCATTGTTTAAGAAAGTCTGTCGGGGTATCACGGGGGTATCACTAAACTACTTGCTCGTGGTTTCCTGGGTCGTCTGCAGCGAGGCCCCCCAGGTCCTGGACTGGTTTTTGGTGGATGAGGCCCTCGGACAGTTGAGCGGGGTTCCCAGTCTCTGCTTGACGATTCCTCCTTTCTCTGAACTTCCTCATGCATTTCTCTATGAAGACATGGAAAGCAGGTTGTAGCACTTTACGTTGGTGTGTACTGATGGTAGAGAACAAATACATACAGTATCTAAAAAATACTTCAGTAACAGTAAAAGTCTGTAATCTTTGATCTCAGCTCCACAACCCTGCTGACGACAGCGACCACATAATAATAATAATAATAATAATAATAATAATAATAATAATAATAATAATAATAATAATAATAATAATAATAATAATAATAATAATAAGACTTTAAATGTTAATAAGAAGCTGTAGCTTACGCATTATTCCAACCAGAACGATAATGCCGATGACAGCGACAACGATGGGAATGACAGGAACACGAGCAGCCGTCTCACTTTCACCTTCTGAAAGAAAATCAGAGGAAATGTTGAGTTTAGAAGAAAGGCAAGTTCATATATATATATATATATATATATATATATATATATATATATATATATATATATATATATATATATATATACACACACACTGTAACAGTCAGATTATCTTCTAGGATAAAGTAAATCAAAGACGCGTCAGTTTTCTTGGCAACGGGCTGTATCGAATGCCATTTTATTTTTTATTTATTTCTACATTTAAAAGCTTCAAAAGCTGTCGTTACCCAACTTCCTCAAAATATGAAAAGAAGTTAAAACCTTATTTTCTTTTCTACAACTTCTCGGGCAAACAGGAGAGCAAACTGTGTTTTTTTTACCGCAATTAATTTTCTTTTGACAGACTAAATGTCCAAAAAAATAGCAAGTCTGAAACAATCCTATGCAACCACCACTGGCATCTTAGTCCGCCAATAGTAGAATATCAACGTTAGTTCAGCCTCCTTTATCTGAAACTGGGCGGAAATATCAAACGAGCACCTTGTAACCATGGTTATGAGGAGGAAGCAGAGTTGAATCCGACCGGGCGGACTGAAAAATGTTTTTGGTTCATTACAAAACGGCGGCAGGCCGACCTAGACTGTTGGTCACTGATGGAAAACACATCGGAAGAAATCAGTCTCACAAACACTGCAGCAGGACGTGAATTCTTTTGATATCTCACGTCCCGTGTGCACATCGTGATGTTGATGCTAAATCGATGCACCGTGCAGCTCTAGCGCAGCGTTGGAATTCAGGATTCCGATGTCAACGTTGTGCGTGAGTTTAAAACTAATCGGATACAGACTCATAGACAACTATTCAGACATTTACCAGGACTGGTAGCCGGAGGTCTAGTTGTGGTCTTCGTCCTGCTCACTTGGCCTTTGGGTACTGCAAAAAAAACATTAAAAATACAATAAATATAGTTCTTAGTACTCGTTCTAGTAGTGTAAGCTGGCTGTGTGCTTGACTCTGCCGGTGCCGGTTATTATTAAAGGCTCTAAAACACCAGACAGCTGTTCTCAGGTCATTTGGCTGATCGGACGTCTTCCAAAGACTTTCTGGGTGTTTATAGACTGATTGACTTCAATCTTTCAGAGCCTCCTATTAGCTTTGTTAGGTTGGGAACAATTATCTAATAAGTTCACATTAAAGCTGAGCAGACGTCTGATCAGTCAGACAAACTAACAAAAAAAACACATCCGTGTTGGTGTTTACAGGCTTTAAAGCTGAGGTGGTTATTTTTGGAACAAAAGAGG
Source organism: Gymnocephalus cernua (assembly GCA_023631565.1). Lineage (NCBI taxonomy): Eukaryota > Metazoa > Chordata > Actinopteri > Perciformes > Percidae > Gymnocephalus > Gymnocephalus cernua. Next base: position 39,327,734 of record CM042427.1, on the reverse strand, counting down.
AAGGTATCTAGTCTTCACACTCTTCTAGTCTTTGAGGCCTGTGCCTCAAAGAATTGATTTCAACACGCACCCACGCATGCACTTCTCCTTCTTCCCCTTCTTCTTCTTCTTCCCTGTCTTCTAGTCCTTCCCTTTTTCCCCAAGTGGCTATGCCAGGTAAGCATACATGAACAAGTATTGTCCCGCTTACTCTTGGCTCAGCTCTCCCGCGCTGGCACAACCTGTCAATCCAGGTGCGGCTACCTAACTACATCTATTACTAGCTAATTGATGAGGGGCTGTTAGACACTAAGCTTAGTTATACTATTACTACTAGTCAAGAACTACAGTGTAAGTAAAATTAGATCAGCTGACACTGAACCCCATGCTCTGGTTGTCTAATGACGTTCACTCTATTAAACAAAACCTTCCTTAACACATTAAATTGAGCTCTGACAGAAATGGTGGCCATCTTGAAAATGGTCGCCATCTTGAATTTTTGAGTGGCACGCACCTTTTTCCCCATGAGAAAGTTCCTTGAAGAATATTTGTACCAAATTTGATGATAGCATCACCATTTGAAAAAACTGATGTAAGGATTCAAGAGAAATGGCGGCCATCTTGAAAAAAATGACCACCATGTTGAATCTTTGGGCGGCCAACGCCTTCTTCCCAAAAAGTCGCCCTTAGAGAGCATCTGTGCCAAATGTCATGCTTGTATACCAATTTGAACGATTCTCTTGAAATATGCCATTGTAAATAAGACCTGTTCTTAATGACTTGCCTGTAAAAAATAAAGGTGAAAAAAAAGCGTGTTTACCAACAATGATGGAAGTGATGAAACCGGCTCTCAGGTCTGGGACGTAGACTTGGTATGATCCACTATCAGACTGATTAACTGAGGAGATCTTCAGCGTGACGGTTCCTCTGATCAGGTCTCCATGGATCAGAGTTGTTCTGCCTCTGTATTGATCCATCTGGTCATCAACGTGGTCCTTTCCACGGCGATAGGAGTGGACGTCGCCGTAGCTGCCGATGTCGAGTCTCGCCACATCCACGGTGTAGGAAGACAAGTCGGCGGGGGGGTCCAGGCGACCCTGAAGAGTGACGTCATGTCCTTCTTCTTCCTCTATTGTCTGATTCAGGTCAGAGTGGTGAAACCCTCCTGGGAAGAAAAATTAAAAATCACAAGAGTTGAGTTTTTTTTTTTTTAATTCAGTGCTGCAACTATTCTCTCCTTTCAGACCAGTGGAAAACAAAACATCCTAAATTATATATATATATATATATATATATATATATATTTGTGTCTGTAGATTTCTCTTAAATGTACTAAAGGTTAGCATTAGATAATGCCTCATCTTTTGTCTTAACCCTCGTGTCGTCCTCGGGTCAAATTTGACCCGTTCTCAAAACTTCTATAAGAGAAATATGAGTTTCTTTTTAACCAAATTACCCAAAATTTTAAGTAGAATTGCAAGTACTTGATCACTACTTTCATTGAATTTTGGATATTCAATTTGATATAATTTGAGAAAAATTGAAATGTGTTTAAAACCTGACTAAACTTTGACATCCCCCCCAAAAAATTGCATCGAAAACGTCAAAAAAGTGACTAAAACATTGAAAATAGTGCTTTAAAAAAGGGACAAAAACGTCGGAAAATGTGTCAAAATATAAAAAAAAATAAAAATAAAAATAAAGTGTTAATTTAAACCCAGAAGGACAACAAGTGTTCAACCGGAAGACAACATAAGGGTTAAAAGTAAGCAACCAACCGGGGAGGTCTTCCCGTTGCTATCTGTTAGTGAAATGTTGACTCCAGTCACCTGCAGTGGCTTCAAAATGTCTGCGTGTGTAATGTGTAATAACAACAGAGTGTAAATTGTAATTTCCCCATTGGGGATCAATAAAGAGTATAAATTAAATGTATTCCTGCACTGTGTCTCTTTTCTGGCTCTCTACTTATTTCTGTCCTTGTGCTGCTGCAACACCTGAATTTCCCGTCTGATGATCAATAAAGGGTTATTTTACCTTAATTAATAGGAATCATAAGTTCTTGTTCATTGTGTTTTCTTATATACATTTATGGTAGAATAAAGCCTTTATGGCTCTTTTTGCCTTGACAGCGATTGCGGAAGATTTAGACCGCCAACTTGTGTTGAATTTAGGAGAAATGTAGCTACGCTACATTACAGACGCAATTAAACTAAGTGTAGTAAAATAAAGACTTTTCAGGAGGAAGAGTAAGAAAGACGTCTTCTATCTCTTCTACCTGTCTCTAGTTCTAGGTTATCTTATTAATCAGAAACAAAGATCTTGTATTAATATAATTCAGCTCAGTTTAAATCACCACAGATTGTCTTCACTCTGATTAGTTGTGTTATTGTTCAGTAATGAGCTCATATTCATATTTTACATTCTCAGAAACATAATAAAATGCGTTTTTTTTGGAAACCTAAATTCTACATGTTGCCAATAATCACAGCTAATTATCAAAGAAGAAAACTCATATGAATTAAACTCACCCAGGATAGTTTCAGGAAACAGGAACAAAGTTATTGAAAGTATCTTCATCACGTCCATGTTGTCCAAGTTGTTAGGTGTAAGATGTCCAGGCTGTCCCAACGCTGCAGAGTCTGTATGATTATGATCACTGACCTATATAAAAAGTGTATGAAGTGTGTCGGTTAACCACAGTGGTTTTTGATTGGTGTGTGCCTTATGACGTTAGACAAAGCTGACTTTTCAGCCCGGAAGTTACGACTTGGTAGCATCCATGGCGAAGCACCACAAACTCTTCTAGCATTAGCTGATACCAGCGATTTATAGTCGGCAACATATTTTGGGCTTCATTTAATACATATAACCTGTAGTAGTACACAGTCGTATGTGTATTTTTTTATTACAATATTACATATTTATTTCTATTTCTCCCTGTTAATCAGCGGCGTCTGTGCAGCATCAACAGGGTCTACCTTGTTGTTTATGTGTGTGCAGAGCCAGAGAGATAGCTAGTCTTTCTCTATCCCTCTGGGTGTAACTGGGAGAACAACGACCTGGTACCAGTTCACGGGCAGTAAGTTACTGGTCTGACTGCTGTTCCAGGGCACGTTCACGGGTACAAGGTTGTGAAAGCGCCCTGTAGTCCTCGCTGTTAGCTACTTTAGCTTAGCCGTTAGCAACGGATGATTCCTCCTTCCTCTCCTTCTCCCTCCTGCTCGGTGTATCACATGTTTATCTTTTCCTCTGCCTCCTTTACTGATGAAGAGACATGTAATAAATGTAGTTTATTCGCTGCTCTGGAGGCGAGGCTCCGCACCATGGAATCAAAATGCTTCCGTAGCTTCTGCTAGCTAGCAGTCCGCCGGCAGGCCCCGAGCAGCCGGGGAGAGAGGGTGGCTGTCCGGAGCGTAGATAGCTCTAAACCGGGGAGCCCACATGGCGGCGGTCGCTCTAAACATCCATAGTTAGCTACCATCGGCTGTAAGGGCGTTTTCACTCATACCTCATTTGGTCCGAACCTCCCCCGGACCACGGTCCGGATCAAAAGACCACATTTTGGTCCGATAACAAGAGGTGGTCTCGGTCCGGACCAAACTGAACCCTGGTCCGGTCCGTTTATAGTGTGAAAGCATTGTTTGGATGGTTCGGACTAAACACAAGAAGCTCCGGCAGCTCCCCCCGTGTTACCGGACCGGGGAATATAGTGTGTAGCTGCACGAGAGAGCAGCCAGCTGTCGGCCATCAGCTGAGATGACATCAGCTGTTTACTTGTTGGGTGGTAGTAGATGTACAGGGCAGGTTTCCGGTTGTCTCTGAATAAATGCTCCAGAAACAAAGTTCCCCGTCTCGCTTCATCGCAACAAAACAAAAAGAGGCGCAGCAGGAGAGGAGAGCAGCCGCAAAGAATTCCTGATATAATAATAATATCCGTAGACGGGCTTTGGCAGCAGTCAGCTGGACAACACGAGAGAGGAGACGAGGGGAAGCCCGTCTATTAACCAATCGCAGCTCACGTACGTGATGACGACAGGACGTAGTTTTTCACGTATACATCTTTAGTGCGCTTCCATAACTGCAGTGTGAAACCAAAATTTACCGGATCAAATGTAAACAAACAATGTACCAAAAACACGGACCTTGGTTCAGACTTTAATGTGTGAAAACGCCCAAAATATTAATTTATTATTTAATCAACATTTGAGAACAACTGTGACTGACAGCTGGAGTTACTGACTACACTAAACTACGTCTAACTCAAACTATGAGACGTGTTTACAGTACAGAGCAGTACATGAACATGTAACCTGAGGCTGGATGGAGTACTAATGAACGTGATCACGTGTTATTGATGAAATGTCTGATGCTGAACACCTTGCTGAGGTTTCACACTTTTACTCCAATAAAAGGATTTGTGAACTTTCTCCACGGCTGTAAATCATAAAGTAAACACAGAATCAGAGCAGAAAGAGAAAACTACAACACGGAGCAGCAGGTTCCCTTTTTAAACACGTTTATTAGAAATTATAAAGACGAGGACAAACATCCAGAAAAGTGCTGCAGAGTCAGAAAATGTTGAAGATGTTTACATAGTGAGCTTCATTTCATTTCTTATACAGGAAAGTTAAAGTAACATTATGATATTTGTAAAACGCAGTTTACGGCCACTAGCTCCAGGATTGGGAGGGAATTCAATTGGAAAAATATGGTCAGATTTTTCATAACTCCAAACATTAGGAAGGAAACCGTATGGAAGCAGCAGCCATGCTGGAGAACATGTGGACTAGACACATACAGACAACTACAAACAACAATCAAGACTTGGACAGTACATGAACAATCAATGAGTGCAACAAGTGTAACTGTTGAGAAGGAACAGCTTATATGCCTGGGGGGGGGGGGGACAAAGTGCTATTTCGAATCTGAAAAATCTGCTTCACAGTACAGTCAATAAAATAAAAAATATGAAACATCCTGACAAAAACCCAGCTTAAATATTAAATACCAATAAAAACATGTCAAATCTCTTTATAATGTAAACAGACTCTAGAAAGTGATTCTGTTTTTCCCTGTGAGGACATGAAGTCATTGAAAAAGAAGAAGACATTTAGGAAAGATGCTTATTTGCTGTCTTTCCAAGAGTCAGATGAGATGATCGTTACCATGGTTACAGTTCACATTTGATTTGAAGCTTAACGGTAATTTCTTTGGTCATTCTGGAGTCGTGACATCTCTCCACCCAGAAAGTTGAAAAATCCCTCCTCCGTGTCTCGTCCCCAGGTTTCTACCTTTTATTTTTGGAGTTTTTTTCTAATCTGAATCGAAGGCCAAAGGACAGAAGGAGTCGCACTTTTCTGGATGATCCATAAAGAGAGTGTGTGTGTGTGTGTGCGTGTGCGCGTGTGTGTGTGTGTGTGTGTGTGTGTGTGTGTGTGTGTGTGTGTGTGTGTGTGTGTGTGTGTGTGTGATATTTTACTCTGTAATTAGATCGACTTCACTGTTGTTGAGTAAAAAGCTTTTCTTAAGTTGATGAAGTCTGGAAGTGTTTTTATTAAGGGTGTCACGATTTCGATTTAAAAAAAAAAAAAAAAAAAAAAAAAAAATCACAATTTATCGAAATTAAGTCACAATCTTGAATATCGAATAAAAAAAATGGAATCGTCGATACTGCCACGCCCCCTATGTCACGTCCGGTCGGCTTGACAAGCAGGAAAAAACACACACGTGTTGAAGTGCTGCCAGTCAGTCAACCTCCTGTATCTTAGCTACAGCCAATCAGAAGATAGCATGGCAACTGCAGATGCTGGAGACACATCGACAGAACTTGAGCCCCCTCCTCTTTCCCTGAAGTGTGTGAAAGTGTGGAAGTATTTTGGATTTTATATCGACAACGTTCGTGTTGTCGTCAAAAAAGCCACAGTATGCAAGCTCATGTGCGTCTACCATATTCTGTGCGTTTACCATTAGCACGTTAGCCTAGCAGCTAGCGGATATTCCTTCTGCTAAAAGCTTTATCCCAACAAAACCGCACAGTTGAATTTCTGCCTGCATGCATGTTTTACCACATAAACAGAGCAGCTTATGTTGGTTATATTAGAGAGAGCAACAAGTTAGCGGACTGCCCGAGTCACCCTCTTTGCTATCGGTCTCCTCAGCTGCTGTGCTGCCTCGATGGTGTTTTATGCCCCCAACTTAGCCTTCAAGGCAGCGCAGCGGCCGTCGTCTTCAACCATAACCATTGCCTAATCCTAGTGTCTGTCACTGCAGGTTGTGAGTCTCAACACGAGTTGAGTTGCGCATGGTCAGATTTAAACGATTTGCGGCATGACGATAATAACAGAAGATGGGAACAGCAATAATAGAAGATATAGAAGATGGAAATTGCAGTAATTTATTATTTATCATCACATTTTCACGTCGGCCCTCAGGATTGTCGGTAAACTTTTTTTTTTCTTTTTAATTTATTGACAAATTGTCAAGTTTCCAACTGACTGAAGATATGTTATCGTTACATTTTGTTGTTCATAAATGTTTTTAAATTTGACAATGTAATGTGGTACATTGTGAACAAAGGTCAGATATTATATTACATACAAGTCTAGTCTAAACATGCCCTAGCAACCTGCATAGCAACCTGTGCTTTAAAAGAAGAAGAAGAAGAAGTAAAAATCGAGAATTGAATCGAATCGTGACCTTGGGATCGAAAATGTAATCGAGGATTTGGAGAATCGTGACACCCCTAGTGTTTATGGTTGAGGGGATGACTGCGTATCGTCTCAGACCACCACCTCCCTCAGACCACCACCTCTCTCAGACCACCACCTCCCTCAGACCACCACCTCTCTCAGACCACCACCTCTCTCAGACCACCACCTCCCTCAGACCACCTCCTCTCTCAGACCACCACCTCTCTCAGACCACCACCTCCCTCAGACCACCACCTCCCTCAGACCACCTCCTCTCTCAGACCACCACCTCCCTCAGACCACCACCTCTCCTGGGGTCCTCTCGTATTTCACTGATAAGCTGTTTGGCCTCGTCTCTGCTTCATTCGTCTTCTTCCAGATCCCTGTGAGAACATGGAAACCACTTTGTGACACACTACATCTAAACAGTCGGCCGCCACGATATCGGAAGAAACTGACACTGCGATATGAAAAACATATTCATAAAACTAATTTTTACAAGATGACAAATAGCTCCATTTGGAAATACTAAATCATTCTCGACTACTGGGGTGATTTTGTAGGAGAGTGAATCTACGTAGAAAATAAAAATGAAAAAGGAACTTTTCTTATGTTTATTACAAAGTAAGTAAGTAAGCGCTGTGACTGCTCTTCTGAAGTGATTTAGGAGGAAATTAGGAAGAAATACACTGATTGACTGACATGACACCATTGTATTCACATACTACCATCAATCCAGGCTGAAGTGAAAGATATTAATAACGTGTGCATGCTGCTTCCACCAAATTTCAGGTTGTGGTCGACCAGCTTTGTTTATTAGATAAATTGATGAACACTGATTGTGATTGGTGGTTTGCTGTGCATGCAGAGCCTGCATGTCACGCTCTAGCAACAACGTGTTACTGTATTTTTAGGTAAAAGTAAACCCAAATGTTCTGATATAAAAACGGTGTGATTGGGTCTGTTGGTTCCAATATAGGACAAGACCTCTTTCTGGGTGTTAGGGAGCAAATGTACTGAGTTAGGGCCGTTTTATGCTTGTCGCGTTGGAGGTGGCGCACGCATTCGTGACATCAAAATGACGTAATTTCCGGCCGGCGCGTCCGATTTTCAGCGCGCGAGCACAGGGCGCGCACCAGTCTATTTTTTTCAGCGGCGCCCGACAAACCGGAAACAGAAAGCCTGAACGAGCTCCTGGGAAACCGGATGCCAGAACTCGCCGACTGACTGCAAGTCTCTCTGGTAAACTTACCGGGTTAAGATGAGTTCTTTTTTTGTGAATGAAAGGCTCGATCTGACCGAGTAGCTCATCCAATCAAATCGAAGCATTGACGGCACTGTTGCTGCCTGTTCTGCCGTTGTTTATCTTTTTCTTCTTCTTCTAGTCCTTAGAAAGAAAAACATCGGTAGCCTTTGCTCCTTAGCGCCACCTCTGTTCAGGAGAAGACTGCAACTAGTGCCGCGACCACCACGCGCGAGTATAAATACTCACGGCGGTCCCGTGACGTCACGATTTCCGCACGCACTGTTGAAAGCGCTAGTATAACTGAGCCTTTACTCTCCCCACTGATAATAAAATGCTGTAAAGCAGTTTGTAACTTACGGATCACTCCACGTTTCACCAGGAGAAGAAGAAGAAGAAGAAGAAGAAGAAGACCAGCACCAGCAGCAGCACCACAGACACTGGGAACCAGTATCTTCCAGACAGATTCCTCCTTTGCAGAGTCTGAAGAAATATCAGACAGAGTTGAGTTTAGATGACAGTTTCAAAAGGTGATCCAGGTTTACAACACACACATTCACTGTCATAATCTCCCTGCACCAGAATTAAAGGCTCCTCTCAGAACCTAGTCTGTGTTTTCTCCGAGCCCCCCCCCCCCCCCCCCTTCTTCACACAGTTATTCATTCTGATAACTCATCATAGTGCACTGCTTGTGGTTTAAAGAAGAAGAAACACATTTACACACACAGCTCCCACAGTCAGATGATCTTGTACTAAAAGAGGCGGTAGAATGAAATGTAGAGGCGCCGACACGCCAACCCGATAATCGGCCGTCTGACGGTCAGGCGAGGTCGGTGACTCGAGTCTGGTCGGTGTGTTCCGTGCCGTCGTCGGTCGGAGGAGCCGTCGGCGTTCATTTGGGCCGATTTGATTTGTCGAATCAGCCAGTGGGAAGTCGGACTCAATGACCGATCTGATTGGTGGACTGCTAGCCCTTGACTAGCGAATCAGAGCACGAGAAAACCGGAGCTGACAAGGCCGGTATCTTCTTATTACTCGCCATCGTATTTTCTTCCATTCAGCGAGTAATGACAACAACGATCCTTCTTGACTACTATCAACTCTCTCTGATGAAAACAACGACTGACGACAGCGTGCTCTGCGTTTACTACGTCTAGAGCACGGATGTATTAAGAGAACTGGATACAGCGTTCGGCGGGAAGCCCCGTACGTTCCAATGAGAGTTGCTCAAAAGCGCATTAAGACAACATGGAGCTCGGATTTTCCGCATTCTTGGCCCATGACGTCACGATGGACACGCGCACTAGCAACAATTTGTTTGCGTTGTCTTAGCAACCGGTAACAACATGCTCGTTCATGAGCGTGTCTCATAAGTGGCGAACTCACAAACTCGCCGTTTTTATTGTCTAAAACATTCACTGACGTTAAACATTGTGTTTTCGTTGTTCCCGATCGTTTACATGCTTAGCTAAATAAACAATGGACGTATTTAGCTAGACAACCAAGGAGATTTAATAATTACGTCATGCTACTAGCTAGCTAGCTAGCTACTAACTAGCGCTAGCCTGCAGTTTAGTGAACAAAGCTCATCCATGGCTTCATCCTTCATCCACGTTACAAGCTTTACAGCATACAGCCCTCGGGTGTATCATAAGAGAGAACCAAGGCAATGTAATCACTATGTCTGTAGTAACGTTGTGTAGGCATATAGCTAGCTAGCTACCCCTGATGTTAGCAACTAGCTAGCTAGCCGATAGCCCCACCAGTTTGGGAAACGCTAATGACGTTACATACATGTAACAGGCTTTACAAACACACACATCCCTCGGATGTATCAGAACTTAATAAGATAATACCATGGACGTATTAACATAACACATGGTGAATTACAACCATCAGCTAGCGCTATTACTTATTACAGCTCGCTACGTGACCTCGGGAGAACAGTCATGCGAGTGGGCGGCGCAGTCCCGCGGGTCTGCTCGCGTCCATTATGTGCGTTCATCATTTCGAATTTAATAATTCTGTATTCGCTACTAGTGAATGTTAAAAATGTTAAAAACATGACAATTTAAACAAGGAACCTTTAAGTGTTCGGACTGGTAAGTTTATATACCCTGAAACTAATTATTCGCTGAAATATAGACGTTTCTTTCACCATGTAAAGTCTACGTGAAAAGTCTTTCTGGGCCATGGAGTGCAGTACCACCGCTATCCGCTAAGCCCATGGTGGCTGTTAGACTCGGCGCTCCTCCTGGGGGCTTGGTCTAGAGACATGTTCCCTCATTTCTGGTTTTCATTTTTGGGCGATAATACAGATTAGCGCCGCCTGCTGTCATGGAGACGTATTGCATCTTGTGCTCGCGCAGAACGTACGCTCAAGTCTGCGTCGCTTCAGCGTGTTTTTGACCCACTCTGTGAGCCGGGAGCCGACTGATCAGGTTGGTGTGTCAGAGTCTTAACAAAGAAACTGCTCAAAGATATTTACCCCCCCGATGCTCTGATTCAGTCACTTCTTCCACTGGAGGTCCAGATGTGCTGGAATCAGGTCTCTTTGTCCTGTTTTCTTGGTCTTTGGAAACTGTTTCAAAAGACAAAAATGTTCTCAAATCAGGAACAAACTTCATCAGGATTTCCTCAGTTCTGAGAAACCTTTTTAGTATCTGAATGAAGCTGATGAACTCAGCGTGCTTACCAACAGTGACGTTAACGATGAAACTGGCTGGCAGGCCTGGGAAGTTGACTCGGTACGCTCCACTATCTGACAGATTAACTGAGGAGATCTGCAGCGTCACGTTTCCTCCGATCAGGTCTTCGTGGATCAGAGTTGTTCTGTCTCTGTATCGAGGACTCTGGTCTTCCGGTTGGTCCTTTCCACGTTGATAGACGTAGACATCACCATCATTGTCACCATGGTCAACTCTCGCCACATCCAACGTGGAGGCAGACAAGTCGATGGGGGGGTCCAGACGACAGCGTAGAGTGACATCTTCACCTTCTGCTGCCTTTATCGTCCGAAGGCAGGTGAGCTGATGGTTTCCTGGAGAAACACACACAACATTCACACAGCTTCACCTCCTCTGACTTAACTGGGACAGTTTTATATGTCAAGTTGAATAAAATGAGTTAAAATAAAGAGCAATAAAGAGAGACATCACATGAAAGCCAATATATAGTAAGTATGTATGCATGCATGTATATATTATAAAGTCCATATATATATAGTCTATAATAACAGGTTTTAAGAAGTGATCTAAAAGATCGCCATGATCGTTATTTATTACACACCAGTCTGTATAAAACTGTAAAGTCATAAACTGACTCACAACAGGGAGGAAACAATAACAAACAGCTGTCCTAGAGTAATAACATGAAGGCAAAAAATCATCTGTGAGGCTTGTAAATACAGCGGCCTTATCGCGTGCGTCTTGGGTGACTGTTGTAGTTTGTCGATGACTCATTAGGTTACGGTAGATTCTACGTTATTGTCATTGTGCAGAGTTCAAGTACGACAACAACCAAATGCAGTTTGTGTCCAACCAGAAGTGTAAAAAGAGCAGAAAAGTGCAATATGATATACAAAGTATAGACAGGTATAAACAGGTGAAGAAACATAGTGCAGTGTAGACAGTAGTCTACAGCTGGTTTATAGAAGGTGGTTTAGAGTAATATAAATTAAACATAAACATGTGCAGTGCATTAGCAGAATAAATATGGTTATGTAATATGAACAATGTATGAACAACATGTACAGATATTAAGGGTGCTCCGATCAGGATTTTTGGGGCCGATACCGATCACCGATCACTTTTATGAACTGAAAACTACGGCATTACGTAACAGTCACACATGTTTAGAGAATGTTTCAGGAACTGTTTGGCTTTCTGTCCAAAATCTAAAAAATGTCCTTTCAATCACTGCAGACATTTCTTCAGCACACACACACACACACACACACACACACACACACACACACACACACACACACCGACACACACACACACCGACACACACCGACACACACACATACCGACACACACACACATCGACACACACACACATCGACACACACACACACACACACAGACACACACACATACCGACACACACACATACCGACACACACACATACCGACACACACATACCGACACACACACACACAAACACACACACCGACACACACCGACACACACACATACATACCGACACACACACATACCGACACACACACACATCGACACACACACACATCGACACACACACACACACACACAGACACACACACATACCGACACACACACATACCGACACACACACATACCGACACACACATACCGACACACACACACACAAACACACACACCGACACACACACACACACACACACCGACACACACACACACCGACACACACACACAGACACACACACACACACACACCGACACAGACACACACACACACACACACACACACCGACACCGACACACACACACAGACACACACACACACCGACACAGACACACACACACACACACACCGACACCGACACACACACACAGATACACACACACACACGGACACACCCACACAACACACACCGACACACACACACACCGACACACACACATCCCGACACACACACATACCGACACCGACACACACACATACCGACACACACACACACACATCGACACACACACACACATCCCGACACCGACACACACACATACCGACACACACATACCGAAACACACACATATACCGACACACACACACACACAAACACACACACCGACACACACCGACACACACACATACATACCGACACACACACATACCGACACACACACACATCGACACACACACACATCGACACACACACACACACACACAGACACACACACATACCGACACACACACATACCGACACACACACATACCGACACACACATACCGACACACACACACACACAAACACACACACCGACACACACACACACACACACACCGACACACACACACACCGACACACACACACAGACACACACACACACACACACCGACACAGACACACACACACACACACACACACACCGACACCGACACACACACACAGACACACACACACACCGACACAGACACACACACACACACACACACACACCGACACCGACACACACACACAGATACACACACACACACGGACACACCCACACAACACACACCGACACACACACACACCGACACACACACATCCCGACACACACACATACCGACACCGACACACACACATACCGACACACACACACACACATCGACACACACACACACATCCCGACACCGACACACACACATACCGACACACACATACCGACACACACACATATACCGACACACACACACACACAGACACACACACACACACACAGACACACACACACACACCGACACCGACACAGACACACGCACGCAGACACACACAGATACACACACACACGGACACACCCACACAACACACACCGACACAGACACACACACACACACACCGACACACACACACACACACACACACACAGACACACCCACACACAGACACACACACACAGACACACACACACACACACACCGACACACACACATAAACACATCGACACACACACACAGATACACACACACACACGGACACACCCACACAACACCCACCGACACAGATACACACCGACACACACACACACCGACACACACACACACCGACACACACACATACCGACACACACACATACCGACACACACACATACCGACACACACACAGACACACACAGACACACACACACATTGACACACACACACACATACCGACACCGACACAGACACACGCACGCAGACACACACAGATACACACACACACGGACACAGACACACACACACACCGACACAGACACACACACACACACCGACACAGATACACACACACACCGACACACACACACACCGACACACACACACGCACGCAGACACACACAGATACACACACACACGGACACACCCACGCAACACACACCGACACAGACACACACACACCGACACCGACACACACCGACACACACACACACACACACACCGACACACACACACACCGACACACACACACACACACCTGAATGAGGCAAAATAACACAAAGATCAAACAGCACGACAAAATCACAACAACAAGATTAAAAGTATTGATAAATGTTTCTGACAACATGAGCTCAACAAGTTGTATGTTTAAAGTTTAAATATCAGGCTTAACCCCGCATACTAATCAGCAGCTGATAATGAACCACGACGAAGCAGTAACATGTAACAGTAACAATGTCCCGAAAACAGTAACAATGTTACTACAGCACACTTAGTTCCCGGTTGTTACCGGAGTCAGAAGGTAACTCACCTGCAGCAAACTGCACGATGATCAGTAGAGCTACCGCCGGCGTCACGGTCATTATTAAAAGGAAGATTAAAAAATGTGTTGCCGTCCGCTATGTTTCCGGTAAAAAATTACTGCGTGACTGCTCCAAACCTGTGCTCCAAACAAGCCTTGGCGCGTAATGTCCAGCCAATCATAATAAAGACGCCCCATGTGACGTCACGGCTCTATGGAAACGAACCTGCCCTCCACCGTCTCGTTCTCTTAATACATCCACGAGCTCAGCTGTCAACACCATAGACACTATATAAAACACACGCTGCAGCCAAAATGTCAGATAGTTGTGGTGAATAAACCGAAGAGGGAAGAGGGACGAGCCTGGGCTGCTGTGGTTCTACTCAACCCCGTCTCAGAAGGACCCAGAGGAGGAGTTGTTGTTGGAGCCATACTGGCGGACTAACGTTCACGTTTTACACCGACAACGAATGAGCCACCAGCGACTACAGTCAAGCTGTCGTTACATAGGAGTCTCTCAGTCCACCCATAGACACATATACATATATATATATATATATATATCAATTAATAATATACAGTCTCTCAGTCCACCCACAGACTGTATATATATATCAATTAATAATATACAGTCTCTCAGTCCACCCACAGACTGTATATATATATCAATTAATAATATACAGTCTCTCAGTCCACCCATAGACTGTATATATATATATCAATTAATAATATACAGTCTCTCAGTCCACCCACAGACTGTATATATATCAATTAATAATATACAGTCTCTCAGTCCACCCATAGACTGTATATATATATCAATTAATAATATACAGTCTCTCAGTCCACCCACAGACTGTATATATATATCAATTAATAATATACAGTCTCTCAGTCCACCCACAGACTGTATATATATATCAATTAATAATATACAGTCTCTCAGTCCACCCACAGACTGTATATATATATCAATTAATAATATACAGTCTCTCAGTCCACCCACAGACTGTATATATATCAATTAATAATATACAGTCTCTCAGTCCACCCACAGACTGTATATATATCAATTAATAATATACAGTCTCTCAGTCCACCCACAGACTGTATATATATATCAATTAATAATATACAGTCTCTCAGTCCACCCATAGACTGTATATATATCAATTAATAATATACAGTCTCTCAGTCCACCCACAGACTGTATATATATCAATTAATAATATACAGTCTCTCAGTCCACCCACAGACTGTATATATATATCAATTAATAATATACAGTCTCTCAGTCCACACATAGACTATATATATATATCAATTAATAATATACAGTCTCTCAGTCCACCCACAGACTATATATATATATCAATTAATAATATACAGTCTCTCAGTCCACCCATAGACTGTATATATATATCAATTAATAATATACAGTCTCTCAGTCCACCCACAGACTGTATATATATCAATTAATAATATACAGTCTCTCAGTCCACCCACAGACTGTATATATATATCAATTAATAATATACAGTCTCTCAGTCCACCCATAGACTGTATATATATCAATTAATAATATAGTCTCTCAGTCCACCCCCCCCAAACATGTGACACGAGCAACTACAACGCAGTGACATGATAGTCAGCTTCAATACAGATTCTTTTTTCATTATTAATGATAAACAGTTAAATGTACATATTTGTTTCCGTATTTTTTGTTTATTTCATATATAGCCAAGTGTTGAGGCTTACGTGCAGTTTAGTGGGGGTTTTATTGAGACAGGTTAAGGTTAATGTTAGGGTTAAGGGTTAATGTAAGGGTTAATGTTAGGGTTAATGTTAGGGTTAAGGGTTAATCTTAGGGTTAATGTTAATGTTAGGGTAGCACAGGTGGTTTAGCAGGCTCATAATTAAGGACATTGTAAGGGGAGTTTGGGACCCTAAACTGAACGTACCAAGTGTTGAATATGTTTGTGTATGCACCAACAACCAAAGCTAATTCCTCGTGATTCTTAACTATCTAGCTACTTATTGTCAATTAATGCCTTTCTAGTTCTGACACTCTTTAGTTTGAACTATATCTCGTTAGAGCCGATATTGTTGGTATTGGAGCATTTTGTCACTACTGCACATCATACTACAGTTTCACAAGCAAATATGAATATTTCCTGCATTAAGTAAAAGCATAACTTTGAGCCATTATAAGCTGCATTAATTAATCAATCTGTATAATGCATTTAATTGAATATACTGTATAATAAACACACTTTAACTAGCTGCACTTTTCTCTTCAATAACATTTATTTACCTACAAAGTTCAGCCAAAGCCTGTGTTGTAAAAACTTATTTTATATAAAAAAGAAGGTGTAAAGTAGATTTTTACCTGGTCTGAGACTTTGAGAGCAGTCCTCATGTTGAACATGTTTTAGGTTATTGTCTTACCGGATGTCCGGCCCCTTCACCACATTTCGCGCCGTTTTCGGGCATCCGGCGGATCCTATTGGCTGAGCGGTTCGCGGGAGTTTCAATTGGTTCAATAATCTACTTTTTTGGCGGAATACTCTTAAAGTCCCAGTCTCTCCAATGACTGGTATATATATGAATGGACAGTCTCTGGTCTCTCCACATTCTCCTTTCATATTAGAGCCTCTAGTAGAGTTAGAAACACTTCTTCACTGCAAAAGCAACACAAATATAACTCACTTGGAAAAGTTACAAACTAAAAACCAGATAGAAATAAAAGTGCTGCTGTGAAAAAGGCAAATAATCAGAGGTGGTAAGAGAGCAAATATTTATACTCAAGTGTTGTAGGCTACATGAGAATTATTTTAGTGTGTTTAGTAAGTTTGTATTTTGAGACTTTAGTCAGATTTTACACAAACACATTTTTCACAATTTACAGTTTGTACAATCAAAACAAAAACAAATGGTTATTATACCCTCAATGTAATTACATGTAGAGCTGCAAAGATTAATCAATTATTAAATTAACCTGAACCCTTTCCTATATTACAAGCTTTTTACAAGATAAAAATACATCAATAACTATGATTACCATACTCCTTAATGTAAATATACAATATTTATTGCATTTTCAAATAACCTTGTTTCTTATTTACCTTGTTGTCGTCATCTTTCCCCCTAAAAATGACCAAATGATGAAGACAGCAGTGGTACCTGATGATGAGAGTGGTAACAGATGTGTGAGGCGAGGACCAGCAGGGGGCGCTGCAGCACTGACAATCTCAGCTCTTCTTCTGGTTTTTCAGCTTGATGAAGATGCATTTACCAGCTGATCCAAGAGGCTTTTTAAAGACTTTATTATCTTAAGAAGGAGGAGAGTTTTCTCATCACATGAAGGAATATTATATCCTTCAGTTCATCACAAACGGGTTAAATTGGGCCCCGGCACACAAGCCTGCTCGTTTGTGTCCGGATGCGCCTGCTTGCAGTCAGTTGCCTACTGGAAATATGTCACATAACATTTTATGAAGGGATGCTTTTAAAAACATGATATTTCTGACAATAAATGAAACATTTTTTCTATTTTGTCTCGGCGGAGCTGAGATGAGAACAATCGGAACACGGCAACAACCCGCGCAGCACTGCAGACAATTCACCACTACAACTACATAGAGTGTGTGTGTGTGTGTGTGTGTGTGTGTGTGTGTGTGTGTGTGTGTGTGTGTGTGTGTGTGTGTGTGTGTGTGTTCTTCTCAGCTGTTGCTGCTGTCATATGCTGAACTGTCTCTTCATGTGGCTCATTATGTTTGGCCCACTGTCTGGGTCACTTCTTATATCATAACCAGGTAATCACTGATTAACAGTACTGTAGATGATAAATACCCTAATACCTGTAGATACTACAACAATGCAAAGTATCGGCTCTTAACCTTGCAGTTTTTGCACATATCATGTAAGACTCGATTTCTCCATTTCTTTGCACAAAACTCTCCAGAAAGTTCCAATTAATGGTTTATTTTTCAATTTTTGTTCTTCAGTTCATCACAAACATTCAACATCAACACATCTGGAGATAAATACAAATAGAATAGAAAAAAGAAGCAAAGTACAAACACACATACATTCACACATTCATCAGCAGAAGCAGCTCGACCGTGAAGTCATTTAAAATAAGATTTCAGTCAGAATAACTTCTACAGTTGACGGCTTTGTAGAGCCGAGTAAGGAGCAGACAAAAACAATAAATATGTATTTTAAAAAGTGCAACATCAACAAAAGCCCAAAGAAAGTGCAGCAGATAAAGTCCTACGTCATCATACAGCAGTTGTGTTCATTGGTTGTCAACATTTCCCCTGACGGCCTGATTCAACCACAGATATTAAAGAGATGAAGTAATAAACCAGTTGAAGGCTTCACGTTGTTTGTTGTCCAGCAGAGAGATCTTCACAGCAGTCTGGACCAGGTTCAGATGAACACATTTACCAGTTTGACATTCAAGTTACTGTTAATGTTGTTAAACGATGGAAAGCAGCTTTGGTTATGTCCCTGATATTACTTTAAGAGTCCCGACTCACAGTGAGGTTAAGGCCCCAGACTGTAAAAATAACAGACACAGCTTCTAGGAGATCTAACCCGGGTCAAGGTGTATCCATGCAGGGATACCCCGGGTACTAAAAGGAGTCTTCTCTGTCTGGTCACTGAATCACAACTAAAAAAAATCAATATTTGTGTAAAATGTGTAAAATGATTGTCCATATTGTTTGATGGCCGACCTTCACTAAAGCTCTCAGACGCCATTTCCTGCAGCTCTCTCCAGGTCTTCATCTCCTTTTGCTGCTTCCAGGTTCAGGCTTTTCTCTTCATATCCGTCCGCGTCTGTCTCTGGATGTTTCTCCTTCTTTCCTCTCACCAGAACCAGAACCAGGAGAATCCAGAGGAGGAGAACAGTGGGAAGGATAACAGCACGGACAGTCTTCCTGTTCTCACCATCTGGAAGAATACCAGAGAAGATGTTGAGTTTAGAAGAAGGGCAGGTTCAAGAAGATGCACACCTAACCAGAACCAGAACCAGAACCAGAACTCACACACTAACAGCCTGAGTCTGGAGGACTATTAGAAGACATTTACCCCGATGCTCTGACTCGGTCTCTTCTTCCACTGGAGGTCCAGATGTGCTGGAATCAGGTCTCTTTGTCCTGTTTTCTTGGTCTTTGGAAACTGTTTCAAAAAACAAAAATGTTCTCAAATCAGGAACAAACTTCATCAGGATTTCCTCAGTTCTGAGAAACCTTTTTAGTATCTGAATGAAGCTGATGAACTCAGCGTGCTTACCAACAGTGACGTTAACGATGAAACCGGCTCTCAGGTCTGGGACGTAGACTCGGTACGCTCCACTATCTGACAGATTAACTGAGGAGATCTGCAGCGTCACGGTTCCTCCGATCAGGTCTTCGTGGATCAGAGTTGTTCTGCCTCTGTATCGAGGACTCTGGTCATCCAGGTGGTCCTTTCCACGTCGATAGGAGTGGACATCGTCATAGTTACCGTGGTCATCTCTCTCTCTCGCCACATCCAGCGTGGAGGCAGACAAGTCGACGGGGGGGTCCAGACGACAGCGTAGAGGGACATCTTCACCTTCTGCTGCCTCTATGGTCTGAACCGGGCAGAGCTGCTGCTCTCCTGGAGAAACACACACAACATTCACACAGCTTCACCTCCTCTGAAGGACCACAGCTGATGGGTTAATTCACTGCTCCAACTATTCCTAAAATGAAGAACGTGCTGCTCCTCCTCATCAATATATGTCTTCTGCTACTATCCACTCGCCATATACACTATATATCTGTAAAGATACTTAATAAATAAAAGAACTTACAATATGTTTTGGATTTTTATCAGAAACTGCTTTATTGGCAGTAAGTAAGTGTAAACAAGGGAAGTTTCTGTGTTGCTTTCAACACAGAAACAGACAAAAAACTAAAGATGAATAAGGTAACGTTAAACATGAGCGTTTGACTACTATATACAGATATAAGTTGTATATAATAAAGTGTATACACATGCATAATGCATATAGATATACACATACGTACATAGAGTTACATGTAAACAGATCTATGAAGCTATAAACAGTAAGGCAATTAGTGCAAATGATCCAGTAGATGGCGCCAATGTTCAATCAATGTTAGAGTTACAGATATTCTTCCAACGGTGCACATATAGATATATATATCAGAGGTCGCACGCCTCTGGAGCAACTAGGGGTTAAGTGTCTTGCTCAGGGACACATTGGTTGATGTATCGCAGTGGGAATCGAATCCGGGTCTCCCACACCAAAGGCATGTGTCATATCCACTGCGCCATCACCACCCCGTGGTGTACAAAATACAATTTATTGTATTATTTTTATACTGCAACTTTTATAATGGATAAGGGTCCTGGAACATGTATATGTTGAATGAATTGAAAGACATTTTAACCTAGAGGCTATAACATAGGCCTAATGTATATTGATTGACTTGAATTCACTCAATACATTGAGGAGGGGGGGGGGGGGGGGGGGGGGGGCATGTCTGGCGACGACGCATAGGTGTGGTGGCGTTTAATCAAGTCCAGGAGAGAAGGAGAAGTTTTCCTGACACCTGGGGCGAGAGATGCATTCAGCCTGCAGGTAATACACCAGTTTGGGTTGTTAATTAACCGACCAGAGCGAAACCACTAACTGAGGAAACTAACCTGAGAAGGGAGAAACCACCAACCACTCGCCGCCTGTCAAGTCCTCAACCACTCGCTCAGCATGGCAGCCGCTATTACTGATGTCACGCCCGCCCATGTAACCATAGACAGTATATCAAAGCAGGTAACACGCACACACACCTTTTGACCGGCGTGGAGTGAAGAAGAATGAAACGGTATGAAACGTACCTCAATGGTGTGTGTGTGTGTGTGTGTGTGTGTGTGTGTGTGTGTGTGTGTGTGTGTGTGTGTGTGTGTGTGTGTGTGTGTGTGTGTGCGCGCGCGTGTGACATGCTGCTCATCACATCAGTAGCCTATAAATCTGCAATATTATACTACAATCTGTACTCTGTATATTTGCTACATTTTATTTTTTTTATTTTATTATTTCCTACAGATAAAAAAATAAACAAATAAAGTTCTATCTGATCTTAAACATCAGTAACGAGTCTGTTCAGGTCAGTTACTCAGATTGTCTTCAGGATGTAGTTGTCTTACTGTTCATCAACCAGCTGTCATATTTTACATCTTCATAACTCTAATAAAACGCGTTATTTATTAACATGTGTAAACCTAAACTCAACGTTACCAATAATTAGGGTTAACAACATTATTGCCAATAACAGACTCATAATTAAACTACACAAACTTACCCAGGATAGTTTCAGCAAACAGCAAACTAGTGAAAAGTATCTTCATGATGAAGTCCTGCAGAGAAGTTGTTTTCATGATGACACCTGAGTAGAAATGCATCTGAGACTCTGTCCACAGTTAGTTATCAGCTGGAGATGAACTGGGAAATTACTCCGCGCCGGACAATGTTGGAGAACAGTTGGAGCTGAATGTGTCTTATATACTAAGATTAGAGAGTCTAACGCCCTGATGGACAAATACCTGCAGGTCCTGTTCTCCAACATTGTCAGGCGCGGAGTCATTGATCTCCAGCTGATGACAAACTGAAGACAATCTGAGTAACTGACCTGAACAGACTCGTTACCGATGTTTAAGATGAGATAGAACTTTATTTGTGTTAAATGTTGTGATGAGATAGTGTAAATACATAATTGTAGTATAATAATGCTGACTTAAAGACTACTGGTTATCTGAGTTTATCTTTATAACTCTGATCTCATCTCAACCAAATAATAAATCATGAAGGTACAAACAACAAATGGCAAAGAAGTTAACACAAAACATTTTAGACACTCTATATGTTTGATTTAGCTCCATCATTAACCAGTTTAAATAACACTACCGTTAACCTGTTAACATTTCTTCCATTGTGGCAGCACATCTAGTCATTTCCGGTCAGGAGGGAACCAGTTCTTCCGCTGCTCCGGCTCCTCCCCCCCCCTGTCTGGATGTGTGTTATGTGTGTCCTATAGCGTGCCTCTGCACAGCGAGTAGCGAGAACCGACAAGAATAACAGCTCCGACATTCTTTTCTCCACATTGCTGAATTGTTGAATTATGAACATCAGGGACGATACACTCAGCTCACGATTCAATACATGATTTCATCAGGAGTTTTGAACAGAATGAGCTGCAGACAAATGAGTGAAAATACTCCTTTATAAACTGCAAAATAACAGATGTGTCCTCTTATTAAAAGTGATAATGAAATCGTATTTTATCTTAAATAACATGTAATAAAAAGTCGTCTGTAATCCGCTGAGTCTTCTTGCTAATGACAACTGTTTTCATTTTCTCTGAGATGATTTTTTTATTTTAAGTAGCCTATCTTCATCATTATGGGGTGCCGTTTGTAAAGCGGCTCCCTCTGAAAATAACAGCAACATTTTGTCACATTTAGCTTCAAACAATGTTTAAAAAACTGGTATGAATTTTTGAGGGTCACTTTTTAGCACATTTAGAACAATATTTGTAAACTTAGAGATATTTTAAATAGTTAAATCTAAACATTAAATGTTACATTTAAAATAAATGTATACATTATATAATTTATGCTTTGCTGGTCAGAACATCTTCACATAATCTTGAACTCACATTTACTCACGAGTTCATCCCACTGCGTAACTTAACCGGTGTGAGTTTTACGGTTTATAGAAACAAATGTGCTACACATAAAGTGCATTGGTGCTAGTAGCAAATCTCTAGAGTCTTTCCGTGGTCGCTTCTGCTTTAGCGAGTTTAATAGTGTAGCCTACCACAGGGTAACAGTAATATAGGCTATGTGAAGGTTACTCTTCCTGTAATGTATACCCAAGTGAAAAAAAAATGTACTTCATTGTATTTCAAGTATATTTATATTTCCAATAGTATGTTGAAAATGTACTTACACAAAGTATACTTTTTGTAAATATATAAAAAGTATACTGCCATCACGCTTTCACGCTAACACTTTTAACACACATTAAAATAATTAAACTAAATTACACTTTATAGAAATATATTATACTAAAATATACTTTAAGTGAAACATATGTTTACTTTCTAAACTGTACTTATTTGAAAAAAAAATAACATAATTTTTTATATATTTTAAATTGTAAAATTGTCATTGTAACAATCTCAAAGCATATTTTAAAATAACACATTTTAAGTATTTTAAGTTATATTTTAGTCTAATTATGAAGTGAAGTTATTCACGATAGTACTTCAGGACATTCTTTTAGAAAGTGTTCAATATTACTATGAAAATGCAATTAACCCAATTTATGAAAATGTCATGTGATGTGTGTAAAGTACACAGATAGCAATTATTGCAGCTGTTTTGTCATTTTTAATCAGTTTTGCAAAAGAAATATGATACATCTTACACACAATTACATTAAACAAAACATTAAATGCACACTTAAAAAGTACAGTGTGCTGAAAAGTAAGTAGTTTAAAGTTGGTGCATGTGCTACATTATGATTTAACAGATACTGCCTAAATTTACAAGCAAAAAAAAAAAAGATGTTCGCTCACACTGTGTTAACATTGTCACAAGTGTTTAAAAAAATAGCATTTAATTGGTATTGTTTAATGGTGAAAAAGTAGGGCTACTGCAAACAAGACCAATTGGAGAGTGTAGATCAAACGGTATAGGACTAATATAGAGGTCAGTATGGCGTTGATGTCTATAAAGTACTAGCTCCCCAAGAATTTTAGTCTCTTTCAACATTGTTGGGAAGTGGAATGACATACATTTTGTCCTTAGACTTAACCATTACACATTTACGCTCGAGTGATTGAGGATGCACGGCAAATACATTATGGGTGTGAGACACCTCATTTACAAATGTGGAAAATATATTTAACTTAGAATCTCTACACACCTTTCCTCCACTCTTGGCAAGCTCTTTTACTAAAATAGTGCACGGAAGGGAGGGGACGGGATGAGGAGGAGGGATGGGCGAGCTAGCCTCTGTTTTGTTTGAAAATACTTCGAACGTCAACAAGAAGTGACGTCACCCAACATCGCTTAGAGCACCTTTAACAAACCCAGACGGACCAGAAACTTAATTTCCCGACAAGAGACGAGGTTTTCTTTACCGTCGGCCATCGTCAGCGCCTCCATCACTTTGACAGGCAGCGACGAGCCGAAGGTCTGCACATCATAGTTGAGTGTATCTGCAGCTCCGTGGCTCTGGCCTCTGGTGGGCGTGGACCTGACGGGGAGAGAGAGAGAGAGAGAGAGAGAGAGAGAGAGAGAGAGAGAGAGAGAGAGAGAGAGAGAGAGAGAGAGAGAGAGAGAGAGAGAGAGAGAGAGTGAAACAGAGTCAACACATCCTCCGGTACATCAGCTGAATCTTACACACTACACACTATCTTACTCTCTCTCACACACACACACACACACACACACTATCTTACTATCTCTCTCTCTCACACACACACACACACACACTATCTTACTCTCTCTCTCTCTCTCTCTCTCTCTCTCTCTCACACACACACACACACTATCTTACTATCTCTCTCTCTCACAAAAGTTGGTGGATCTGGATGAGGCCCCATCATCAGATGTAAGGCACATAGTGGCCAAACTGTCCATACGCTTTATGGAATAGATAAGAGGTTGCTGGCACCAAGCCAGGGAAATGTTCATTAAAAATTGTAAGCAGATCCTGAAGAGCTACTCCTGTCAAATTGTGCCTCAGTACATATGACATAAGTAAGAGCAGACTCTGTCCTTTTGTGAGGGGAGCACCTGGGTATACAGGATCATCATCCTGGTGTTTCTGTAATACAAGACAAGATTGCTCACATTCATATCTAAAACATAATAGGAAACATAAGCCAAACTTATAATTACAGTGTTGTCCTATTAAGAGAGATGTCGCTTACATGTAATGTAAAATAACCAATATACATATAATCTTTAACTAAATGGTAGTACCTTCCATTGGTTTGAATCTTGATTTCCGGCTTGGTGCCTCTCTTCTGCTCTGTGTTCATGTCCACTTCCATCATCTTCCTCTCTGTCGTCATGTCCACTTCCATCATCTTCCTCTCTGTCGTCATGTCCACTTCCATCATCTTCCTCTCTGTCGTCATTTACACTTCCATCATCTTCCTCTCTGTCGTCATGTTCACTTCTGCCATCTTCCTCTCTGTCTTCATGTACACTTCCATCATCTTCCTCTCTGTCGTCATGTTCACTTCCGTCATCTTCCTGTCTGTCTTCATGTACACTTCCATCATCTTCCTCTCTGTCGTCATGTTCACTTCTGCCATCTTCCTCTCTGTCTTCATGTACACTTCCATCATCTTCCTCTCTGTCGTCATGTCCACTTCCATCATCTTCCTCTTTTTCGTCATTTCCACTTTCATCATCTTCCTCTCTGTCGTCATGTCCACTTCCATCATCTTCCTCTCTTTCGTCATTCCCACCCTCATCATCTTCCTCTCTGTGTTCTTGTCCACTTCCATCATCTTCCTCACTGTCCTCCTGTCTCTCTCTATCCACTTCTTGGTAAGTATCTACATTACTATGATCTGTAAGACAAATCTGAAACAAATATAGAGTAACTGAGTTCAGCTTCAGTGTGGTTGAATATTGGAATATAAAAAACAATTTATTATTGTATTTATTTCTCCTGAACTTACCTTTTCAGTAACTTTTCTTCTGTAAATGGATGTTCTTGGAACTGAAGATGTACCGAGAAATCTCTTGTAGGCCCTTTTTTTCTTTTTCTGTGGATATAGTAAAAACAAAGATAATAGGAAACCTGATCACGGCTAGTGCTTTATCCATAGAAGTAAATAAGATTACCCTTGATGACACAGTGTATTTGGGAAAACATTTTAGGAGATACCTGAAGTAATGTATTTTAGAACTATATAACGTTAACTATCAGAACTGTAAACCATCAGATCGGCTAATCTTATAGCTATGACATTATATAGGCTATCATAGATAAATATTTTGGTTTTAGAAAAGATGATGACAAGTTTATATGCTTTTTTCCTTCAAATGTCACAGTTAAAGTCTCAAAATATATAGTTTACTGCAGTGCTTAGGTTTTTCACATGAAGTCAATATCAAGATGATGTTTACGTATTTTTACCTCATAACACTTTAACAACAATGTTTTGATAGGGTAGGCCTATGCTATTGTTTATCTTGAAACGTTAATCAGAATTAATCAGGCGGGAGAGAAAGATGTACATTTTGGTTGTAGACAACAGCATTACACCAATAGTTTTTTCTTTAACGTTACCTGGTTCTGTTGAAGTTTTCTGTATTTTGTGGTTTTTGGCGTCTCTGGTTGAGTCTTGTCAGAATTCAAATGTCTCTTCAAGTTTCGTTTTGCTGGCATGATGATTTTTTTAATACTGTATTATGACAGTGTCTGATCAACCCATGGATATCAACCACATGCATCGTATCGTTGTGATCTGCCATTAAACAGAATGTAGAAGAAGAATCAAGTGCATCATTTGTTTTTCACTTTCAGCCAATCAGAGATGCGGACGCGTTCTCATCCGACATCCGTTGAACTGAGCGAGGTCAGGTCAGGGTCAGTCGTCGCGTGAAAGCACTCAAAGCAGGTTTGCATGTTAGAGGATACAATCACACAATGTTCAAATTCGCCGTGTACTACTTATTTGATAAAACTCTTAAAGTAGAAAGTACGTCGCTCATTCTTGGTAGCGATCAGTTCACCCAAGTGGCATCCCGGCCGGACCTTGATGACGATGCAAACTGGATTGAAATACAATGGCCCACGAGAAAGGAACCTAACAGGACGGTGCCTGCTAAGGTGTGTCGAAGAAGAATTTATTCCTTCTGGGTAAGGATATCTGGGCCGAAGAGGAAAGCAGAAGTGTGCGCATGAAGAAGAAAATGTGTGAGACCAACGTAGAGAAGCCTAAAACGGCCATAAAGGTGTAACATGCACTCACGGCATGCACAATAAAACAAAACAAAAAACGGCACGCATGCGCTATCTGACGCTCTCTCCAATACTTTTGGCTAGCTTAAATTACACATCAAGGTGCTTTCTGGTAGAGGTCTGACAAAATTAAAATAATTTACTTACCTAAGTAAAAAATAAATATATTTTTACAAGCAATGATAAAATTCTACATTATCATGCATGAAAATTTCCCACTCAAGTTAAAGTGCATAATTATGTGCAGTAAAACATTGCTAAACTTTCAAAGTAAATTGAACTGACTTTTTTATTGTTATATGTGACAACAGATGAATAATACTGAAACATTTTGATGTAGCAGTATTTTGTTGTTTTAGCTGCCATAGATCTACATATATATTCAACTACTACATTCATTTTTATGTACAGAAGACATACCAAATATGCTATATCTGAGGGGTGGTGAAATAATAAAGGGAACTTTAAATAAGACATCTAAAATTGAAAAAAACTTAATTCATAAACATTTCTGACAGGCAAAGCAATTCAAGATTAAAGAGGCAGCCAGGGACCAGCAGTTACAAAACCTGAAGACTTCCCTGTCTCAGAAGAGGGCCCTGGAGAAGGAATCTCCACAACGTGTTCATGGGGTAGGCCTAAGGCGTTCTTCTTTCTTGAGCAGGGGGCTACGAAGTTTACAACAGCAATAACTGTGCTGTCCCCAAGACAATTCATTAAAAAATCTTGATATGAGGAATATTGGATAAAATCTTTTAGTCCTGTGAATCACCTATTTTGCATGTTTCTCTGTGTTAATTATTAAGGTAGTTTGTCCATATTAGTTTTTAAAAACTCAACTACAATGTTAGTTAATGCCAACATCAACTGCTGAGTTTTTTTTAGTTTTTTTTATTATTAAATACCGGTATTGTAGTTTCTAACAAAAATGTATGGATATAACTAATTATTTTCCTAGTTTTACCATAAATGTTTTTCTTCAGGGAAAGCGACCAAAGATAAACAAAGGACCAAGACGTTTTCGCACGCAAGCAGCGGAAGAACTGGTTCCCTACCTACATTGATGCACGTAAGTGATTCCCCCAACTCCGGGCATCAACAGCCCGCATGCATCCGGCGTAGGGCTGTTGACACGCCAGCACCTATTCTGTAGCCTATCATGCAACATGCGGGCTGTTGTCGTGATGTGTGTTAGCGTGCGTCCGCACAGCGAGGAGCGAGAAGACGAGAACCGACAAGAACGAAAGCACCGACGTTATTTTCTCCGCATCGCTGAGTTGTTGATTATTCTGGTAAAAGCAGCGAGAGCGAGGACGCTGACAGGTGGTCAGGGTGGTCTCGGTGACTCTTTACCTGCTGCAGAGAAGAAATCAAACTCAAACTGGAACTCTGTCCTCAGTTAGGGCGGATTATTAAAAATGAGGAATCTACTCAGTTGAATCATTTCTCCCCAGATGTGATGAAGACGTTTACTTCTCTCCTGGACGTGATGATGAAGATACTTTTAATAACTTTGTTCCTGTTTCCTGAAACTGTCCTGGGTGAGTTTAATTCATATGAGTTTTCTTCTTTGATAATTAGCTGTGATTATTGGCAACATGTGGAATTTAGGTTTTTATTATGTTTCTGAGAATGTAAAATATGAATATGAGCTCATTACTGAACAATAACACAACTAATCAGAGTGAAGACAATCTGTGGTGATTTAAACTGAGCTGAACTATATTAATACAAGATCTTTGTTTCTGATTAATAAGATTTTAGTGATCAGAGCTCTGAGAAGGAAAAGTTTTCATCTCAACATGAATACAACATGCTGAGAGAAGGGCGTGAAAAAAAAGTCCAAAATACATTCAGGTCTTTATTTTACTACACTTCTATTTGTGTCTGTAGATTTCTCCTAAATTGTAGCCTACGACGAGTTTAACTACTGCACCTCGATTTCAGCTCTTAAATGGAACAAATTGCGATTAAATTATAAACACACAGATCAATGAGATGAGAAGTGATTAAATATGAATAATAAAAACATGTTTTAGTGTCTCGAGACAGTTTTAAACACTGTAGTCGTGTTTGTTGATCCTGATAATAACTGATAACTAATAATAGTAGATAAAAGTAGTCTATAGTCTAGTCTATAGTCTAGTCTATAGTCTAGTCTATAGTCTAGTCTAGTCTATAGTCTAGTCTATAGTCTAGTCTATAGTCTAGTCTAGTCTATAGTCTAGTCTATAGTCTAGTCTATAGTCTAGTCTATAGTCTATAGTCTAGTCTATAGTCTAGTCTAGTCTATAGTCTAGTCTAGTCTATAGTCTAGTCTATAGTCTATAGTCTAGTCTATAGTCTAGTCTATAGTCTAGTCTATAGTCTATAGTCTAGTCTATAGTCTAGTCTATAGTCTATAGTCTAGTCTATAGTCTAGTCTAGTCTATAGTCTAGTCTAGTCTATAGTCTAGTCTATAGTCTATAGTCTAGTCTATAGTCTAGTCTATAGTCTAGTCTATAGTCTAGTCTATAGTCTATAGTCTAGTCTATAGTCTAGTCTATAGTCTAGTCTATAGTCTATAGTCTAGTCTATAGTCTAGTCTATAGTCTATAGTCTAGTCTATAGTCTAGTCTATAGTCTATAGTCTAGTCTATAGTCTATAGTCTAGTCTATAGTCTAGTCTATAGTCTAGTCTATAGTCTAGTCTATAGTCTAGTCTATAGTCTATAGTCTAGTCTATAGTCTAGTCTATAGTCTAGTCTATAGTCTAGTCTATAGTCTAGTCTATAGTCTAGTCTATAGTCTAGTCTATAGTCTATAGTCTAGTCTATAGTCTAGTCTATAGTCTAGTCTATAGTCTAGTCTATAGTCTAGTCTATAGTCTATAGTCTAGTCTATAGTCTAGTCTATAGTCTAGTCTATAGTCTATAGTCTAGTCTAGGGCTGGGCGATATGGCTGAAAACTGTATCACAATATAAGTGTTTCATATCAGTCGATATCGATAATTATTGATATTTTTTATGACCTATTTAAAATAAGGACCAGGAGAAAAAAATGTATTCAATTTAAACGTTTTTATTTTAAGCTTAACCTTCCTCCGATTATAATCCTCTCAGTTATAAAAGCAGAAAATGTCAACATAACCATGGAAAACACTCAAATAATTCAAATGGAAACATAAGTCTAAAATCACAATGAACACTTCTGGTGAATGAAGTGTTTTAAAATATGTGAATATTGTGAATATTGAAATAAAACTGAGGTAGACTTTACATCTGTAACATAAAAAACAAACCTGGTACAGCACAGTAACAGTTATTATTTTTCTCCGTCTAACAGTCACGGTACAGCCTAAACCGTACATGGTGGGGGGGGTGGTAACCATGGTAACCTGGCTTCTCAACAGTGCTCAGCGGAAGCATGTCTTTGCCTATATGATATGCCACTGCCTCCGTTATTTATTTGTACCGTTTAGCTTTTATAGTCATAAGGCACTGAGAGTGCCTCTCCGTGGTGCTCTGCTGCTTGTGCGGGGTTCCAGCTGCAGATGTTGTTGGACGTTGCTGGCGAACACGGCTGTGCTCCAAAGGTAAAACAGGTTTGCGGTGGGGACGGTGGTCTTGCATAATTTGCAGACGACATTGGTCTGACTACAGTCAGACTTATAAAATCCAAAAAACTGCCATATTGGCGAGCTGACGTTTCCCGTTTCATCAAGAACTTCCGCGCTCGCTGTAGCACGCATTTTCCACTTATCACTCCACGCCGCTTCTGTTATTGAAGAATCCAACACGAGACAACGATATGGCGCAACCAAACACAATACTGTTACATGATTGGCTGTTAGCGTGTCACTTCCTACGTTGCTAGGCTACCAGAGAGCGAGTGCCTTTGTTCATGCAACCAAACTTGCTTTGAAACCTCTGGTTTCTTCAGACGAAGAAAAAAAAAAAAAAAAAATTATCGAATTTTTATCGAGTGCATTTTTTATTGATATTGATTACATGTCTATCGCGATATATATCGTTATCGTTTTATCGCCCAGCCCTAGTCTAGTCTATAGTCTAGTCTATAGTCTATAGTCTAGTCTATAGTCTAGTCTAGTCTATAGTCTATAGTCTAGTCTATAGTCTAGTCTATAGTCTAGTCTAGTCTATAGTCTAGTCTAGTCTAGTCTATAGTCTAGTCTATAGTCTAGTCTATAGTCTATAGTCTAGTCTATAGTCTAGTCTATAGTCTAGTCTAGTCTATAGTCTAGTCTATAGTCTAGTCTAGTCTATAGTCTATAGTCTAGTCTATAGTCTAGTCTATAGTCTAGTCTAGTCTATAGTCTATAGTCTAGTCTATAGTCTAGTCTAGTCTATAGTCTATAGTCTAGTCTATAGTCTAGTCTATAGTCTAGTCTATAGTCTATAGTCTATAGTCTATAGTCTAGTCTATAGTCTAGTCTAGTCTATAGTCTAGTCTATAGTCTATAGTCTAGTCTATAGTCTATAGTCTAGTCTATAGTCTATAGTCTATAGTCTAGTCTAGTCTATAGTCTATAGTCTAGTCTAGTCTATAGTCTATAGTCTAGTCTATAGTCTATAGTCTAGTCTATAGTCTAGTCTAGTCTATAGTCTAGTCTATAGTCTATAGTCTATAGTCTATAGTCTAGTCTATAGTCTATAGTCTAGTCTAGTCTATAGTGTCTCTGTCTGAGACTCAATGTCGAAACAAAAAAAAAGCTTTGTCGAAATCGAAAGTATCAAGTGGATGTGTTTTTTTGGTCTATATTCAGCCCACACACATTTTAAAGTGAGAGAGCTGAACGTCATCTACACGGTTTATACACAGCAGCAAACTGATCTGAAGTCTGCCGACATGAGGATGATCTAAATAGTCTGATGAAGGTTGAGCCATAGACATTATGATGCTCACGGATATATGTATACAGCCCATACATCATTTTAATAGGTTAACATGTACCTAATTAAATGTTTAAACATGACGGACTAATGCATGACCCCGGTGATAAGTGGTGGAGGGTGATGAAGAAACACGGAACTCAGTCTGGGACTGAAGGTCAGTGTCTCCCTGACTTATAAGAGTAAAGTATAGGAGGAGTTAGGTTTTGTTCCACCTAATAAAAAGTAAAAAAAAAAAAAATGCGCGCAGAAAATAGAAGCTGGCTACCGTTTCTAACTTCTGATTGGGTGTTGGCACCCTAAAGCCCGCCTCCAAAAGCCACAACCAACCTCTAACTGTTGATCTCTTCCTGCAGCTTTTCTCTGACTGATCAGAAACGAGCTCAAAGCTCAACCCACAATACTTCCTCTTTCTTCTGACAAACAGCGCCATCTTGTGACAGACATACGTTACTGTATCTGTCTTTCAGTCCTCTGGCTAGTCGTGTGTTCTAAGTAAGACAGAAGAAGTGCTATAAACAGACTGTATGTGTCCTCTCTCTGTCCTGTAATCAGTGAACTTTGTGGAGATGGAGTTTAAAGTGGTCAGTGTGTCTGCTCCTCACTTTCCCTCTCTGTCTCCTCAACAGGAACATTTGTAGTGAATGTGACCCAGACCTCCTATCAGGCAGAGGAGAACCAGGACATCACACTGGAGTGGACCTTCACCACCATCACTCACAGTTCCTCCAACTCTCTTAGTATCTTATGTCACCTGATAACTGTCCTCAGACCCTTCGGTGTGTTTTATCTCCATAGAGGAGTTAAGGTCCCAGAGACTCAGGATGAACAGTTTTTAGGACGAGTCCAGTGGGACAAAGACCTCCTCAGAGAAGGACGACTCAGACTTCATGTGTCCAGACTCAGGACTGAAGACTCGGGAATGTATGTGTGTAAAGTGTTCACAGGTTCTGGGAGGAGCTCTGGTAGATGTTGGCTCAATGTCACTGGTAAGTTGATTCAGGAGAACTGGAGTTTTTCTGTTTGTACTTAAAACATGAAAGATGCAGATTATTTAGTCATTTTCACTACAACAGGTTTCCTTCCTGTCAATCAGCCACATTATATTTTCTGTTCTTTACAGCAGCTGCTGAGGAGCCAGAACCTCAGAGACCAACAGTGAGACCAGAACCAGAGAGTCTGAGAAACATCTGGATCCTCTACGCTGGACTGGCAGCAGCAGCAGTTCTACTGATTCTCTGTCTTTGTTCTCTATTAATAAGAAAAGAAACATATACTCTCATTGTTGGGAGGGAATCAGAGGAGAAAGATCAGGAATATCAGGAGGTCATCGGGGACTTTGTCAACCGGTGTGAGTCAAACCAACGGCAGCAAGACAGAGGAGATGGTGGTTGACTTCAGCCGGAGGGCTCCTGGTACTAAACCGGTGAACATCCAGGGTGTCGACATCGAGATGGTGGAGACATACAAATATCTAGTGTTCACCTCAACAATAAACTGGACTGGTCCTCAAACACAGACGTCCTGTACAAAAAGGGCCAAAGCCGTCTCCACCTGCTGGGGAGGCTGAGGTCCGTTGGTGTGTGCAGGACTCTGATAAACACTTTTTATGACTCTGTGCTGTGATTTTTCCAGGACTCTGAACTTTTTATGACTCTGTGGTTGCGTCTGCAATCTTTTATGCTGTAGTCTGCTGGGGAGCTGGGAGCACAGAGAGGGAAAGACTCAACAGACTGGTGAGGAGGTCTAGCTCTGTTCTGGTCTGCCCTCTGGACACCATAGAGGAGGTGTGGGGGGGGGGACGTTAGCCAGGCTAGAATCAATCATGGGCAGCACCTCTCACCCCCCCCCCTCCCCCCTTACATGAGACTGGGACAGGTGCCTCGATTTGGAAAATTGGAAATGGGCTCTTGGCCAAACGGACTTGCAGAGACTATTTGTGATATAAAAAGGTGTATGTGGTATTTTTATATTTTTAAATGATGTTCATGTTACTACAGGTCTGAGTCTAAATGAAGTTGACATGTTACATCATGTTTTGTCTTCTTCTAGTTGTGTGACTACTTGCATCAGTATATCATGTCATATGTTACTTGTAATGTTCTTTCTATTGTTACCTGTCTAGGGACTACTGATGTATAATTAATAACTCCAGCATGTTAACATCTTGATGTTCATTAACGACCTCTGTCCATGTTCACTTACTATGAATTTAATTAAGTTATTACAGCAGAAATGACTATCAGTGTAAATAACGCTTTCATTGAGTGAACGGTTTTCAGCTTTTAAATCAAGGAAATAAACTTGGTGACCTTTGTTACAATAAAACAAAATGACCACAGTTCATGTTTTTCATTCAGGTAGTGTTTCAGATTTTGGGTGTTTGAGACAAAATGCAAAGACAGACTTTTTTTTTATTACCTTCCATGTAAAATATTTGTAATCCAGAAGAGTTAGAGAAACATAAAGTTGCTGCTGAAACATCTGAGATATGATTTGGTAAATGAAAGAAGGCACACAGAACAATATGGAGACCTCTTCCTGCTTCTTCTTCTTCTTCTTCTTCTTTCTGCATTTCAGTTCCAGAGACATTTAAACCACGATGCAACCGGGCGCCAACTCTTCCATTCATGTGTTATTCTGCTGAGCTGATAGCAGCAGGTTAACTGGGGACACTTGATGATCAAGTCCTTCAACAAGACTGAGCGGCTCGCGGGAGTTTCAATCGGTTCAATAATCTACTTTGTTTAAAGTCCCAGTCTCTCCAATGACTGGTATATATATGAATGGACAGTCTCTGGTCTCTCCACATTCTCCTTTCATATTAGAGCCTCTAGTAGAGTTAGAAACACTTCTTCACTGCAAAAGCAACACAAATATAATTCACTTGGAAAAGTTACAAACTAAAAACCAGATAGAAATAAAAGTGCTGCTGTGAAAAAGGCAAATAATCAGAGGTGGTAAGAGAGCAAATATTTATACTCAAGTGTTGTAGGCTACATGAGAATTATTTTAGTGTGTTTAGTAAGTTTGTATTTTGAGACTTTAGTCAGATTTTACACAAAAACATTTTTCACAATTTACAGTTTGTACAATCAAAACAAAAACAAATGGTTATTATACCCTCAATGTAATTACATGTAGAGCTGCAAAGATTAATCAATTATTAAATTAACCTGAACCCTTTCCTATATTACAAGCTTTTTACAAGATAAAAATAGATCAATAACTATGATTACCATACTCCTTAATGTAAATATACAATATTTATTGCGTTTTCAAATAACCTTGTTTCTTATTTACCTTGTTGTCGTCATCTTTCCCCCTAAAAATGACCAAATGATGAAGACAGCAGTGGTACCTGATGATGAGAGTGATAACAGATGTGTGAGGCGAGGACCAGCAGGGGGCGCTGCAGCACTGACAATCTCAGCTCTTCTTCTGGTTTTTCAGCTTGATGAAGATGCATTTACCAGCTGATCCAAGAGGCTTTTTAAAGACTTTATTATCTTAAGAAGGAGGAGAGTTTTCTCATCACATAAAGGAATATTATATCCTTCAGTTCATCACAAACGGGTTAAATTGGGCCCCGGCACACAAGCCGGCTCGTTTGTGTCCGGATGCGCCTGCTTGCAGTCAGTTGCCTACTGGAAATATGTCACATAACATTTTATGAAGGGATGCTTTTGAAAACATGATATTTCTGACAATAAATGAAACATTTTTTCTATTTTGTCTCGGCGGAGCTGAGATGAGAACAATCGGAACACGGCAACAACCCGCGCAGCACTGCAGACAATTCACCACTACAGCTACATAGAGTGTGTGTGTGTGTGTGTGTGTGTGTGTGTGTGTGTGTGTGTGTGTGTGTGTGTGTGTGTGTGTGTGTGTGTGTGTGTGTGTGTGTGTGTGTGTGATCTTCTCAGCTGTTGCTGCTGTGATATGCTGAACTGTCTCTTCATGTGGCTCATTATGTTTGGCCCACTGTCTGGGTCACTTCTTATATCATAACCAGGTAATCACTGATTAACAGTACTGTAGATGATAAATACCCTAATACCTGTAGATACTACAACAATGCAAAGTATCGGCTCTTAACCTTGCAGTTTTGCACATATCATGTAAGACTCAATTTCTCCATTTCTTTGCACAAAACTCTCCAGAAAGTTTAATGGTTTATTTTTCAAATTTTGTTCTTCAGTTCATCACAAACATTCAACATCAACACATCTGGAGATAAATACAAATAGAACATAAAAAAGAAGCAAAGTTAAAATAAGATTTCAGTCAGAATAACTTCTACAGTTGACGGCTTTGTAGAGCCGAGTAAGGAGCAGACAAAAACAATAAATATGTATATTAACAAAGTGCAACATCAACAAAAGCCCAAAGAAAGTGCAGCAGATAAAGTCCTACGTCATCATACAGCAGTTGTGTTCATTGGTTGTCAACATTTCCCCTGACGGCCTGATTCAACCACAGATATTAAAGAGATGAAGTAATAAACCAGTTGAAGGCTTCACGTTGTTTGTTGTCCAGCAGAGAGATCTTCACAGCAGTCTGGACCAGGTTCAGATGAAGACATTTACCAGTTTGACATTCAAGTTACTGTTAATGTTGTTAAACGATGGAAAGCAGCTTTGGTTATGTCCCTGATATTACTTTAAGAGTCCCGACTCACAGTGAGGTTAAGGCCACAGACTGTAAAAATAACAGACACAGCTTCTAGGAGATCTAACCCGGGTCAAGGTGTATCCATGCAGGGATACCCCGGGTACTAACAGGAGTCTTCTCCGTCTGGGAACTAAAATACAACTAAAAAAAATCAATATTGGTGTAAAATGTGTAAAATGATTGTCCATATTGTTTGATGGCCGACCTTCACTAAAGCTGTCAGACGCCATTTCCTGCAGCTCTCTCCAGGTCTTCATCTCCTTTTGCTGCTTCCATGTTCAGGCTTTTCTCTTCATATCCGTCTGCGTCTGTCTCTGGATGTTTCTCCTTCTTTCCTCTCACCAGAACCAGAACCAGAACCAGAACCAGGAGAATCCAGAGGAGGAGAACAGTGGGAAGGATAACAGCACGGACAGTCTTCCTGTTCTCACCATCTGGAAGAATATCAGAGAAGATGTTGAGTTTAGAAGAAGGGCAGGTTCAAGAAGATGCACACCTAACCAGAACCAGAACCAGAACCAGAACTCACACACTAACAGCCTGAGTCTGGAGGACTATTAGAAGACATTTACCCCGATGCTCTGACTCGGTCTCTTCTTCCACTGGAGGTCCAGATGTGCTGGAATCAGGTCTCTTTGTCCTGTTTTCTTGGTCTTTGGAAACTGTTTCAAAAGACAAAAATGTTCTCAAATCAGGAACAAACTTCATCAGGATTTCCTCAGTTCTGAGAAACCTTTTTAGTATCTGAATGAAGCTGATGAACTCAGCGTGCTTACCAACAGTGACGTTAACGATGAAACCGGCTCTCAGGTCTGGGACGTAGACTCGGTACGCTCCACTATCTGACAGATTAACTGAGGAGATCTGCAGCGTCACGGTTCCTCCGATCAGGTCTTCGTGGATCAGAGTTGTTCTGCCTCTGTATCGAGGACTCTGGTCATCCAGGTGGTCCTTTCCACGTCGATAGGAGTAGACATCGTCATAGTTACCGTGGTCATCTCTCTCTCTCGCCACATCCAGCGTGGAGGCAGACAAGTCAACGGGGGGGTCCAGACGACACTGTAGAGGGACATCTTCACCTTCTGCTGCCTCTATGGTCTGAACCGGGCAGAGCTGATGCTCTCCTGGAGAAACACACACAACATTCACACAGCTTCACCTCCTCTGAAGGACCACAGCTGATGGGTTAATTCACTGCTCCAACTATTCCTAAAATGAAGAACGTGCTGCTCCTCCTCAGCAATATCATCATCATTATCATCATCATCATCATCATCATCATCATCATCATCATCATCATCATCATCATCATCAATATCTGCTCTTTTCAGCGTCTTTCCTACATTTCAATCATTCAACGATTTCAGCTATTTGAGTTCAATGAGCGAAATATTATTCATGTGTGATGATGTTGGTCCCCATCTCAGATTAATGTTCAGGTTCCCAGCTTTTAGATTTTATATTATAGTATGACCTAAGTGTGTTTATGCAGTATATACATATCTATTGGTAACTTCAGTAATAATATGATATTGTAAAGTATAGGCCATTACTATATAAGCATTATGCTTCTTCTTGAACTTCTATGTTTGTGTTTTATTGTTGTTTTTATCAGATTTTTTTTTCTTTTCTTCTTTAATTTGGTTAAAAAAATAAAATTAAAAAAATCAATCATTAGTGCCGATGCTGTTGACCCATCTTCACCTAAAGATCCCTATCTAAGCTATGATGGAACAGGTTTTCAGTTCCTTTTTTGTCCTCTTTCATTCTGAATAGTTGTCTCACTGTTGAGTCATTTAGTTTTTTATCTTCAGAATTCTAAAGGTGTGTGTGTGTGTGTGTGTGTGTGTACACACACACACACACACACACACACACACACTCATAAAAAAAAGTTGTTTTCATGATTCATCAACAGCTCTACGAGGCGTGGCCCCTGCGATAGACTCGCTGGGTGATTGTTAAACATCTTCAGGTGATCTTTCATTCTCAGTTGAATCTGTCCATTCTCTGCGGGTTTGGTCAGATGTCCCGTCTTCGTTAACCCCCCCCCCCCCCCTCTAACGTGATTTCTGTTTTAATTTGATTTACTGTAGCCTATATGGCCTTTAAGTTAACAGCTGTGTTCACCTGTCTACCATATGAGTTACAGAGGGGACACATCAGGCCTATCAGGCCGTTTTTCACCTGATATATAATGTGTACCCCCCCCCCAACATGCTAAGGCCAGTGTGTTATTCTGTGTGTTTTCAGGTCACAACGAACAACCTGAGATGGGTGCGTCTAGATCTCTAGCAGAGCTCCTTACTGGAAATGACTAGATGTGCTGCCACAATGGAAGAAATTAAGGGTGCTCCGATCGATCGGCCACCGATCGGTATCGGCCGATAATGGCTTTAAATAGTTTGATCGGTAGTCTCCATAAATGCCGATCAGATAGGCCGATCAGATGACGCACTACCACGGATGTATTAAGAGCGCACTACTCCTGAGAACATTTTCAACATGGAGCTAAAATGGCGGCGTCCCTACATTCAGCGGTCTGGCAGTTCTACAAGGTGTCTGAACGGCGGCAGAACAGCAGTTGGCCCGCGGCCGGCCGCGGAACGAAGGCGGTAGGAAGACGGCCACCGCTTTTAAAAAGCGGCTGCCAACGGTGGTGCTCCGGCAAACGTGTTTACGATTACGCCATTCTGACGCTTCTACTGCCCCTGGAGCACCGCTGGTGGTCGCCGACTCGTTGCTATCTGGGAAAAAGACAAAACACTAGCGATTAGCAACGTGTGTACCGAGGAAATACCACGAGGCGGAAAGCTCCAAAGACATTTCAACACCACCAACCTCATCAGACATTTGAAGGTTAGTCACAGAAAGGAGGATGAGGAGTTTTCAAAGTTAGCTAACGCTAAGGCAGAGCGGAGTCGTGTAGCTAGCAGCTCAAACAGCTGTTTCTCCGTGTGTGTGTGTGTGTGTGTGTGTGTGTGTGTGTGTGTGTGTGTGTGTGTGTGTGTGTGTGTGTGTGTGTGTGTGTGTGTGTGTGTGTGTGTGTGTGCTGAACAAATGTCTGCAGTGATTGAAAGGACATTTTTTAGATTTGAGCTAGGACAGAAAGCCAAACAGTTCCTGATACATTCTCTAAACATGTGTGACTGTTATGTAATGGCGTAATTTTCAGTTCATAAAAGTGATCGGTGATCGGCCCCAAAAATCCTGATCGGAGCACCCTTAGAAGAAATGTTAACAGGTTAACGGTAGTGTTATTTAAACTGCCGCATGCATCATCAGCCCGGGCTGTTGTCAGGTGCATAAATATTTATGCACCTGACAACAGCCGGGCTGTTGATGCATCATCAGCCCGGGCTGTTGATGCATCAGCCCTAAGGGGCGTGGCCCTGCGTTAGACTCTCTCTATAAGACACATTCAGCTCCAACTGCTCTCCAACATTGTCCGGCGCGGAGTAATTTCCCAGTTCATCTCCAGCTGATAACTAACTTTGGACAGAGTCTCAGATGCATTTCTACTCAGGTGTCATCATGAAAACAACTTCTCTGCAGGACTTCATCATGAAGATACTTTTCACTAGTTTGCTGTTTGCTGAAACTATCCTGGGTAAGTTTGTGTAGTTTAATTATGAGTCTGTTATTGGCAATAATGTTGTTAACCCTAATTATTGGTAATGTTGAGTTTAGGTTTACACATGTTAATAAATAACGCGTTTTATTAGAGTTATGAAGATGTAAAATATGACAGCTGGTTGATGAACAGTAAGACAACTACATCCTGAAGACAATCTGAGTAACTGACCTGAACAGACTCGTTACTGATGGTTAAGATCAGATAGAACTTTATTTGGTGTGATGAGCAGCGCAGGTGTCTCTCACTCACCACTGAGGCACGTTTCATACCGTCATATTTATATTTCATATTTCCCGCTGGACGTATATCGCGCTCCACGCCGGTCCAGAGTTGTGAACGTGGGCATGGACCTGGGGTGGCCCTGGTGTGAGTTTTCACCATTGCAGCCCCCTCCCTCTGGAACCCCCTACCATACACACCCGTGACTGTACTGACCTGCACACATTCACAACACTCATCAAACTCACCTCTTCAGATGAACTTTCCACATGCAATAGTCTCACATTCTCCCCTGGTAGTTACTGCTGTTAGTGCTTATTAACTGATTTTAATATGCCTGTTTTATGTGTTGGTTTTATTGCTTAATCTGTTTTTAATGTGCTATATGAGCTGGTTTACTGTAAAGTGTCTTTGAGTACCATGTTATATGAATAAAATGTATTATTATTATTATTAGTATTATTATTATTATTAGTATTAGTATTATTATTATTATTATTATTATTATTATTATTATTATTATTATTATTATTATTATTATATCTGCTGCTTCAAAAGGTGTGAACCTGACATGATTGCATGGGTGTAACCACAGAACACTGTCAATAGTCCGGCCGTGGTCCTCTATGAGGGGCCAGGACCTGGTCATCAAGGACATGTCAGTGTTTTCTCTGTGACAGAAACAGTCAAACAGACTGATCCTGGTTCACTTGGTGAGCCGGATCGTTACAACCTGTGATTTAGCAGTGAGTGGAGCAGCAGGTTAGAAGTGATCTGATCTGAAAGCTGGGAACCTGAAGGTTAATTTGAGATGCAGCTCAGCGCTGTGTATCAACAACTTTAACATTTTGGAGCTCTCAAATCTCAAGAATGACATTTTTCAGCAATTTGATGGAAACACTTCAGTTCTGTAGACTGCTCAGAAACCCTCTTACTGTCAGTAGACCTGAAGGAAGAGCAGAGCTCCTCTAAATGGCCTCGGTTCATGAGGCTGTGACCCTGAATAACGTCTCTGTCTCTATGATGTCCTGTTGTGAGTCAGTTTATGACTTTACTGTTTTATACAGATTGGTGTGAATAAATGAATGAGGATCTTTTAGATCACTTCTAAAACCTATTATTAAAGACTAGATATGGACTACATGTGATGTCTCTTTTTTTTGCTCTTTATTTTAACTCATTTTATTCAACTTGACATATCAAACTGTCCCAGTTGATTGATTTAAATATGTTGTTGAGGTGGAGTGTCATCGCACGATCTGAGTCTCAACAAACAGGAACTGAAAAAGCATCTGTTATAGTTCCTGTTCCAACAAGAGCTGATTGTTTTTTTTTATTTCATTTTCTTCAAACAATCAATCAAGAAGAAAAGAAAGAAAAATCAGATAAAATATATATATATATATATATATATATATATATAATCTAAAAGCTGGGAACCTGACCATTAATCTGAGATGGGGACCAACATCATCACACATGAATAATATTTCGCTCATTGAACTCAAATAGCTGAAATCCTTGAATGATTGAAATGTAGGAAAGACGCTGAAAAGAGCAGATGATGATGATGATGATGATGATGATGATGATGATGATGATTATGATGATGATGACGATGACGATGACGATGACGATGATGATATTGATGATGATGATGATGATGATGATGATGATGATGATGATGATATTGATGATATTGATGATGATGATGATGATGATGATGATGATGATGATGATGATGATGATGATGATGATGATGATGATGATATTGATGAGGAGGAGCAGCACGTTCTTCATTTTAGGAATAGTTGGAGCAGTGAATTAACCCATCAGCTGTGGTCCTTCAGAGGAGGTGAAGCTGTGTGAATGTTGTGTGTGTTTCTCCAGGAGAGCATCAGCTCTGCCCGGTTCAGACCATAGAGGCAGCAGAAGGTGAAGATGTCCCTCTACGCTGTCGTCTGGACCCCCCCGTCGACTTGTCTGCCTCCACGCTGGATGTGGCGAGAGAGAGAGATGACCACGGTAACTATGACGATGTCTACTCCTATCGACGTGGAAAGGACCACCTGGATGACCAGAGTCCTCGATACAGAGGCAGAACAACTCTGATCCACGAAGACCTGATCGGAGGAACCGTGACGCTGCAGATCTCCTCAGTTAATCTGTCAGATAGTGGAGCGTACCGAGTCTACGTCCCAGACCTGAGAGCCGGTTTCATCGTTAACGTCACTGTTGGTAAGCACGCTGAGTTCATCAGCTTCATTCAGATACTAAAAATGTTTCTCAGAACTGAGGAAATCCTGATGAAGTTTGTTCCTGATTTGAGAACATTTTTGTCTTTTGAAACAGTTTCCAAAGACCAAGAAAACAGGACAAAGAGAACTGATTCCAGCACATCTGGACCTCCAGTGGAAGAAGAGACCGAGTCAGAGCATCGGGGTAAATGTCTTCTAATAGTCCTCCAGACTCAGGCTGTTAGTGTGTGAGTTCTGGTTCTGGTTCTGGTTCTGGTTAGGTGTGCATCTTCTTGAACCTGCCCTTCTTCTAAACTCAACATCTTCTCTGATATTCTTCCAGATGGTGAGAACAGGAAGACTGTCCGTGCTGTTATCCTTCCCACTGTTCTCCTCCTCTGGATTCTCCT
The DNA here is from genome assembly GCA_023631565.1 of Gymnocephalus cernua. NCBI lineage: Eukaryota > Metazoa > Chordata > Actinopteri > Perciformes > Percidae > Gymnocephalus > Gymnocephalus cernua. Next base: position 39,284,281 of record CM042427.1, on the reverse strand, counting down.
GGTTCTGGTTCTGGTTCTGGTTCTGGTTCTGATGATAGGAAAGAAGGAGAAACATCCAGAGACAGACGCAGACGGGTATGAAGAGAAAAGCCTGAACATGGAAGCAGCGAAAGGAGATGAAGACCTGGAGAGAGCTGCAGGAAATGGCGTCTGACAGCTTTAGTGAAGGTCGGCCATCAAACAATATGGACAATCATTTTACACATTTTACACAAATATTGATTTCTTTTTGTTGTAATTTAGTTCCCAGACGGAGAAGACTCCTGTTAGTACCCGGGGTATCCCTGCATGGATACACCTTGACCCGGGTTAGATCTCCTAGAAGCTGTGTCTGTTATTTTTACAGTCTGGGGCCTTAACCTCACTGTGAGTCGGGACTCTTAAAGTAATATCAGGGACATAACCAAAGCTGCTTTCCATCGTTTAACAACATTAACAGTAACTTGAATGTCAAACTGGTAAATGTCTTCATCTGAACCTGGTCCAGACTGCTGTGAAGATCTCTCTGCTGGACAACAAACAACGTGAAGCCTTCAACTGGTTTATTACTTCATCTCTTTAATATCTGTGGTTGAATCAGGCCGTCAGGGGAAATGTTGACAACCAATGAACACAACTGCTGTATGATGACGTAGGACTTTATCTGCTGCACTTTCTTTGGGCTTTTGTTGATGTTGCACTTTGTTAATATACATATTTATTGTTTTTGTCTGCTCCTTACTCGGCTCTACAAAGCCGTCAACTGTAGAAGTTATTCTGACTGAAATCTTATTTTAAATGACTTCACGGTCGAGCTGCTTCTGCTGATGAATGTGTGTGTGTTTGTACTTTGCTTCTTTTTTCTGTTCTATTTGTATTTATCTCCAGATGTGTTGATGTTGAATGTTTGTGATGAACTGAAGGATATAATATTCCTTCATGTGATGAGAAAACTCTCCTCCTTCTTAAGATAATAAAGTCTTTAAAAAGCCTCTTGGATCAGCTGGTAAATGCATCTTCATCCAGCTGAAAAACCAGAAGAAGAGCTGAGATTGTCAGTGCTGCAGCGCCCCCTGCTGGTCCTCGCCTCACACATCTGTTATCACCCTCATCATCAGGTACCACTGCTGTCTTCATCATTTGGTCATTTTTAGGGGGAAAGATGACGACGACAAGGTAAATAAGAAACAAGGTTATTTGAAAATGCAATAAATATTGTATATTTACATTAAGGAGTATGGTAATCATAGTTATTGATCTATTTTATCTTGTAAAAAGCTTGTAATATAGGAAAGGGTTCAGGTTAATTTAATAGTTGATTAATCTTTGCAGCTCTACATGTAATTACATTGAGGGTATAATAACCATTTGTTTTTGTTTTGATTGTACAAACTGTAAATTGTGAAAAATGTGTTTGTGTAAAATCTGACTAAAGTCTCAAAATACAAACTTACTAAACACACTAAAATAATTCTCATGCAGCCTACAACACTTGAGTATAAATATTTGCTCTCTTACCACCTCTGATTATTTGCCTTTTTCACAGCAGCACTTTTATTTCTATCTGGTTTTTAGTTTGTAACTTTTCCAAGTGAATTCTCTTTGTGTTGCTTTTGCAGTGAAGAAGTGTTTCTAACTCTACTAGAGGCTCTAATATGAAAGGAGAATGTGGAGAGACCAGAGACTGTCCATTCATATATATACCAGTCATTGGAGAGACTGGGACTTTAAACAAAGTAGATTATTGAACCGACTGAAACTCCCGCGAGCCGCTCAGTCTTGTTGAAGGAGTTGATCATCAAGTCTCCCCAGTTAACCTGCTGCTATCAGCTCAGCAGAATAACACATGAATGGAAGAGTTGGCGCCCGGTTGCATCGTGGTTTAAATGTCTCTGGAACTGAAATGCAGAAAGAAGAAGAAGAAGAAGAAGAAGAAGCAGGAAGAGGTCTCCATATTGTTCTGTGTGCCTTCTTTCATTTACCAAATCATATCTCAGATGTTTCAGCAGCAACATTATGTTTCTCCAACTCTTCTGGATTACAAATATTTTACATGGAAGGTAAAAATAAAGTCTGTCTTTGCATTTTGTCTCAAACACCCAAAATCTGAAACACTACCTGAATGAAAAACATGAACTGTGGTCATTTTGTTTATTGTAACAAAGGTCACCAAGTTTATTTCCTTGATTTAAAAGCTGAAAACCGTTCACTCAATGAAAGCGTTATTTACACTGATAGTCATTTCTGCTGTAATAACTTAATTAAATTCATAGTAAGTGAACATGGACAGAGGTCGTTAATGAACATCTAGATGTTAACATGCTGGAGTTATTAATTATACATCAGTAGTCACTAGACAGGTAACAATAGAAAGAACATTACAAGTAACATATGACATGATATACTGATGCAAGTAATCACACAACTAGAAGAAGACACAACATGATGTAACATGTCAACTTCATTTAAACTCAGACCTGTAGTAACATTAAAACAAAAATATACAACACAATATACACATATATACCTTTTTTTAAAGATTATCTTTGGCCATTTCCACCTTTAATGGACAGGACAGCTGAGATAAGAAGGGGGAAGAGAGGGGGGGTTTCTCTGATAAACTCAACATCTGAACAGCTGAGTATATGTTTCTTTTCTTATTAATAAAACAAAGACAGAGAATCACTAGAACTGCTGCTGCCAGTCCAGCGTAGAGGATCCAGATGTTTCCCAGACTCTCTGGTTCTGGTCTCACTGTTGGTCTCTGAGGTTCTGGCTCATCAGCAGCTGCTGTAAAGAACAGAAAATATAATGTGGCCGATTGACAGGAAGGAAACCTGTTGTAGTGAAAATGACTAAATAATCTGCATCTTTCATGTTTTAAGTACAAACAGAAAAACTCCAGTTCTCCTGAATCAACTTACCAGTGACATTGAGCCAACATCTACCAGAGCTCCTCCCAGAACTTGTGAACACTTGACACACATACAGTCCCGAGTCTTCAGTCCTGAGTCTGGACACATGAAGTCTGAGTCGTCCTTCTCTGAGGAGGTCTTTGTCCCACTGGACTCGTCCTAAAAACTGTTCATCCTGAAGCTCTGGGACCTCAACTCCTTCATGGAGATGAAACAGACCGAAGGGTCTGAGGACAGTAAACAGTTCACATAAGATACTAAGAGAGTTGGAGGAACTGTGAGTGATGGTGGTGAAGGTCCACTCCAGTGTGATGTTCTGGTTCTCCTCTGCCTGATAGGAGGTCTGGGTCACATTCACTACAAATGTTCCTGTTGAGGAGACAGAGAGGGAAAGTGAGGAGCAGACACACTGACCACTTTAAACTCCATCTCCACATGTTTCTGTGGACACTTGAGTGGTTCTTAGTTTAGTGTTAGTGGATAATAAAGTGAAGCTGTAAACTAACCAGAGACCCAGGAGGTGAGGATGATGAGCAGCAGGACGCTGCAGATCATCTTCTCCCTGTGAGAGGAGACAGAGGTGAAGAGTCACAAACACATGAGCTCACAGTTCACTGATTACAGGACAGAGAGAGGACACATACAGTCTGTTTATAGCACTTCTTCTGTCTTACTTAGAACACACGACTAGCCAGAGGACTGAAAGACAGATACAGTAACGTATGTCTGTCACAAGATGGCGCCGTTTGTCAGGAGAAAGAGGAAGTATTGGGTTTGAGCTTGGACAGCGTGTTTCAACACGTCCCTTCCTTCTTTGTCTCTTCAGTTTCAACCCTGCCAGTGGGAAGCCGATGCGGGAGCACAACAAAAAATATTAAAACATAATTCAACAAATGCGCGCATTGGCAATCGGCTCAACAAGCCGTCAAATAGGCAACGTGTTTCCCTCCGCTTAAAATCTATATCTTTCATAAAAACCCCCATCAGGGAATGTTAACGGGGTTGTCGGTCTCTAAATGTCCAACATAACCTGCTGGTCATGTTTAAGTGTTCGGGCTGGTGAGTTGATGAACCTCCAAAAAAAGAGACTATTTAGATCATCCTCATGCAGACACGTATAAAGTACTAGAGACTACAAGTTATCTGAGTTTATCTTTATAACTCTGATCTCATCTCAACCAAATAATAAATCATGAAGGTACAAACAACAAATGGCGAAGAAGTTAACACAAAACATTTTAGACACTCTATATGTTTGATTTAGCTCCATCATTAACCAGTTTAAATAACACTGCCGTTAACCTGTTAACATTTCTTCCATTGTGGCAGCACATCTAGTCATTCCCAGTCAGGACTGCTAGAAATAGACGCACCCATCTCAGGTTGTCCGTTCTGGGTTAACGAAGACGGGGCATCTGAACAAACCAGATGGACAGATTCAACTGATAATGAAAGATCACCTGGAGGGGGGGGGGGGGGGGGGGGGTGTCAGTGTAGGTAGGGAACCAGGTTCTTCCGCTGCTCCGGCTCCTCCTCCCCCTGTCTTGGAGAGTGTTATATGTGTCCTAACGTGCCTCTGCACAGCGAGGAGCGAGAAGACAAGAACCGACAAGAATAACAGCTCCGACATTCTTTCCTCCGCATCGCTGAGTTGTTGAGTTATTCTGGTAAAAGCAGCGAGAGCGAGGACGCTGACAGGTGGTCGGGGTGGTCTCGGTGACTCTTTACCTGCTGCAGAGAAGAAATCAAACTCAAACTGGAACTCTGTCCTCAGTTTGGGCTGAAAGAGACAGGCTGATTATTAAACATGAGGAGTCTACTCAGTTTCTCTCCAGATGTGATGAAGACGTTTCCTTCTCTCCTGGACGTGATGATGAAGATACTTTTAATAACTTTGTTCCTGTTTCCTGAAACTATCCTGGGTGAGTTTAATTCATATGAGTTTTCTTCTTTGATAATTAGCTGTGATTATTGGCAACATGTGGAATTTAGGTTTTTATTATGTTTCTGAGAATGTAAAATATGAATATGAGCTCATTACTGAACAATAACACAACTAATCAGAGTGAAGACAATCTGTGGTGATTTAAACTGAGCTGAACTATATTAATACAAGATCTTTGTTTCTGATTAATAAGATTTTAGTGATCAGAGCTCTGAGAAGGAAAAGTTTTCATCTCAACATTCACACATGAACACAACATGCTGAGAGAAGGGCGTGAAAACAAGTCCAAACTACACAATTAGCTCTTTATTTTACTACACTTTACTCTGTAGATTTCTCCTAAATTCAACAAAAGTTGGCGTTATAGATCAACATGATCGTGATTAGACGGATATGTGACGCAGGTTTCCTGGTGTGCCTGAGGTTACAGTGAGTCGACACCGCAGTAACCTGATTCCACCTCTGCTGCACCTCGAATTCAGCTCTTAAATGGAACAAATAGCGATTAAATGATTAATTATTGTCTGTAAAACGTGATTAAAAGAACATTCAGATGAATTATAAACATACAGATCAATGAGATGAGAAGTGGTTAAATATGAATAATAAAAACATGTTTTAGTGTCTCGAGACAGTTTTAAACACGTTAGTCGTGTTTGTTGATCCTGATAATAACTGATAATAACTGATAATAACTGATGTGTTTATGATATACTGATTATCTGCTGTGGTTAGAACTCTGAATATGGTTATTGGAAACTTTTGAGGACTTAAAGGAAACAAGTCATCCTGATAGACTAGTCTAGTCTATAGTCTATAGTCTAGTCTAGTCTATAGTCTAGTCTATAGTCTAGTCTATAGTGTCTCTGTCTGAGACTCAATGTCACAACAAAAACAGCTTTGTCGAAATCGAAAGTATCAAGTCGATGGAAGATAGATACAAGCCAATGCGTTTTTTGGCCTATATATATATTATATATATTTAGTCCTATACTAGTGGTGTAATTTCCAAAAGGTGACTGAATGATGAATCTAGATCTTCTTTTGACACATTTTAAAGTGAGAGAGCTGAACGTCATCTACACGGTTTATACACAGCAGCAAACTGATCTGAAGTCTGCCGACATGAGGATGATCTAAATAGTCTGATGAAGGTTGAGCCATAGACATTATGATGCTCACGGATATATGTATACAGCCCATACATCATTTTAATAGGTTAACATGTACCTAATTAAATGTTTAAACATGACGGACTAATGCATGACCCCGGTGATAAGTGGTGGAGGGTGATGAAGAAACTCGGAACTCAGTCTGGGACTGAATGACGTGTTTCTCCCTCCTAGAAGAGAATAACAGGAGGAGGAGTTAGGTTTTGTTCCACCCAATAAAAAGTAAAAAATAAAAATGTGTGCAGACAATAGAAGCAGGCTACCGTTTGTAACTTCTGATTGGGTGTTGGCAGCCTAAAGCCCGCCTCCAAAAGCCACTTACCAACCTCTAACTGTTGATCTCGTCCTGCAGCTTTTCTCTGACTGATCAGAAACACTCTCAAAGCTCAACCCACAATACTTCCTCTTTCTTCTGACAAACGGCGCCATCTTGTGACAGACATACGTTACTGTATCTGTCTTTCAGTCCTCTGGCTAGTCGTGTGTTCTAAGTAAGACAGAAGAAGTGCTATAAACAGACTGTATGTGTCCTCTCTCTGTCCTGTAATCAGTGAACTGTGAGCTCATGTGTTTGTGACTCTTCACCTCTGTCTCCTCTCACAGGGAGAAGATGATCTGCAGCGTCCTGCTGCTCATCATCCTCACCTCCTGGGTCTCTGGTTAGTTCACAGCTTCACTTTATTATCCACTAACACTAAACTAAGAACCACTCAAGTGTCCACAGAAACATGTGGAGATGGAGTTTAAAGTGGTCAGTGTGTCTGCTCCTCACTTTCCCTCTCTGTCTCCTCAACAGGAACATTTGTAGTGAATGTGACCCAGACCTCCTATCAGGCAGAGGAGAACCAGAACATCACACTGGAGTGGACCTTCACCACCATCACTCACAGTTCCTTTGACTCTCTATATATCTTCTGTAAACTGTTTACTGTCCTCAGACCCTTCGGTCTGTTGTATCTCAATGGAGGAGTTGAGGTCCCAGAGACTCAGGATGAACAGTTTTTAGGACGAGTCCAGTGGGACAAAGACCTCCTCAGAAAAGGACGACTCAGACTTCATGTGTCCAGACTCAGGACTGAAGACTCGGGAATGTATGTGTGTAAAGTGTTCACAAGTTATGGGAGGAGCTCTGGTAGATGTTGGCTCAATGTCACTGGTAAGTTGATTCAGGAGAACTGGAGTTTTTCTGTTTGTACTTAAAACATGAAAGATGCAGATTATTTAGTCATTTTCACTACAACAGGTTTCCTTCCTGTCAATCAGCCACATTATATTTTCTGTTCTTTACAGCAGCTGCTGATGAGCCAGAACCTCAGAGACCAACAGTGAGACCAGAACCAGAGAGTCTGGGAAACATCTGGATCCTCTACGCTGGACTGGCAGCAGCAGCAGCAGTGATAGCAGCAGCAGCAGTTCTACTGATTCTGTATATTTGTTTTATTAATGAGAAAAGAAACATCTAATCAGCTGTACAGAGGTCGAGTTTATCAGAGAAACAAGTCATCAGGACTACCAAGACCCGGTCTGGAGGACCCTCTTTAAAGGAGTCATCAGGACTACCAAGACCCGGTCTGGAGGACCCTCTTTAAAGGAGTCATCAGGACTACCAGGACCCGGTCTGGAGGACCCTCTTTAAAGGAGTCATCAGGACTACCAAGACCCGGTCTGGAGGACCCTCTTTAAAGGAGTCATCAGGACTACCAGGACCCGGTCTGGAGGACCCTCTTTAAAGGAGTCATCAGGACTACCAAGACCCGGTCTGGAGGACCCTCTTTAAAGGAGTCATCAGGACTACCAGGACCCGGTCTGGAGGACCCTCTTTAAAGGAGTCATCAGGACTACCAGGACCCGGTCTGGAGGACCCTCTTTAAAGGAGTCATCAGAGCATAAAGTCACAGTCATACAAACTAAATCAGACTCCTAGAGTCCCTCCTCCGTCTGGTCTTACGCTGCGTTCCAGACACAATTTTTAGCCCGTAAGTTACGACCTCAAGTCACGACTCACGACTTGGTGGCGTTCCAGGCAAAGTCGCGACTAACCCTTCTAGCTAGCGTTAGCTAGCGGCTACCTAACGTTAACGTTAGCTAGCGTTAGAGATACTCACAAGTCGTTGAGCTCGAGTCCAAGTCAAGTCTCTTAATAAGTAAAAATAAGTAAATAAATAATACGTGTTGCATCACGCACACACACACACACACACACACACACACACACACACACACACACACACCTGCTGCAGTAGCAGATAACCGTTAACGTTACCTGCCGGTCACATCGTCTCTAAACAGTCCGCTCACAGTGACGTCCTGCACGGATCATCAGATGTTAGAGTCCGGCGGCTGCTCGCTATCTTGTTACAAGACGCACACCGAGCAGATTAATGTGCTCACAGATCCAATCTTTGCAGATGTAACCGCTCAGTGTTTGGCTAGCTAAGAAGCCGTTAGCCTGTTAGCTTGAGCTTTGTCTGAAGGCGCCGAACGGCCAGCCAGGCTCTGAAAACACCGACAGATTCCGCACATCCTCCGCTCAGTTTAACCGCTAACCCCCCGGTACCGGTCAGAGAGGCGTGATTACTTTGTGTCTCGGTCCTCCGGTGCGTCCAGCGACGGGCTCCGGTCAGTTTTTAATTAGCCTACATTAGTAGCCTAACAGTTAATGTTGTTACGGTATGAACTTAATCCTAGGAAAGGCAAAAAATATAAGACCTTTGTAATGAAATCCAAGACTTTGTCCAAATTCAAGGCTTTTAAGGCCTTAATTTGAGATTATAAAATGTAAGACTTTTTCAATGCTTTTAAGAACCCGCGGGTACCCTGAAAATGTAAACATCCGCGCTAAAATATCAAGGTGAAAGTCATCATAGCTGCGTAGTCGCCTATAGACCAGCTCCCAACACAACTAGAGAAGAGATTAACGGAGATATTTGTTTTATCGCCAGATAAGAGTCGCACGTTAACGCAGCACGTTAACGCCGATAACGGCCCACCACTAATATATATGGGGGTGGTGATGGCGCAGTGGTTATAACACATGACCAGGGTTCGATTCCCACCATGATCCATTAACCAATGTGTCCCTGAGCAAGACACTTAACCCCTAGTTGCTCCAGAGGCGTGTGACCTCTGATATATATAGCAACTGTAAGTCGCTTTGGATAAAAGCGTCAGCTAAATGACATGTAATGTAATATAGGGCTGTCAAATTAATCAGAATTTTCAGTGGATTAATCATGATTAATCACTATTTGCAATTACACCTGAATCCTAACCATTTTCTTCTGAAATGCATACCAAAAGATACTAGTGCTGTCAAGCAATAAAAATATTTAATCGCATTAATGTCATAGTTAACTCGCTATTAATCGCAATTAATCGCACATTTTTATCTGTTCTAAATGTCCCTTGATTTCTTTTTGTCCCATTATATTTTCTCATTTTAATTCTCTTATCAGCATGGAAAAGTAGATTGGCTTGCTTTGTGACAATGTTTTTTTTTTTATTGAAAACAACATTGTCATATACGTATTGTTCAATTTCACACTAACATTCACACTTGGAACTAATAATCTGTCACATAATGTAACGCTGTTACCTCGATTTTCCATTGCAGATAGTACTGCAGATAGTACTGCAGGTAGTACTGCAGATAGTACTGCAGGTAGTACCGCCTCATGCCTGAGGCGAGCGTGGCTGGTCCTACTGTCTATGGCAGTGTTTCTCAACGGGGGCGGTACCGCCCCCCAGGGGGCGTTCAGAAGATGATGGGGGGCGCTGGAAGCAATATTTTGGAAAGGGGGGCGTTGAGGTGCCCTTGGGGGGCGTTTGTTTGAAAGCTAGTTTAAAGCAAAGATTCATAATAACAATACATGTTTGCACTTTAAACTACTAAAAAACACTAGTGGTCTGCAACATTAAAACCTGCCAGTTTACAGCACTGCAGCTGGACGAGACGGTGGATCATTACTCTTCTGTGCTTCTGTCAGCTTGGTCTGGCGCAGCTCCGTGCTGCCTTCATGGAAATGGGACGTCAGAGTACCGTCTTAAATGAGCTCTGTAGGCCTACTACGTGAAGCTGCGTTCAGATAAAAAAATAAAAAATGCAATCGCCTCAACGTCCTGTGGTGTTCTTTAACCCCCCAATGTAGCACAGGTAGACTTTATATTTCACAGTAACAGTTTTTAGTCAGATCTTTTATAGAACACAACGTTTTCTACTGCACCTGAAGGCAGCTTCATTTCGCGGAGAAAGAGAAAGAAAAGTGACGAGTGAGAGATATCGACTGTGCTTCGTTGTTTGGCAAACATTTAGCCAGTGTTTCCCCTACGTTGATTTGCAAGTGGCGCACCGCCACAGTTAAATTTCTGCCGCCACGCCACGGTGTCAATGTTGATTGACGGAGAATAGCGCGGACACGCGCTTCACAGGTAGAGCACAAACCCAGCCCCCTGTCTCTATTCACATGCTGGGATTCTTTCCTGCGCGACACACACACACACACACACACACACACACACACACACACACACACACACACACACACACACACACACACACACACACACACACACACACACACAGCTAAACCGAGATGTGTGTGTGCGTTAACGTTAACGCACACATCTAAAACACACGCAGCACCTGACTGGGAACGCTACAGAGGATTACCAACGGCCGCTGGGGGGGCAGATGAACTCACGCTAGTCTCGTTACTGTGAGTAGGTTACGATAAAACCTTCGTGAGTAAAAAGCAGGCCCGGATTGGCTAATCGGGAGCACCGGGAAAATTCCCGGTGGGCCGGTCTATTTTTTTGGCCGCGAGGGCCGTTGTTGTCATGGCACTGGGTTGAAATATGGATGCTGCCCCTATGGCTGCCTGCACTCACAGCAGCCCCACTCTTTTTATTCATTATTTTACCGCAGTCCCACTCTTTTTTATTTAATATTTTCTCGCAGAGTGCAGCCTGCAGGTTGATGATGACGTGATTATCTTTTGACTCCCTGACCCCCCCCCCCCCCCCCCCCCCGACACGGCACCTTGCAAGTTGCTCAAAATAAAAAAGTCAGATAACAGAAAGCGCAAAGGCGGCGCTGAAAAGGCCAGAATAAAAAAGAAGAAAGCTTTGGAAAGTGACGCGGCCAAATCTTCTAAGCTGAGCACATTTTTCCTCAAAAAAACTAATGAAGACGACGAGGCCGGTCAGTAAGCTAACGTTAAGGTAGTTAGGAGCAGTGTAAGATGCAAAACAACGTTGTCTGCAAACCGTTCATGTATCAACCGTTTTTCTTGTAGCTGTTCAGCAGCAGCCGCCTCTAGTCCGGTTTGCTGCTAACAGTGACGAGCAGCGAGTCCCGGTAACGTTACCGAGCTCCAGTCAGGAGCCCAACACACCAGAGCCCTGCTCAATGAAACATGCCCTGAGATTATTATACATTAATAACAATGAATCATTAATGAAACTGACTTGACTAGATTTGAAAGCTTTGTAAAAAGGGGATATTTGTGGTGATAAATAAATGTAAATCATGTCATTTAGTGTCAGACACAGAGCCAGGTGTGAAGAGACTAATGCTCTCACTGGGAGACACAGGGAAGCTGCTGATGTTCCATAATGTGTTAATAAGAAAACGTTATCACTGAAAAACATGCTTTTCTTACTTAGTATCTTACTTGTTTCCAGTTCAAATATCTAAATATTCTTAATTCAATATACATTTACTAGACAAGTGAAATTGGAGTGCGCTTGTTTTCGGTTGGAACAATTCGATTATAGATTTAGATTTGAATGAAAAATAGATTTAAATGTTAAATTGCTGTTTCTGATTGGCTGCTGTTAGTGTTTGTAATAATAATAATAATAATAATACATTTTATTTAAAGTGCCTTTCATGACACCCAAGGTATCTTCATAGACAAAAAAAGGACGTTCACATTAAAGTCATCTGATAAAGGTGCTGAGGTTCACACCAGGGACATGCAGCAGGCCTTTTGATAATACTGTACCTAATTATTGTTTGAATGTTACATATCTAGTCGTTCTGATTGGCTGCTGTTATTTAAATTGAATGTCAAATGTTTGCATTGTTTTTAAAAACCTGTAAATATATATAATTTCTACATGGCTATGTATGTATATATAATTTCACATGGCTTTTTGATACCTGGGAAACTAATACATGTGTTGTAATGTCATAATCATTAATATTCGGGGCAATTAGCCTACATATTTTTTGGGGGGGCGTTAGGGACCTGGATAATGGATAGGGGGGCGCTGGCACAAAAAAGGTTGAGAACCACTGGTCTATGGGCTCATAGCGTCGTCAGCGGCATAGCCAGTCGTCATAGCAACTGGTTTCCCGTGACTCATTTCCTGGTTCTCGTTCTCTTTCATAACCAACGTAAAATCAAGGAGAGGGTTTTCCTGCTCCAGGTTTCCCACCGTGGTCAGAAAGAACAGAGGAGTTTTGTTTCCGGTCTGCGAAATTACAAGACCCGTCCAAGGTAACGTAACTCCATTTGTTCAGGTCCTATGAAATGCCTAACCCCAACCAATCAGCTGCTTCGTAGGATCATCAGGGACAGGTCTGCTTTATGTCCCCAGAATCAGATCAAAAAAGGGGGGAAGCTGTGTTCAGTTTCTATGCTCCACATATCTGGAACAAACTTCTGGTAAACTGTAGGTCAGCACATAATCTCAGCTCCTTTAAATCAAGGCTGGAAACCTTTCTTTTTAACGCTGCCTTCTGCTGATTCATTGCACTCCATCATGAAGTTACTCTTGGATGGTGAATGCACTTTATAAATACAGTCCATCTACTTAGGGAGGGAAGCCTCATCTTTATTTTCAGTAGTATGAGCACTAAGATCATGAATAATGCTGATTATGATTTCAGTAAAATGAAGGGAATGATTGAATTGCACAGAATTTTACCAATCAGACGATGTACGTACTACCTACTTTTGTTGTTAAATACTTATTATGTAACATGTCAGAACAGGAATTAACGGGTTAATACTTTTAATTTAGTATTTTTTGACTGTTTTAATGTTTCGTATAAAGCACTTTAAATTGCACTGCTGCTGAACTGTGATACTAATAAAATTGCCTTGACAGACTTTTTTTTTTACCTTCCATGTAAAATATTTGTAATCCAGAAGAGTTAGAGAAACATAATGTTGCTGCTGAAACATCTGAGATATGATTTGGTAAATGAAAGAAGGCAGACAGAACAATATGGAGACCTCTTCCTGCTTCTTCTTCTTCTTCTTCTTCTTCTTTCTGCATTTCAGTTCCAGAGACATTTAAACCACGATGCAACCGGGCGCCAACTCTTCCATTCATGTGTTATTCTGCTGAGCTGATAGCAGCAGGTTAACTGGGGAGACTTGATGATCAACTCCTTCAACAAGACTGAGCGGCTCGCGGGAGTTTCAGTCGGTTCAATAATCTACTTTGTTTAAAGTCCCAGTCTCTCCAATGACTGGTATATATATGAATGGACAGTCTCTGGTCTCTCCACATTCTCCTTTCATATTAGAGCCTCTAGTAGAGTTAGAAACACTTCTTCACTGCAAAAGCAACACAAATAGAATTCACTTGGAAAAGTTACAAACTAAAAACCAGATAGAAATAAAAGTGCTGCTGTGAAAAAGGCAAATAATCAGAGGTGGTAAGAGAGCAAATATTTATACTCAAGTGTTGTAGGCTACATGAGAATTATTTTAGTGTGTTTAGTAAGTTTGTATTTTGAGACTTTAGTCAGATTTTACACAAAAACATTTTTCACAATTTACAGTTTGTACAATCAAAACAAAAACAAATGGTTATTATACCCTCAATGTAATTACATGTAGAGCTGCAAAGATTAATCAATTATTAAATTAACCTGAACCCTTTCCTATATTACAAGCTTTTTACAAGATAAAAATAGATCAATAACTATGATTACCATACTCCTTAATGTAAATATACAATATTTATTGCATTTTCAAATAACCTTGTTTCTTATTTACCTTGTTGTCGTCATCTTTCCCCCTAAAAATGACCAAATGATGAAGACAGCAGTGGTACCTGATGATGAGAGTGGTAACAGATGTGTGAGGCGAGGACCAGCAGGGGGCGCTGCAGCACTGACAATCTCAGCTCTTCTTCTGGTTTTTCAGCTTGATGAAGACGCATTTACCAGCTGATCCAAGAGGCTTTTTAAAGACTTTATTATCTTAAGAAGGAGGAGAGTTTTCTCATCACATGAAGGAATATTATATCCTTCAGTTCATCACAAACGGGTTAAATTGGGCCCCGGCACACAAGCCTGCTCGTTTGTGTCCGGATGCGCCTGCTTGCAGTCAGTTGCCTACTGGAAATATGTCACATAACATTTTATGAAGGGATGCTTTTGAAAACATGATATTTCTGACAATAAATGAAACATTTTTTCTATTTTGTCTCGGCGGAGCTGAGATGAGAACAATCGGAACACGGCAACAACCCGCGCAGCACTGCAGACAATTCACCACTACAGCTACATAGAGTGTGTGTGTGTGTGTGTGTGTGTGTGTGTGTGTGTGTGTGTGTGTGTGTGTGTGTGTGTGTGTGTGTGTGTGTGTGTGTGTGTGTGTGTGTGTGTGTGTGTGTACGTGCGTGTGGGACAGCAACTTTCAGCAACATAATCTAAGAGTGCAGAGTGAAACCGGTTTGGCAGGACAGTCTGAAATGTTTTGCACATGTCACTGGACGTTTTTTTGGTAAATGTGAAATGTTCCGAGTCCACACGTCTTGCCTTCATTATCAGAAACAAGGAAATGAATTTGACCCGTTCTCACTACCGCTTGGTCAGTGGCTGCACGTGGGACTGCTGCGATTGAGAGAGAGAGTGTGTGTGTGTGTGTGTGTGTGTGTGTGTGTGTGTGTGTGTGTGTGTGTGTGTGTGTGTGTGTGTGTGTGTGTGTGTGTGTGTGTGTGTGTGTGTGTGTGTGTGTGTGTGTGTGTGTGTTCTTCTCAGCTGTTGCTGCTGTCATATGCTGAACTGTCTCTTCATGTGGCTCATTATGTTTGGCCCACTGTCTGGGTCACTTCTTATATCATAACCAGGTAATCACTGATTAACAGTACTGTAGATGATAAATACCCTAATACCTGTAGATACTACAACAATGCAAAGTATCGGCTCTTAACCTTGCAGTGTGGCAAATATCATGTAAGACTCGATTTCTCCATTTCTTACCACAAAACTCTCCAGAAGGTTTAATGGTTTATTTTTTTTTTTAAATGAACCCCCCCCCCCCCCCCCCCCCCCCAAGGTCAAGTCTCTTCAGATCCAACGTGTACGGAGTCAAGTTGACCGGAGGACTCAGATGACCCCTCAGAGTAACAGCATCACCTTCTACTGCCTCGATCAGAGTCGGACACACGACACGATGCCCTCCTGGAGAAACTCACATCATAGAGACAGAGACGTTATTCAGACCGGCTGAAATCCTCTGAAGGACTGACAGCTTTTCAAATGAGTGAGAAGTAGAGCCGGTACTTCCAGTTTTAGAATGCCACCGTTGAATTTCCCTGCCTCTTCGCCATTGTTGCTGTCTTGTGTTTACTGGTAGTCAGAGCCAATGACAGTATATCTTGTGGCTGAAGGGAGCAACAACATGTTTCTACTACAAGGCCTGAGTGCAGGGAGCCCAGTGACTCTTAACAACATAAAGCAATGCACATTTTACTCAACATGAACTGCTATAATGCAATTAAATGAAATTAAATAAATAATATCTAATGATATATATGGATGGTGGCTTTTCCTATGAGCTAAACAATATAACTTAATTAGCATGATTCAGCTCTTTGGCTACATTCTTCTCTCTCTGGTTTTATTTTTAGCTGCGGTTTCCTCATTGTGTATTTTCTTCTTAAAGGGCCGTGGTGGTAACGAGAGCCCTGCAGCAGCACCCGGTCTGTGTTCATTCAGTATTTGACTGGCTCTGAGAAGAGTCGGGCTGATCGTCAGAGCATCTGTAGGTGATCTGAGGAATCTACTCAGTTGAATGCATTTCGCCCCCGACGTCATGAAAACGTTTAGCCTACTTCTCTCCTGGACGTGATGATGAAGATACTTAAAATAAAAAAATCATCTCAGAGAAAATGAAAACAGTTGTCATTAGCAAGAAGACTCAGCGGATTACAGACGACTTTTTATTACATGTTGTTATTTAAGATAAAATATGATTTCATTTTCACTTTTAATAAGAGGACACATCTGTTATTCTGCAGTTTATAAAGGAGTATTTTCACTCATTTGTCTGCAGCTCATTCTGTTCAAAACTCCTGATGAAATCGTGTATTGAATCGTGAGCTGAGTTGAGTGTATCTTCCTGATGTTTATAACTCAACAACTTGTCGGTTCTTGTCTTATTCTTGTTCATTGCTATAGCAATGAGAGATGACTCAAAGGATAGCCTAATAATTTCTAATAAGGGCGTCGGCTCTGTGCTGCTCTGAAGGCTGCGGGGTGATTGTCAAACATGTTCAGGTGATCTTTCATTCTCAGTTGAATCTGTCCATTCTCTGCGGGTTTGGTCATCATCAAACATATAGGCTGTAGCCTAGTGTCTAAAATGTTTTGTGTTAACTTCTTTGCCATTTGTTGTTTGTACCTTCATGATGTATTATTTGGTTGAGATGAGATCAGAGTTATAAGATAAACTCAGATATGGTTGGCGGGAGGGACCCTCACACCAGTAGTATTTAAGTCAGCATTATTATAGGCTACTACAATTATGTATTTACACTATCTCCTACAATGCACAACATTTAAATAAAGTTCTATCTGATCTTAAACATCAGTAACGAGTCTGTTCAGGTCAGTTACACCAAAATCGTCTTCAGTTTGTCATCAGCTGGAGATGAACTGGGAAATTACTCCGCGCCGGACAATGTTGGAGAACAGTTGGAGCTGAATGTGTCTTATAGAGAGAGTCTATCAGCACATTCCGGAGCAGCACATCCAAGACAGCACATTCCGGAGCAGCACATTATATTTGTATGATGTGATGTCCTGTTGCGTTCAGGTTCGGTTGCGTTTCTCAAAAAGTTAAATCTGTCTCATCTTTTCTTAACTCTAAGTGTTGTTTTTCCAGGACTTTAAATAAACGCCATCAACGTCTGTTGCCCGTGTACAGTTCGTATTCAGTCTGGTTACAACCATTAAGTGTGGGTCAAGTGTGTTTTATGAAGCTTTTGGGTCCACCAGAAAATGCACTCCAGGCCTGACCAATTTCACTTGTCACCATTTTGACTCTGATTAACATTGCATTTCATTTGTTTGTTCTTGTCACCATTGTGACTTAAGAATGCATTTCATTTGTTCATTCTGTGGAATGGGGGTAAATATGTTTATGTTAATTTGCTCTCTCTCTCTCACACACACACACACACACACACACACACACACACACACACACACACACACACACACCAATACACCAATACAATGGAAATCTATCCAGTGGCTAGTAAAATGTGAACATTCCCGAGCCATTTGGCAGGTAAACAAAAAACTACATTTTGAACCCTGCACACACTCCTCATATTCACACACTATTTTATTGTTGCAGCCATTCATTTAAAATAAAACTGTTGTTGTGGCATATCACTTGAGTACCCTTAGTTTTTGTTCATTTTGTCTACTTGTTACAACTTACCCCAGTATGTGTTACAACCTACCCCAGTAGTGGGGTAGGTTGTAACAAAGGACCACCTTGTATTTGTCATCATCTCACAAAGTCTGCGATATAGTTGAAGAAATTTAAATTGTTGCCATTTGTAATAGACAAATGTGGGTACTTTGCCTAAAAGTTTCAGAGGTGTAGCTAAAAAAAAAGGTAGTTTTAGGTGCTGAAGAAAAAAGTGTTACAACCATACCCGGTCTCCCCTACATCATTTTAATAGGCGGCACTTCATAGGTTAACATGTACCTAATTAAATGTTTAAACATAATGCATGACCCCGGTGATAAGTGGTGGAGGGTGATGAAGAAACACGGAACTCAGTCTGGGACTCAGGATGAACAGTTTTTAGGACGAGTCCAGTGGGACAAAGACCTCCTCAGAGAAGGACGACTCAGACTTCATGTGTCCAGACTCAGGACTGAAGACTCGGGAATGTATGTGTGTAAAGTGTTCACAAGTTCTGGGAGGAGCTCTGGTAGATGTTGGCTCAATGTCACTGGTAAGTTGATTCAGGAGAACTGGAGTTTTTCTGTTTGTACTTAAAACATGAAAGATGCAGATTATTTAGTCATTTTCACTACAACAGGTTTCCTTCCTGTCAATCAGCCACATTATATTTTCTGTTCTTTACAGCAGCTGCTGATGAGCCAGAACCTCAGAGACCAACAGTGAGACCAGAACCAGAGAGTCTGGGAAACACCTGGATCCTCTACGCTGGACTGGCAGCAGCAGCAGCAGTTCTACTGATTCTCTGTCTTTGTTTTATTAATAAGAAAAGAAACATATACTCAGCTGTAGAGAGGTCGAGTTTATCAGAGAAATTAGTCATCAGGACTACCAGGACCTGGTCTGGAGGACCCTCTTTAAATGAGTCATCAGAGCATAAAGTCACAGTCATACAAACTAAATCAGACTCCTGGAGTCCCTCCTCCGTCTGGTCTTAGTGTCAGAAAACTATTTATATATAATATATATATATATATATATATATATATATATATATATATATATATATATATATATATATATATATATATATATATATATATATAATTTATGTATATTTTTGTTTTAAATGATGTTCATGTTACTACAGGTCTGAGTTTAAATGAAGTTGACATGTTACATCATGTTTTGTCTTCTTCTAGTTGTGTGATTACTTGCATCAGTATATCATGTCATATGTTACTTGTAATGTTCTTTCTATTGTTACCTGTCTAGTGACTACTGATGTATAATTAATAACTCCAGCATGTTAACATCTTGATGTTCATTAACGACCTCTGTCCATGTTCACTTACTATGAATTTAATTAAGTTATTACAGCAGAAATGACTATCAGTGTAAATAACGCTTTCATTGAGTGAACGGTTTTCAGCTTTTAAATCAAGGAAATAAACTTGGTGACCTTTGTTACAATAAACAAAATGACCACAGTTCATGTTTTTCATTCAGGTAGTGTTTCAGATTTTGGGTGTTTGAGACAAAATGCAAAGACAGACTTTTTTTTTTACCTTCAATGTAAAATATATATATTTATCATCCGGACTTGATTAAGAAGTTATTTGTCTCTACTGTCATTTTAGTCAAGTCAGCTTTATTGTCAGTTTCTTCACATATACTAGACATGCATAGGAATCAAAACTATGTTTCTCACCATCCCACGGTGAAGTAGAAAAAAATTGAAATTAAATAAATAAAATGTGCAACAGATAAAACAAGACATCATTACACAAGATTAAAAAAGGAGCTCAAACAGGTCCTTCAGCACACAGGAATGTTGTCTGTCCTCAAACAGGTCCTTCAGCACACAGGAATGTTGTCTGTCCTCAAACAGGTCCTTCAGCACACAGGAATGTTGTCTGTCCTCAAACAGATCCTTCAGCACACTTCAGCACACGACCAGGAATGTTGTCCGGGCCTGCTGCCTGCTGGCTGGCTGCCTGGCAGGTGTTGATCATAGAGGGAGTGTCCTCTTCACTCTTTATGCTGGCAGCAGACAGACACAGAGCCTGATCGTGGGGGGGGGGGGGGGGGGGGGGGGGGGTTTCCATGGGTGTGTGTTGTTTTGTGCTTCAAACCGTGCAAAGAAGCTGTTGAGGTTGTTGAGCAGAGAGATGCTGCCGTCGCAGATCTGTGGCGCAGCTTTATAATCTGTTAAAACAATTATGAAAACAATGAACATTTTGATTTAGGTGTATTTGATGCCCCCCCCCCTTGCAGCTGTTTCTAATCCACCTTTGTCTACCTCACATCATCACAAGTTTCTAAAGAATTGATTAAGGCCAGGTCTGTCATTTAGCATACAGAGAAAGCTCATTTGTCCTCACAGGAGGGAGAAGTGTCCCAGCCTTATGGGGCCACACCCTGAAGAGAACCAAGGTGGGGAAAGAGTTGAGTTTTACATATCAAAACCTTTTCATCTATGACCTGAAGTGACCTGGCAAGACAGAGGTGCGTCATAGGTGGGAGACATCTGACCAATAAGGAGGGATTTCATTTGAGCAACTGTCCCCAAATCTGGAGATAAATTAGAAGTTCTGAAATGATTCAGGACTGCAAACGGTGACCCCACCAGGGAAGCATCTTTGCTGTCCGCTGCTCGCTGTGTTTATGTTCTTGTCTTGTTTGTAACTGATTTCATGTTCCTCCATCAAGGAGGAACATGAAATCAGGAACATGTCAGCTGCATTGTAACTGTTGCTTGTGTCATATTGTTTTCATCCTTCTGTTTAATTCAATATTTTATTAATCCTCCAATTGCTCCCCGGCCTTTTCTCCGTCATCAAGAGATTCAGAACACGTCCTTTAGTTTTCTTCAACATCTGTGAGCCCTGCCACAGACTCCGTGTGTCTTTGCTGTCTTTAAAACGGCAGGTTATCCTGTGTGTGTATTCCTGCTTTGCTTTCCTGATGCCACGGGACAGGTCGGCTCTCGCTGTTCTCAGGCCAGTTTCTTCCCCGGCTCTGAAGGCCCTCAGCAGCCGGTGGACGTCGCCGGTCAACCGTGGCTTCTGGTCAGCCCGAGTGATGATGGTTTTTGTATTGGTCACAATCATCGATGCACCTCCTGATGTAAGAAGTGACAGTGTCTGTGTACTCCTCAATGTCTGTGGCTGCCTGCTTAAACATTTCCCAGTCTGTTATGTCAAAGCAGTCTCTAAGAGCAGAGGAGACCCTCTGGCCGTACTCGCATTTTACACACATCTATTGGTCCAGAGAGAGGGATCCTCCTCTGCTGCTCTCTGCTGACCCTAGATTGTTTCATTCAATCTCGGTTCAAATATAGAGGGGGGGTCTCTTGAGGCAAATGTGTGATCTGTGATATTGAGCTGAATATAATTGACTCATATTAACATACAGGAAGACTTTTTTATGGGCCTATATGTATTTTATTTTTAATTAATGTTTGTTGAATTGTGTTATTTGTAACAAAATGTTAACATTATAATGATGAAAGAGTTTATTCTTTAACCCTATTTTACATCTTTAAATACAGAATACATACTGATAGGTTGACATTCCAGCATTCATGGTTTAAATGTATCTTGTATGGGGTGAAGGACACGAGAGCTGTTTACAACATGCATGTGGTCACCTATTCTGAGGTTGTCTCTGTCAGGACTAAAGCGTCAGGTAACAGAGTCGTCCATATAAGGTGTGGAGGCTATTTTCTGTGACCACCAAGATGTATAAGTACTGTTCACTTTCATGTTACTTCAGTTCAGACACTATGGAGTACATACGTCTTAAGTGTGTACACATGGTCTCTCCTTTGTTCAGATTGTTGAATAAAGTACCAAATTACTCTTACATGATGTCACTTCTTTTGTGACGGGTAAAATGTCTCCTTGATCACTTCACTCATTCATCATTGTTTTATTACACATACTGGCAAAAATCTAGTTATTCCTGACAGAATTCACTTCCTTAGACACACTCAAGACAATCTACTGAACACAGACTTCAGTATGATGTCTTCAGGCTCTGGAGACAGAAAGATGTCTTTTTTAATTTAACTTAATTGTCATCATCAACGGTTCATAATAAAACATTCAGAAGTCATATTGTGTGGTTATAATTTGGTGAAAGGCTGAACAGAGGAAGGGAGATCACACACGAGTTGTAACTGAAGACATATTTATCTTACAGAACTCGTTGTAGTAAAACGTTGCGTTAAAACCAAGTCGTACCTTTCTAGATTGAAAGTGTTTGTGTCGTCCTGCAGGCTGCAGCTCAGTGTGAACGTTGAACTGCAGGAGACACAACTGTGACGCTGCAGGACATGAAGAGACATGATGCTCCCACTCAGGTCTCAACACATTCACACATATTATATATACACACACATATTACTGCTTTTATTTCCTTCCTTACTGCGGGATATAATGACGTTTAATGTGTTTTCTCGTAGTCTTATTCGTGTGTGTGTGTGTGTGTGTGTGTGTGTGTGTGTGTGTGTGTGTGTGTGTGTGTGTGTGTGTGTGTGTGTGTGTGTGCGCGCGTGCGTACGTGTGTGTGTGCGTGCGTGTGTGTGTGTGATGGGATTTCCACATGCAGAGGGCTGTCCTTACCCATACTGTAAGCCTATAAAAGCAGAAGAATGCAGAGAGACTTCAGATCAGTCTGAGTGGTCGGAAGAAGGAAACGCCGATGAAAGTACAACTAGCTGTTGCATGACCTGCAG
This sequence comes from Gymnocephalus cernua, assembly GCA_023631565.1. Classification (NCBI taxonomy): domain Eukaryota; kingdom Metazoa; phylum Chordata; class Actinopteri; order Perciformes; family Percidae; genus Gymnocephalus; species Gymnocephalus cernua. The sequence continues at coordinate 39,261,860 of CM042427.1, read as the reverse complement.
GTAAGAATATACTTTTGATTGATTAACATTTAGGCGGTGGGCCGGACCCCAAAATTATGAATTTAACAGGCCTACTTACCTCACCGCTGTGTACGTTTTTATTTGCTGAAGTCATGTAAAACAAATCTTATAAGTAGGCTACTACAGACATTGTTTCCAACTTTGTTGTATGCACATTGGACACTAAATGGTCTTACAAACTCTTACTTTTTTAAACCGACAAATAAGCAGGACTACTAATAATAACGTCACAAAACCTCCCGTTTCCTTGACAACCAACGTAAATAATGACCAAAGATTCTACAGCAGATTGCGATTATATTAATAGATGGGCTAGTTTTTTTCTGTAGGTTGGGTCTTCAGGCTTTCTAACGTTATTATTAGTAATCCTGTTTATTTGCTGGTTTAATCAACACAATGTAACACCACACAAAAAAAGCATCAAACGGCTCATAATACGGAGGTAAAAACGAGGTGTTGTATCCACTTAGCTTCAGTACTAAAAGCAGCTGTAAGGAAAAGTCTTCATCTCAACACTCACACAACCTGCTGAGAAGGGCGAAGTCCAAAATACATTTCGCTCTTTATTTTACTACACTTTGTCTATTTGCTTCTGTAGATTTCTCCTAAATTCAACAAAAGTTGGCGTTATAAATCAACATGATTATGATTAGACGGATATGTGAAGACGTGCACGCGCTACAGGTTTTCACCGTGTATATGCAGGACCGCGCGTGCACTCAGAAGCGGAGACTCTTAAATGGAACAAATAGCGATTAAATGATTCATTCTTGTCTGTAAAACGTGATTAAAAGAACATTCAGATGAATTATAAACATACAGATCAATGAGATGAGAAGTGATTAAATATGAATAATGAAAACATGTTTTAGTGTCTCGAGAGAGTTTTAAACATGTTAGTCGTGTTTGTTGATCCTGATAATAACTGATGTATTTATGATATACTGATTATCTGCTGTAACAGAAAACTCTGGTTATTGGAAACTTTTGAGGACTTAAAGGAAACAAGTCATCCTGATGAAGCTAACAGAAAAGTGTAATGGCAAAATTATATTTTACCAAATTAATTATGTCTTTTCTGTATGTGCTCTTGTTATGTCTCCCCCAAGGAGAAGTTAAATACATTTGTCTGTGAGAACATAGCCAACCTAGGTTTACTGAGATACAACCGTAGTCACAAGGTCTCTACAGGTTATACGACACAACATCCCTGTGAACCAGACAGACCAGAAGGTCTATCTTCATTTGTTATTAGATTGAATTGTGTGCTTAAAGCGATGTCACTCCCTCTCTCTTATCTGTGTATTTAAGCTGATGTTCTTGATGTGTGAACTTTGAAGACTCTTCCACATGTTGCTGCGTGCATCTTGTGAACGAGTTCTCCTATTCTGCGCAGAATATATGTACTTCAATAAATTACAAAAACCTACATTGGTTTCAGTCTACTATTTCTTGTTACTTGTTTCATCTTCAATTATTCTAAAACAGTTAATTAATCTACACCTGCTGCACCCTGGGTGTTTTCCACCACAAAAGTTAACACACTTCCTGTTTTTCTTTGTTAACTAGATATCTTTACAACAAATAACATGATCATTCACAGTCGAAAGTAACCTAGTCTATAGTCTATAGTCTAGTCTATAGTCTATAGTGTCTCTGTCTGAGACTCAATGTCGGAACAAAAAAAAACTTTGTCAAAATCGAAAGTATCAAGTCGATGTGTTTTTTCGGCCTATGCCTATATAGGCTATTGTTGGTAAAAACTAAAAGACGTGTTCTTGGATCTTTGAGGAAGGAGAAAAGGCCTGGGAGCAATTGGAGGATTAAAGAGAATATTTAATTAACACCATGATGAAAGCGACATGACAAAGGTAACAGTTACAATTCAGCTGACATTGGACAAACAAGACAATACAATACAAGACAATACAATACAATACAATACAATACACTGCGAGCAGCGGACAGCAAAGATGCTTCCCCGGTGGAGTCACATTTTTACTGTCCAAACATAACATAAACATTACAAAAAGAATACACTGCAAAGCAGCGGACAGCAAGATGCTTCCCCCTGTGAGGTCACATCTTTACTGTCCAAACATAACATAACATTTCAAAAAGAATACACTGCAAAGCAGCGGACAGCAAGATGCTTCCCCCTGTGAGGTCACATCTTTACCGTCCTGAATCATTTCAGAACTTCTAATTTATCTCCAGATTTGAAGGCGGATGCTCAAATGAAATCCCTCCTTATTGGTCAGATGTCATCCACTTATGACCCACCTCTGTCTTGCCAGGTCACTTCAGGTCATAGATGAAAAGGTTCTGATATGTAAAACTCAACTATTCCTACGCCTTACAGGAATACACATTTCTTTGTTCTAATCAGTCTGGCTCTGCAGAGTGTGGCCCCATAAGGCTGGGACAGTTCTCCCTCCTGTGAGGACAAATGAGCTTTCTCTGTATGCTAAATGACAGACCTGGCCTTAATCAATTCTTTAGAAACTTGTGATGATGTGAGGTAGACAAAGGTGGATTAGAAACAGCTGCAAGGGGGGCATCAAATACACCTAAATCAAAATGTTCATTGTTTTCATAATTGTTTTAACTTTCATATAATATACATGGTTATCAAGCATCACCATTATTGAAACTTTATTTAACTCAACACTATATATATTATATATTTAGTCCTATACTAGTAGTGTAATTTCTAAAAGGTGACTGAATGATGAATCATTTCAGCAGCAAACTGATCTGAAGTCTGCCGACATGAGGATGATCTAAATAGTCTGATGAAGGTTCAGCCATAGACATTATGATGCTCACGGATATATGTATACAGCCCATACATCATTTTAATAGGTTAACATGTACCTAATTAAATGTTTAAACATGACGGACTAATGCAGGACCCCGGTGATAAGTGGTGGAGGGTGATGAAGAAACACGGAACTCAGTCTGGGACTGAAGGTCGTGTTTTGAGTTAGGTTTTGTCAATAAGAAGTTTATGAAAAAATGTGTGCAGAAAATAGAAGTAGGGTAAAGTTTGTAACTTCTGATTGGGTGTAGGCAGCCTAAAGCCCGCCTCCAAGACCCACTTACCAACCTCTAACTGTTGATCTCGTCCTGCAGCTTTTCTCTGACTCATCAGAATGTACAAAAGTCCGTCTGTCAGGACTTTAAATGTGATTAACTCATTCTGGTTGTTAAAATGCACTGGTTTAGTGAAGTGAAGGAATAATTATATTCACTGTTAATGTTTAAATTGTAAAATATTATAAATGTACAGGAGGAATGTTTACTAAGACAAGTGGTTTAAAAAGATAAATAATTAATTGTTTGTTTACTACAATAATGTGTTCTGTAAACAATAAGCCTTTAAATCAGACACACAGCAGTTAAAATCCCTCAGATTCAAAATCAATGAAAGTTTATACGAAACGTCATCATGTTGTCGATTCTGAACCAATCAGCTGTTAGATAATCTCTCTCTCTCTCCCACCTCTCTCTCTCCCCCTCCCTCTCTCTCTCTCGCTCTCTCTCTCTCTCTCAGTTAGAAGGTAGAAGAGGTAGAAGACGTCTTTCTTACTCTTCCTCCTGAAAAGTCTTCCTCTCAACACTCACACAACAAAAAAATGTAAAGAGACAATTCAACAACAGTTTAACACACATGTGATGCATTGAAGACAGATATCGTCCTGAACCCTGATAAAAAGCTGCTCTATGACTCTTTAAACAGCAGCTGTAACAACACAACAAGTAAAGTAGTTTTCAAAATGACTTGGAAGGAAAATATTTCATAATGAATCTTTTATTTCTACTCGCTAAATATCACCATGAATGTAGTTCAGGGGCTTTAAACCTTTCTGTCCTGCGTTTGAACATGAAGTCAATGAATACTTGGACTCTATAAGATATTCAAAGAACTGTAAAGCTCTGAAAACTGTGCAGATATACTCAACACGTGTTACATCTTGTGACTGAATGATATAGGAACTCTAACTGTTAGTAATGCTATGAATTGGACTGCTTGTTGATTCGCCTTGATGGACTTTGCAGACTCCCTGGGATATTAATTGTCTATGTATTTACTTTGTGCAATGTGTAGGGGAGTTAGTGGTTTGATATGAATAGGTCAAAACAGGGGAAGCTGCATAATAGATTTGTTGAATGTGTCCAATATAAAACCAACTTGACCTCCGTCCGCCGCTGCCAGCTCCTGCCTAGAGCCAGGCCAGCTCAGCGGGGTCAAAGTCCCGTTGTCTCTCTCCTACCTGAGCCATAGACATGATGATGCTCACGGATATATGTATACAGCCCATACATCATTTTAATAGGTTAACATGTACCTAATAAATGTTTAAACATGACGGACTAATGCATGACCCCGGTGATAAGTGGTGGAGGGTGATGAAGAAACATAGAACTCAGTCTGGGACTGAAGGACGTGTCTCTCCCTGACTTATGGTAATTATTTACTGACGTGTTATTCTATAGTGGATATTATGAATATTGTTAAAATGAAAATATTTTGTTCAGGTGTGACTGTATCTGTGAAACAGAGTAGTTTGTAATATTCGTTATATGTGTTCTAAATAAATATTTAAAAAAAGAAAGAAAATAAACAGCATACACATCGCAGCTGATTGGTTGAAAGGGTTTTTGGCAGCTTGCCAAATGTTGTCTTGCTAAATGTTGTCTTTCTCTTCCCTCAACATTTGGCAGCTTGCCAAATGTTCAGGGAAGAAAACTAAGAGAGTAATATAAGGCTTATAAGAGAGTAACAGGAGGAGGAGTTAGGTTTTATTCCGCCCACCAACCTCTAACTGTTGATCTCTTCCTGCAGCTTTTCTCTGACTGATCAGAAACGCTCTCAAAGCTCAACCCACAATACTTCCTCTTTCTTCTGACAAACGGCGCCATCTTGTGACAGACATACGTTACTGTATCTGTCTTTCAGTCCTCTGGCTAGTCGTGTGTTCTAAGTAAGACAGAAGAAGTGCTATAAACAGACTGTATGTGTCCTCTCTCTGTCCTGTAATCAGTGAACTGTGAGCTCATGTGTTTGTGACTCTTCACCTCTGTCTCCTCTCACAGGGAGAAGATGATCTGCATCGTCCTGCTGCTCATCATCCTCACCTCCTGGGTCTCTGGTTAGTTTACAGCTTCACTTTATTATCCACTAACACTAAACTAAGAACCACTCAAGTGTCCACAGAAACATGTGGAGATGGAGTTTAAAGTGGTCAGTGTGTCTGCTCCTCACTTTCCCTCTCTGTCTCCTCAACAGGAACATTTGTAGTGAATGTGACCCAGACCTCCTATCAGGCAGAGGAGAACCAGGACATCACACTGGAGTGGACCTTCACCACCATCACTCACAGTTCCTCCAACTCTCTTAGTATCTTCTGTGAACTGTTAACTGTCCTCAGACCCTTCGGTCTGTTTCGTCTCCATGAAGGAGTTGAGGTCCCAGAGACTCAGGATGAACAGTTTTTAGGACGAGTCCAGTGGGACAAAGACCTCCTCAGAGAAGGACGACTCAGACTTCATGTGTCCAGACTCAGGACTGAAGACTCGGGAATGTATGTGTGTAAAGTGTTCACAAGTTCTGGGAGGAGCTCTGGTAGATGTTGGCTCAATGTCACTGGTAAGTTGATTCAGGAGAACTGGAGTTTTTCTGTTTGTACTTAAAACATGAAAGATGCAGATTATTTAGTCATTTTCACTACAACAGGTTTCCTTCCTGTCAATCGGCCACATTATATTTTCTGTTCTTTACAGCAGCTGCTGATGAGCCAGAACCTCAGAGACCAACAGTGAGACCAGAACCAGAGAGTCGGGGAAACACCTGGATCCTCTACGCTGGACTGGCAGCAGCACCAGTTCTACTGATTCTCTGTCATTGTTTTATATTCATAAGAAAAGAAACATTTAATCAGCTCTACAGATGTGTTTATCAGAGAAACAAGAGTCTGGAGGACCCTCTTTAAATGAGCCATCAGGACTAACAGGACCCGGTCTGGAGGACCCTCTTTAAATGAGCCATCAGGACTAACAGGACCCGGTCTGGAGGACCCTCTTTAAATGAGTCATCAGGACTACCAGGACCCGGTCTGGAGGACCCTCTTTAAAGGAGTCATCAGAGCATAAAGTCACAGTCATCCAAACTAAATCAGACTCCTAGAGTCCCTCCTCCGTCTGGTCTTACGCTGCGTTCCAGACACAATTTGTAGCCCGTAAGTTACGACTTCAAGTCACGACTCACGACTTGGTGGCGTTCCAGGCAAAGTCACGACTAACCCTTCTAGCTAGCGTTAGCTAGCGGCTACCTAACGTTGGCGTTAGCGTTAGCTGATACTAGCGATTTCTAGTCTGCGACATATTTTGGGGCTTCATTTATTAAACACAACCTGTAGTAGTACACAATCATATGTGTATTACACACATTTGATTATAATGTGCAGAATCACTTTACGTTTCCTCTTTATGTATATTTATGTATATTTGTGTGTATTTCTCACCGTTAATCACTGGCGTCGGTTTTTTCAGTGTAAATAACGCTTTCATTGAGTGAACGGTTTTCAGCTTTTAAATCAAGGAAATAAACTTTGTGACCTTTGTTACAATAAATTAGTTTTTCATTCAGGTAGCGTTTCAGATTTTGGGTGTTTGAGACCAAATGCAAAGACAGGTCTCCCAAAAACACCAATCAGACGGATCCAGCTGATCCAGAACGCTGCTGCTCGAGTCCTCACTAGGACCAAGAAAGTGGATCACATCAGTCCAGTTCTGAGGTCTTTACACTGGCTTCCTGTGCCTCGAAGAATAGTATTATGTATATATATATAGTATAGTAGTACCTCGTAGTAAACTGTGAGCCGCAGAGATCTCTAAGATCATCAGGGACAGGTCTGCTTTATGTCCCCAGAATCAGATCAAAAAAGGGGGGAAGCTGTGTTCAGTTTCTATGCTCCACATATCTGGAACAAACTTCTGGTAAACTGTAGGTCAGCACATGATCTCAGCTCCTTTAAATCAAGGCTGGAAACCTTTCTTTTTAACGCTGCCTTCTGGTGATTCATTGCTCTCCATTATGAAGTTACTCTTGGATGGTGAATGCACTTTATAAATACAGTCCATCTACTTAGGGAGGGAAGCGTCTTCTTTATTTTCACTTTTTTTCTCAATTGTATGAGCACTAAGATCATGAATAATGCTGATTATGATTTCAGTAAAATGAAGGGAATGATTGAATTGCACAGAATTTTACCAATCAAACGATGTACGTACTACCTACTTTTGTTGTTAAATACTTATTATGTAACATGTCAGAACAGGAATTAACAGGTTAATAGTTTTAATTTAGTATTGATTGTTTTTAATATATATTAACTGCTTTTAATTGGTTATCAAGTTGTATTGATTGTTGACTGTTTTAATGTTTCGTATAAAGCACTTTAAATTGCACTGCTGCTGAACTGTGATACTAATAAAATTGCCTTGACAGACTTTTTTTTTTTTACCTTCCATGTAAAATATTTGTAATCCAGAAGAGTTGGAGAAACATAATGTTGCTGCTGAAACATCTGAGATATGATTTGGTAAATGAAAGAAGGCACACAGAACAATATGGAGACCTCTTCCTGCTTCTTCTTCTTCTTCTTCTTCTTTCTGCATTTCAGTTCCAGAGACATTTAAACCACGATGCAACCGGGCGCCAACTCTTCCATTCATGTGTTATTCTGCTGAGCTGATAGCAGCAGGTTAACTGGGGACACTTGATGATCAACTCCTTCAACAAGACTGAGCGGCTCGCGGGAGTTTCAATCGGTTCAATAATCTACTTTGTTTAAAGTCCCAGTCTCTCCAATGACTGGTATATATATGAATGGACAGTCTCTGGTCTCTCCACATTCTCCTTTCATATTAGAGCCTCTAGTAGAGTTAGAAACACTTCTTCACTGCAAAAGCAACACAAATATAACTCACTTGGAAAAGTTACAAACTAAAAACCAGATAGAAATAAAAGTGCTGCTGTGAAAAAGGCAAATAATCAGAGGTGGTAAGAGAGCAAATATTTATACTCAAGTGTTGTAGGCTACATGAGAATTATTTTAGTGTGTTTAGTAAGTTTGTATTTTGAGACTTTAGTCAGATTTTACACAAACACATTTTTCACAATTTACAGTTTGTAGAATCAAAACAAAAACAAATGGTTATTATACCCTCAATGTAATTACATGTAGAGCTGCAAAGATTAATCAATTATTAAATTAACCTGAACCCTTTCCTATATTACAAGCTTTTTACAAGATAAAAATAGATCAATAACTATGATTACCATACTCCTTAATGTAAATATACAATATGTATTGCATTTTAAAATAACCTTGTTTCTTATCTACCTTGTTGTCGTCATGTTTCCCCCTAAAAATGACCAAATGATGAAGACAGCAGTGGTACCTGATGATGAGAGTGGTAACAGATGTGTGAGGCGAGGACCAGCAGGGGGCGCTGCAGCACTGACAATCTCAGCACTTCTTCTGGTTTTTCAGCTTGATGAAGATGCATTTACCAGCTGATCCAAGAGGCTTTTTAAAGACTTTATTATGTTAAGAAGGAGGAGAGTTTTCTCATCACATAAAGGAATATTATATCCTTCAGTTCATCACAAACATTCAACATCAACACATCTGGAGATAAATACAAATAGAACAGAAAAAAGAAGCAAAGTACAAACACACATACATTCACACATTCATTAGCAGAAGCAGCTTGACCGTGAAGTCATTTAAAATAAGATTTCAGTCAGAATAACTTCTACAGTTGACGGCTTTGTAGAGCCGAGTAAGGAGCAGACAAAAACAATAAATATGTATATTAACAAAGTGCAACATCAACAAAAGCCCAAAGAAAGTGCAGCAGATAAAGTCCTACGTCATCATACAGCAGTTGTGTTCATTGGTTGTCAACATTTCCCCTGACGGCCTGATTCAACCACAGATATTAAAGAGATGAAGTAATAAACCAGTTGAAGGCTTCACGTTGTTTGTTGTCCAGCAGAGAGATCTTCACAGCAGTCTGGACCAGGTTCAGATGAAGACATTTACCAGTTTGACATTCAAGTTACTGTTAATGTTGTTAAACGATGGAAAGCAGCTTTGGTTATGTCCCTGATATTACTTTAAGAGTCCCGACTCACAGTGAGGTTAAGGCCACAGACTGTAAAAATAACAGACACAGCTTCTAGGAGATCTAGCCCGGGTCAAGGTGTATCCATGCAGGGATACCCCGGGTACTAACAGGAGTCTTCTCTGTCTGGGAACTAAAATACAACTAAAAAACAATATGGGTCTTAAGGCTTTTGTCTGTCGTCTCCCCAAGGTGACGTAATGCAATGCATTGTGGGGGAAAGGAGAATCATTGCAAGCCGATGTAAAATAGTACCTTTTTCATATTATATTCCATTTTGTGTGATACCCGACAACATCAAATACTATGGACAACAGTTTACATTTGTTATTTACTAACAAGCAAATTGTGCAAATTTGTTGGAAAATGAACCCTGCAACACGGCCTTTTGGGTAAAATCAGTAAAATGATGGATGTTCTTTAGTGAGCAGCCATGTAATAAACCACTGTACAAACAATTGCCCCTCGGAGACAATAAAGTTACCTTGACTTGATCCTGTATGTTGTTAATATGATTTTGTTCGGGGGCTTATTGTTGACCAGCTCAGAAGATTTCTGTAAAGTTCCTTTTCTAATACTGCATCTGGACCAGAAGGACTCCTTCTCATCACTAATAATAATGTAATATACCTTCATCGGTCCATGTGGGAGGTTTAATGTTGCTCTGGTCTCTAATCTCCTGAGTATGGTTTGAGTTATTGGTAACATATTTGTATGTGCTCTAATGCTATTGTTATGTGATTGACCAGAAATAATCGAAGATGAGCTTTGAACGGTAGCTGGCGGGTGTGAACGGTAGCAGCTGTGTTTGGACCTGCAGGATTTTATGAGATTTATGAGTTTCATTTATGAACTTGAAGAAATGACTATCGTATATCGTTCTGCATTCCTTGGTGAGCACAGCGAGGTAGGATGTGCTTTCATTCATAGTAATTCATAAATTGTTTGTATGGATGTTCGGTCTATTTAGTGGTGTAATTAATGATTGTCATGCTAAATGTTTGTTGTGTGAAATGTTTTCAATACAGTTTTCACGGTGCGAAGGTGACGATGGATGAGATGAATGTTGACCGTCTCGGCTGGTCTGGCAAACTAAATAAAAGACACTTTACGCATCAGTCGAGTCTCTCTTTGGATCCCAGGATGCTACAACTGGTGAAGGCAGTGTGATCGTTTGATGGCCGACCTTCACTAAAGCTCTCAGACCAGGTTTCCTGCAGCTCTCTCCAGGTCTTCATCTCCTTTTGCTGCTTCCATGTTCAGGCAAAGGGGGGGGGGGGGGGGGCAGAAGCCAGAAATTAGCAACAAATGAGAACAAGTTTTGATGCTAACTTTAAAGTGCTCATATTATTATTATCATTTGGCTTTTTCTCTTTCCTTTATTGTGTTATATATCTTTTTGTGCAGGTTAAAGTGAAAAAGCCCAAAGTCCCCCCCGAAGAGACTTACCATCTCCAACAGGGGGGAATGTATTTTCTGGGTTGTCTTATATTCGGGTCAGTGCGGTATATGGTATATATGTATATATCTCTATATTTACATCTGAGCATTAATGTGGATTAAAGCTCACCAAGTGTACCAGGATCAGTCTGTTTGATGGTTTCCGCTTCTGACGTGAAAGATTAAACTAACACCACAAATGATCCTGATAAAGAGCTGTGAAGCAAAAGTTAGTTTGTTTTTAACTTACTGATCTTTCCTCTCATCAGAACCAGAACCAGGACCAGAACCAGGAGAATCCAGAGGAGGAGAACAGTGGGAAGGATAACAGCACGGACAGTCTTCCTGTTCTCACCATCTGGAAGAATATCAGAGAAGATGTTGAGTTTAGAAGAAGGGCAGGTTCAAGAAGATGCACACCTAACCAGAACCAGAACCAGAACCAGAACTCACACACTAACAGCCTGAGTCTGGAGGACTATTAGAAGACATTTACCCCGATGCTCTGACTCGGTCTCTTCTTCCACTGGAGGTCCAGATGTGCTGGAATCAGGTCTCTTTGTCCTGTTTGCTTTTCTTTCTGTTTCAAACACAAACAAAGTTCTTCATTATCTGCAGTTGCTTTATACAAAACTTAAATATAAATATTTTCACTCATTTGTCTGCAGCTCATTCTGTTCCAAACTCCTGATAAAATCGTGTATTGAATCGTGAGCTGAGTTTATCGTTCCATCCCTGATGTTTAGGGACCCCAGTATGAAGAAATATTCAGATACACCGTACACAGACTTTCCCTCGCCAACATGTAGCATGACGGGTCAATTATAATGTTTTTTATATTTAAGTATCAACTTACCAGTGACATTGAGCCAACATCTACCAGAGCTCCTCCCAGAACTTGTGAACACTTTACACACATACATTCCCGAGTCTTCAGTCCTGAGTCTGGACACATGAAGTCTGAGTCGTCCTTCTCTGAGGAGGTCTTTGTCCCACTGGACTCGTCCTAAAAACTGTTCATCCTGAGTCTCTGGGACCTCAACTCCTTCATGGAGATGAAACAGACCGAAGGGTCTGAGGACAGTTAACAGTTCACAGAAGATATAAAGAGAATCGAAGGAACTGTGAGTGATGGTGGTGAAGGTCCACTCCAGTGTGATGTCCTGGTTCTCCTCTGCCTGATAGGAGGTCTGGGTCACATTCACTACAAATGTTCCTGTTGAGGAGACAGAGAGGGAAAGTGAGGAGCAGACACACTGACCACTTTAAACTCCATCTCCACATGTTTCTGTGGACACTTGAGTGGTTCTTAGTTTAGTGTTAGTGGATAATAAAGTGAAGCTGTAAACTAACCAGAGACCCAGGAGGTGAGGATGATGAGCAGCAGGACGCTGCAGATCATCTTCTCCCTGTGAGAGGAGACAGAGGTGAAGAGTCACAAACACATGAGCTCACAGTTCACTGATTACAGGACAGAGAGAGGACACATACAGTCTGTTTATAGCACTTCTTCTGTCTTACTTAGAACACACGACTAGCCAGAGGACTGAAAGACAGATACAGTAACGTATGTCTGTCACAAGATGGCGCCGTTTGTCAAAAGAAAGAGGAAGTATTGTGGGTTGAGCTTTGAGAGCGTTTCTGATCAGTCATAGAAAAGCTGCAGGAAGAGATCAACAGTTAGAGGTTGGTAAGTGGCTTTTGGAGGCGGGCTTTAGGGTGCCAACACCCAATCAGAAGTTACAAACGGTAGCCTGCTTCTATTGTCTGCACACATTTGTTTTTACTTTGTATTGGGTGGAACAAAACCTAACTCCCCCTACTGTTACTCTCTTCTAGGAGGGAGAAACACCCGTTTCTCAATGTCAAGGATCCTTCCTTGGTAGGACTAGTCCTTCCAAGGAAGGATCCTTCCGAGGCTAGGCCAGAGTCCTCCGTAGCATTCGGAGAACTCGTACATTGGAACAGGCTACCAAGTGCACGTCATTGCGTGCCTGCGTCATGTAAAATGTTTCGCCTTCACTTCCGCGCTGCATTTCAAAACACTGGATAAAAATGGATGTGGAACTGTGAACTGTGCTGTGCATTTGTTTTGTTGAGATGAAGAAGGGGATTCAGCGTCAGTCTGCTTGCAGGAGGAGAATATTCTGTCGGCAACTTTACTCGCAACGTGCGAAGGTAGGTAACGTTACCAACACTGATAGGCTATAATGTAAGCAATAGTCATTTCTCTTATTTATCCCATGTCAACAAATTAAAAACTCGTGGGAGTTCATGTTTATAGTTGTCATAGCTAACACTTACCGGTAAGGAGAATTGCATCAAGTAATCTTAATTCCATTAAGTTTGCAGTTTCAGTTTATATTAGCTTGTAGTTTACTGCATACATGTAACATTAGCTCATTGTTTAGTAGCTTCTAGCTTTCAAACAAATGCGGTGCAAAATATAATCAGCAACTACAACAAGGTAAACGCTACCAGGTAGTGAGCTACCACAGGCAGTATGATATGCAGTAAACTGCAAGTGAGAAATAGTACTGTAAACACACAAGCTACAAGGCTACAACCAACATATGAAAAGTCATAACAACACCATTGATAAACACCCACTAACAGTAAAGGTAGTTAACTACTGGACTAATCTAAAGCTTTCTAATACTGGACTAATCTAAAGCTTTCTAATACTGGACTAATCTAAAGCTTTCTAATGTTACCAGAACAGGTTAGATAACTACTGGACTAATCTAAAGCTTTCTCCTTCTGTCTGCAGTCTTGAAGCAACACCATCATCTGCAGCTGAGTCTGATCGCCGCTTCATGTTGAATATACTTGTGTACAGTATAAAGTAATGTTTGAATAAATGTTATAATACAGATGCACGTTTCGTTCATGTCTTTTTAGGGCTTGTATACCTAACTAGTTATACAATTATCCAGTCAGAAGTTTCCTGTGTCCAGCTCAGAATTTGATGGAAAAATAGACACTGAAAAACAGTTTACATTATATACACACACCCAAAAACTTAAAGACAGACAAACCAGTTAATTTAAAGCATTTATTTTATGAATGCCAATCTCTACTAGGCTATAGAAAATCTATTCAGCATCTCTTTGGCGTCGGTCTCCCTGCTCTCTTGTCTTTTGCTTTCCCTCTCCTCCTCCTCCTCATCTCTCCCTTCTGGCTTTCCCATCCTCAGTGACCGCCTCAGTTTGTTCCTTAGCACCTGTTAAAGACAGTAAACACAACAAAAATATGTTTATCGTTATGAATGCTATAACGTAATGTTACGGAACGTTATACTTGTGACATGGGAAACTACTCGTACATTTTAGCACTCATTTAACGTTGCTAGTGAAGTTAAAAAGGTGCAGTTACCTCCCATCCTGTAGTTACAACTGATAAACACACCATCTACATCTCTGCTAACGTTACGCATATAGCTACAGTAACGGCATATAAAAAGAGATGAAAATGCCACCGGACATTAAACTTTACGAACACAAATGGCAAAAAGACAACCTAGCTAGCTAACAGCCTATAATGTTAAATGATAGGTCTGTTAGCTAACGTTAGCTCGGGTTGTATCTACCTAGCTACCTAATTACGATAGCAATTTGTACCAGCATTAAAGCGTTAAGCTTTACATTGATGTAACACATTAACGGTGATAACAAATGTACGGCAAACACTAAAGATACTTACATTTAAATGATTATTTCGCCGTCAGCGAAGCCGCTCAATCTCTCGCTTAGGTCCGCCATTTAATTTTTTTAAACGAGCCGGCAAAGCCGCGCATAGGATTGTGGGTGATCTGGGAGCGCGAAGGATACACATATGCATCCTTCGCTGTCTATGGGAAATTCTCTGAACGAAGGACTCAGTCCTTGGTGGAATTCGGAGGATCCTCGACATTGGAACGGTCCTTCGACGGACGTCGATGACGTAGCATCCTCCAAATTCTGGCTTCGGAGGATCCTTCCTTGACATTGAGAAACAGCTACGGACCTTCAGTCCCAGACTGAGTTCCGTGTTTCTTCATCACCCTCCACCACTTATCACCGGGGTCATGCATTAGTCCGTCATGTTTAAACATTTAATTAGGTACATGTTAACCTATTAAAATGATGTATGGGCTGTATACATATATCCGTGAGCATCATAATGTCTATGGCTCAACCTTCATTAGTCTATTTATAGATCATCCTCATGTCGGCAGACTTCAGATCAGTTTGCTGCTGTGTATAAACCGTGTAGATGACGTTCAGCTCTCTCACTTTAAAATGTGTCAAAAGAAGATCTAAATGATTCATCATTCAGTCACATTTTGAAAAGTATACTACTAATATAGGACTAAATATAGAATATACATATATGCAGACTTTTTGTCACGCCCTTCTCAGCGCCCTCAGCATATTGTGTTCATGTGTGAGTGTTGAGATGAAGACTTTTCCTGATCATGTTGATCATTATGATCAGCGTGATCAGATCACTAAAATCTTATTAATCAGAAACAAAGATCTTGTATTAATATAGTTCAGCTCAGTTTAAATCACCACAGATTGTCTTCACTCTGATTAGTTGTGTTATTGTTCAGTAATGAGCTCATATTCATATTTTACATTCTCAGAAACATAATAAAATGCGTTTTTTTGGAAACTCACCCAGGATAGTTTCAGGAAACAGGAACAAAGTTATTAAATGTATCTTCATCATCACGTCCAGGAGAGAAGTAAACGTCTTCATCACATCAGGAGAGAAACATTCAACTGAGTTCGGCAGATAGCAGAAGCAGATCCTGTGAGTCCTTTTCCACGTGGATGGGCGTGGATTATTATTTACTGCGCTTGCATAAAGGCGGGGCTGACAGGAGTCCATTCAAGCTGAAGGCATGTCGCTCTCTTTTGTTGCATGTGTGAAGGCGGGACTTTCTCAACTTCAAGTCACGAGTTACGACTTGGTAGCTTTCCAGGAAAAGCACCACAAACTCTTCTAGCTATTGTTATCTAGCATTAGCTGATACCAGCGATTTATAGTCAGCAACATATTTTGGGCTTCATTTAATACATATAACCTGTAGTAGTACACAGTCGTATGTGTATTTTTTTATTACAATGTTACATATTTATTTCTATTTCTCACTGTTAATCAGCGGCGTCTGTGCAGCATCAACAGGGTCTACCTTGTTGTTTATGTGTGTGCAGAGCCAGAGAGATAGCTAGTCTTTCTCTATCCCTCTGGGTGTAACTGGGAGAACAACGACCTGGTACCAGTTCACGGGCAGTAAGTTACTGGTCTGACTGCTGTTCCAGGGCACGATCACGGGTACAAGGTTGTGAACGCGCCCTGTAGTCCTCGCTGTTAGCTACTTTAGCTTAGCCGTTAGCAACGGATGATTCCTCCTTCCTCTCCTTCTCTCTCCTGCTCGGTGTATCACATGTTTATCTTTTCCTCTGCCTCCTTAACTGATGAAGAGACATGTAATAAATGTAGTTTATTCGCTGCTCTGGAGGCGAGGCTCCGCACCACGGAATCAAAATGCGTCCGTAGCTTCTGCTAGCTAGCAGTCCCCCGGCAGGCCCCGAGCAGCCGGGGGAGAGAGGGTGGCTGTCCGGAGGAAGCGTCCCCCGGCAGGCCCCGAGCAGCCGGGGGAGAGAGGGTGGCTGTCCGGAGGAAGCGTCCCCCGGCAGGCCCCGAGCAGCCGGGGGAGAGAGGGTGGCTGTCCGGAGGAAGCGTCCCCCCGGCTGCTCGGGCCTGCCGGGGGAGAGAGGGTGGCTGTCCGGAGCGTAGATAGCTCTAAACCGGGGAGCCCACATGGCGGCGGTCGCTCTACGGGAAACGTCAGTTAAGACATCACGACTCTGAACAGTCGTTCCCATGTCCACAGGTTCACACTTTCATTGTGACTTGTGAAAATACATACTGAACATTCCGTATTGTAAGCCTGTGGGTGTGGGAACGACCGTCCTTTCTTGATCTTAACAGAGTTTAGCTGGCTGAGCAATACCGAAGACAGCAAAGTGATGAGAAGTTAGGCTACTAGAAGGCTGCTGTTGTAGAGTGTAATTTGAATCTCAGAGGTAAACACGTCAATCAAATATATATATATATATATATATATATATATATATATATATATATATATATATATATATATATATATATATATATATACAGGGCATGAAGTTAACTTTTTTGACCACCAGCCACTGTGACGGGTGGATTTAAAAATCCACCCGCCACAGTGACTTTTTACCAGCCAGATTTTTTTTTGCCTCATAGGGTGAAAAACAGGAATTACTGTGTCTCTCTGATCCTATCCTGTCCTATTCATCGTAGCCTGTGTATTAAGGCAAAACATAATACTTTATTGAACTAATCAAATTTGAACATACAGCTAGGCCTATGTGTCAGTGGCTTGTTGATCTTTACATCGTTAGTTAATTTTCTATCCTGGTCTGGGACACATTCATACGGTTTGAGTAGCTACTTATTGGACTTTAACTTATTGCACTTACAATAATGAGCGTAGCTGTCCTCAATTTAGGTTATTATGTACGTCTCATCTCCGTTTTTTCCTGCATTCACCGTCTGATTGTGTGTGTGTGTGTGTGTGTGTGTGTGTGTGTGTGTGTGTGTGTGTGTGTGTGTGTGTGTGTGTGCGCGCGCCCGCGTCGCGGGGGAAACAGCCCAGGACAGGATTGAAACGGCAGCAGCTTTCAGAGTGAAACATCGCTACAGCTACATTGATGTTAACATTTGTACCGGTTGGCAGGACAGTCTGAAATGTTCTGCACGGTCTGTCGCTGTACGTTTTGTTGGTCAATGTGAAATGTTCGAGTCACACACGTCTTGTCTTCGTTATCAGAAACAAGGAAATGAATTTGACCCGTTCTCACTACCGATTGGTCAGTGGCTGCACGTGGGACTGCTGGGATTGTCGCGAGTAATGCAAATGCGATAGGGGGCCCCGGCTGTCAATCAATGTCTTCCAGTGATGCAGGCCCCTGATTGGTCTGGGCCCGTAAGCAACCGCGTACCCTGCTTACCAATAGTTGCGCGTCTGAATCATTCAATTCTCATTGGCTACCTGCCAATGTGGCAGGTAGATTGACAGTGTTACCCGCCAATTGCAAAATTCACCCGCATTTGGCGGGTGGGCGGGTGTTAATTTCATGCCCTATATATATATATATATATATATATATATGTGTGTGTGTGTGTGTGTGTGTGTGTGTGTGTGTGTGTGCGTGCATCAGGGTGGTGTTCATGGACAGGAGGAGATCAGATGAAAGGTCCATGTGTCTGGTTTGAGGTGTACTAGTGCTGCCTCCTACATAAGAGTCTCCGTTTTTATTTAATGTTTATATGGACGACTTGTCAAGGTTTTTAAATGAATGTGGAACGGGCTGTAGGGTTGGCAACAGTACCATTAACCACCTAATGTACGCTGATGACCTCGTTATAGTCCGTATAGCGCAGGGTTACAAGAGCTGTTGCACGTGTGCTCTCAGTATGGAATACATTTAGATATAAAATACAACTCAAAGAAAAGTAATATTATGATAGCACGGAGCAGGGAGGACTCCAAACTGACATTCCCTGATTTCTTCTTGTCAGGTAACAGACTTAAGGTCACTAATGAATGTAAATATCTGGGGCACTATGTGACTGCAGACTTGTCTGATGACAGAGACATTCACAGGCTAACATGCTGATCAATACCTGTTAAAATCAGACTCTTCAAGGCGTATTGCACTACCATGTATACTGCACACTTGTGGAGACGCTACAAAAAGAGTAGTATGCAAAAGCTAACCGTAGCGTATAATGATGCCTTGCGGATGTTACTGAGGGTCCCACGATGTATGAGTAGTGCAAGCCAAATGTTTGTGAACGTGGGTTTGCCAAATTGCCCTGCTGTACTACCAAATCTTATGTACAGGTGCACGTGCAGGCTTTCGAGCTCGGCGAACAGTATCATCACTGCATTGACCGATCCTGGACTCAGCTCGGTGCGATACTCCTCTGGTATCTGGACTCAGCTCGGTGCGATACTCCTCTGGTATCTGGACTCAGCTCGGTGCGATACTCCTCTGGTATCTGGACTCAGCTCGGTGCGATACTCCTCTGGTATCTGGACTCAGCTCGGTGCGATACTCCTCTGGTATCTGGACTCAGCTCGGTGCGATACTCCTCTGGTATCTGGACTCAGCTCGGTGCGATACTCCTCTGGTATCTGGACTCATGGCTTATGAGCCTATCCAGGAGATACATGTATTGTTCTTGTGTGTCTTCTTTTCTCTTTTTTTAAAATTTTTTTTTTTAATATTAATTCTGTACTATGGACCATTATTGATGTGTCTGAAATAAATATAATAATAATAATAATAATAATAATAATAATAATAATAACATATGGTTAGTATGTTAAAATCAGTTAAGCATGTGCAACAGTGAGTTATGAAAAGAGATTTGAAGGATTATATCGAGCCAACTAGTGAAAGAAGTAAAAGAAGCAATACCTCAGGGTAAAATTACTCAACTACAAGTAAAAGTATTGCATTTGCAATCTCACTTATGTACAAGCAGCCTACAGAAGTAACAGTTTCATTGTAACATCATTAAACCTGCCAACGTCGTGGGAACTTAAGTATTAATTCATCACCAACCACTTCATTACCTACCCACCACCAAGTTGACTTCCTGGACAAGGCGGGTGGTTTTCTCTCATTGGGTTTTTTTTTCTTTAATGAGCGTGTCAGTGACAGATGACTCATAGTGCTCTGCTCACTGCTGCCAATGCATTTCTATATATATATGTTATTAACAAAGTTATTAAAAAAAAAAGTAGATGAGGATGTTGGTTGAAAAAACCTTTTCAGAATGAAACGGATCATTAGCATCACACAACTGTGTTTATGTGCTTCAGAGGAACAGACCTGCCCAGAGGATGTGAGGATGTGGAAGTATGAGAGGTGGTGGTGGTGGGGGGGGCTGCTACTGCTGCTGACCATAGACAATATATAAAAGCTGCTGACTGAGGCAGTTGAATGCATTTCTCCCCAGATGTGATGAAGACGTTTACTTCTCTCCTGGACGTGATGATGAAGATACTTTTAATAACTTTGTTCCTGTTTCCTGAAACTGTCCTGGGTGAGTTTAATTCATATGAGTTTTCTTCTTTGATAATTAGCTGTGATTATTGGCAACATGTGGAATTTAGGTTTTTATTATGTTTCTGAGAATGTAAAATATGAATATGAGCTCATTACTGAACAATAACACAACTAATCAGAGTGAAGACAATCTGTGGTGATTTAAACTGAGCTGAACTATATTAATACAAGATCTTTGTTTCTGATTAATAAGATAACCTAGAACTAGAGACAGGTAGAAGAGATAGAAGACGTCTTTCTTACTCTTCCTCCTGAAAAGTCTTCATCTCAACACTCACACAATAAACCTGGTCACGTGTCCTGAGATGATCGACAGTCGTCGTAACAGACGACCAACCCAGCCTCTCTCGTGTAACCGTGCAGCTCCTGTAGCTTCTACGTCGTGTCGTAGATCGGGATATCTCGTCCGTTTTCGGAAGCTCCGAGCCTTTCCGAACGTGTGAGCAAGGTCGCAAGAGCCGCGTGCATATAAAACGCACAAACCTGTGTTATTTGTACGCTTCTGAGTGAGACTGGGCTGAGACGACACGAGTCATCGCTTTGACCTCCTGTCAGTCAGTGGCCTACATCCAAAACCTGCCAGCAAGTTTCACAGTTTGAGTCTCAGGCAGGAGACAGACAGACAGACCGCAGCTGCTGCAAAACGGACTTTTGCAGAAAATTAGGAGTTTGCTTAAATTACATGAATGAAAAGTCCAAAATACACATTTTGCTCTTTATTTTATTTTATTTGCGTCTGTAGATTTCTCCTAAATTCAATAAAAGGTGGTCTTCATGCAGTTAGACAAGTCAGCCTCCTCTCACTCACTCACTGTCCTCCTCCAAATATGGTCATTTCCTTTTCATCAGCAACCATGTCAACCAATGTGGGATTTAAATGCACAATCTCTCTCTCTTTTCTCTTCTCTCTTTGAAAGGAGAGAATAGTTGCAGCACTAAATTAAAAAAAACTCAACTCTTTAATTTTTCTTCCCAGGAGGGTTTCACCACTCTGACCTGAATCAGACAATAGAGGAAGAAGAAGGACATGACGTCACTCTTCAGGGTCGTCTGGACCCCCCCGCCGACTTGTCTTCCTACACCGTGGATGTGGCGAGACTCGACATCGGCAGCTACGGCGACGTCCACTCCTATCGCCGTGGAAAGGACCACGTTGATGACCAGATGGATCAATACAGAGGCAGAACAACTCTGATCCATGGAGACCTGATCAGAGGAACCGTCACGCTGCAGATCTCCTCAGTTAATCAGTCAGATAGTGGATCATACAAAGTCTACGTCCCAGACCTGAGAGCCGGTTTCATCACTTCCATCATTGTTGGTAAACACGCTTTTTTCACCTTTATTTGTACAGGGGAAAAGGGAAGAAGGATAGAAGGGACTTAGAAAGGGAAGAAGAAGCAGATAGGGCCCTATGAAATCCGTTTTATTTTTTTCAAATTCTGTTTTTCAGATTTATTTTTAGCCCTTTCGGATTTGCTTTTGTTTTCACTTCTAAGCAGTATGGATCTGACATTTAATCGTTCCTCTTTTGCTAAAAAAAATAACCACCTCAGCTTTAAAGCCTGTAAACACCAACACGGATGTGTTTTTTTTGTTAGTTTGTCTGACTGATCAGACGTCTGCTCAGCTTTAATGTGAACTTATTAGATAATTGTTCCCAACCCAACAAAGCTAATAGGAGGCTCTGAAAGATTGAAGTCAATCAGTCTATAAACACCCAGAAAGTCTTTGGAAGACGTCCGATCAGCCAAATGACCTGAGAACAGCTGTCTGGTGTTTTAGAGCCTTTAATAATAACCGGCACCGGCAGAGTCAAGCACACAGCCAGCTTACACTACTAGAACGAGTACTAAGAACTATCTTTATTGTATTTTTAATGTTTTTTTGCAGTACCCAAAGGCCAAGTGAGCAGGACGAAGACCACAACCAGACCTCCGGCTACCAGTCCTGGTAAATGTCTGAATAGTTGTCTATGAGTCTGTATCCGATAGTTTTAAACTCACGCACAACGTTGACATCGGAATCCTGACTTCCAACGCTGCGCTAGAGCTGCACGGTGCATCGTTTTAGCATCAACATCACGATGTGCACACGGGACGTGAGATATCAAAAGAATTCACGTCCTGCTGCAGTGTTTTTGAGACTGATTTCTTCCGATGTGTTTTCCATCAGTGACCAACAGTCTAGGTCGGCCTGCCGCCGTTTTGTAATGAACCAAAAACATTTTTCAGTCCGCCCGGTCGGATTCAACTCTGCTTCCTCCTCATAACCATGGTTACAAGGTGCTCGTTTGATATTTCTGCCCAGTTTCAGATAAAGGAGGCTGAACTAACGTTGATATTCTACTATTGGCGGACTAAGATGCCAGTGGTGGTTGCATAGGATTGTTTCAGACTTGCTAGTTTTTTTACATTTAGTCTGTCAAAAGAAAATTAATTGTGCAGGGCTCCACACTAACTTTTTGCCTTGGTTGCACTGTTGCGCCTAACTTTTATATTTAGGTGCACCAGCACACAATTTAGGTGTACCCAAATTTTTCCTCGCGGCGCCGTTAACGCCACAATTTCAAGGTTACCTTTTTATCACGCTCCATATACATTCATTTATATTATGTAAATGAGTTTAAACAAGAATAAGGTGTAGGTAAATACTTTAGTTGAAACACAATCATACTGCATATAAAAATATTAACAAAAGTTTGGTGCTTCACTGAGCTGCCAAACTAAACCATTTCAAAAGGTATAATGGAGGATTTTCCCTAATTTTAGAAAAGAACCGCCCTCTCCACTTTTTGAAAAAATGCACATACACAACACTACCTGCTCCCGAGAGGGAACGCCTATTAAACATGTGCACGAGAGAGCGTGCACTAGCCTAGTTCTCCTCGTGCACGCTCTGTTTACAAGTTGCTGTCGGCATGGCTCTACAAGCCGACTTTCCAAAAGAAGATTTGCACTTTTTCCACTACGTCAGACTCGCCACCGGTAAGTGGAAATCTATTTAGGACAAGCATCTCTATAGCTAACGTTAGCACACTACAGGCCAACAAACAAGCTATCGCCGAGAGGGGGGGGGGGCAGCGGTCGGAGGCTTTTATATACTGTCCATGGTCAGAGGCCGTGGCCGTCTGCTGCTGACCTGTCAGCGACCACTATACCTTTAAGTAAAACATTTCAAAATAGATCAAAGTGCTTCCCTGAACTGAGATCTAACATTTCATGGCTCAAAGTCTTATATCTGTGGACTAAGTGGGCTAAATGTTCCGTTTTAAGTCAAAGCCACTTTTCACAAGCTCTTTTATGAAAACAGGTTGTGATTAAAATAAAATGCAAAGACAGCTGGTTTACTTCTCAGTTTGAAAATATACAGCTGCAACACATGTAAATGAAAATTATCTGAATTAAATAGCCTAGGATACATTTAAAATATGTATATCTCTGAGAAAGCTCCTTCACTTGTTATCAACAATAACAGATTAAAAGAGAAAGAGGGCGCCCGGATAGCTCAGTCGGTATATATAGAGGTTTAGTCCTCGACGCAGCGGGCCAGGTTCGACTCCGACCTGCGGCCCTTTACTGCATGTCATTTCCCCCCCCCTCTCATGTCTTCAGCTTTCCTATCAAAATGAGAGAGAGAGAGAGAGAGAGAGAGACTACTCACAATGTATTTGCTTTGTAATGCTTTGGCGGGTCAGCGGCGTTACACACGTCTTGTATATGAAATGTCTGTATCGTCACTGCGCTGCATTTTGCAGGCTCCGTCTGAAGTTAGTTGCATTCAAATTCAAAAATGGCATTCGATACAGCCCGTATCGAACTGACGTGTCTTTGATTTACTTTATCCTAGAAGATAATCTGACTGTTACAGTATATGTATGTATGTATGTATGTATGTATGTATGTATGTATGTATGTATGTATGTATGTATGTATGTATGTATGTATATATGTATGAACTTGCCTTTCTTCTAAACTCAACATTTCCTCTGATTTTCTTTCAGAAGGTGAAAGTGAGACGGCTGCTCGTGTTCTTATCGTTCCCATTGTTGTCATTGTTGTCCCAACTCTTGTCGCTGTCATCGGCATCATCGTTCTGGTGAAAGGTGGAATAATGCGTAAGCTACAGCTTCTTATTAACATTTAAAGTCCTATTATTATTATTATTATTATTATGTGGTCGCTGTCGTCAGCAGGGTTGTGGAGCTGAGATCAAAGATTACAGACTTTTACTGTTACTGAAGTATTTTTTAGATACTGTATGTATTTGTTCTCTACCTTCAGTACACACCAACTTAAAGTGTTACAACCTGCTTTCCATGTCTTCATAGAGAAATGCACGAGGAAGTTCAGAGAAAGGAGGAATCGTCAAGCAGAGACTGGGAACGTCGCTCAACTGTCCGAGAACCTCATCCACCAAAAACCAGTCCAGGACCTGGGGGGCCTCGCTGCAGACGACCCAGGAAACCACGAGCAAGTAGTGTAGTGCATACCTGTCAAGTATCCCGTTTTGGCCGGGAAAGTCCCGTATTTTACCCTTCTTTCCCGCCGTCCTGGCTGCCGTATTAGTATTTTCCCCGTATTTTAACCCGTATCATAGTTGAGTATCATAGATGCTGTCCCTCGGCTGCCTGCACTCCCAGCCCACTCTTTGTATTTACAGTATTTATTTTTTCTTGCAGCCCACCGTTCTCTACATCCATGCAGCCCACTCCCAGAGTGCAGCCTGGTTAATGATGATGACGTATTTATGTTTGGAGTCCTCCGACGGCGGCACCGTGCTAAAAAAAAACTACCAAACCGTCCGTGTACGCTTCAGTCACTGGTGCTTGTTGGAGGATGCCACCGCTGTTTTAAACAGGTAACAGAAAGAGATAAACAGCACTGAAAAAAAGAGATTTAAAAAAGGAGAGCTCTAGAAAGTGACGCGACCAGATTAACTTGAACTAAAACAGCAAATGAAGACGGTGAGACGGGTAATCTAAGCTGTCAGGAGAAGTGCAGGATGCTAGCGGTCTGGAAAAACAAGACAACGTTGCCTGCAAACCAGCGTTTGTTTATGAATCAAACTTTTTCTACTAGTCCAGTTTGCTGCTATCAACCTAACAACCATGACTCCAGTTTGGGCAGGTAGCGTTGCTCATTGACTGAGTATTATAAGAATTAATAAGAGTGTGGTGTAGACCTGCTCTATATGAAAAATGCCCTGGGATAATTAATGATGCCATATTATTCAGCACTACCATAATGAAACTGACTTGACTTGATCAGAAAGCTTTGTGAAAAGAAGAGATTTGTGCTGAGAAGACAATTTATGAAATGTGATTTAGTGTCAGAAGCAGAGTCAGCAGTGTGTGTTAGAGATATCAGCTGTCAGTCTAAGGCTCATCTACTGTCAGCTGGTGTATCACAGTGTGTGGACAAGCAAACATCATCAGATTAGTTACTATATAATCACTTTTTATGCCCAAATATTACTTGTGACCCATTATACCTTTATCCTCAAAATTATGATAGTAAATATACAAAGCCCACGACTGAAAGGGAAGAGAAAGTTATATGAAATATTATTCAAAGGAAAAAATAGATTATGGTGTCATTAGAAAGTGCAATACAAGGTATCTTGTTCTTTATTTAATTTCATGTTTTTGGAAATCTGTGATTACTTATTTGCACAGAAAACAGATTCTGATATTGTTGAAAAGATGTTAACTTTTCTAATGAATCGACATTGTGAAGCAACGCTTTGAAATAGTGATATTTTACAAAAATACACTGAATTGCGAGGCTGTAGAGAGTAGGGCGCTATTGCAGACTTATATACTGAGGTTTTGATGACATTATTTAGTGAAGTGTATAAAGTGGGCCGGTCTAAGGCATGAAACTCCAGGGCTGAAAATGAGTCCCACTCCGGCCCTGAATGGAAATAAAGACAAGCAATGTTATAAACTGTAAATGTTTTCAGCATTCTGCATCAAGTGGTGATTTTAGCTTTCTTGTACACCTGTATTAAAATGTAAGGGATACTGGAGCTTGGTTGGGGGGGTGGGACTGCTCGCGGTGGGCGCCGGAAAATTTCCCTTATTTTCAAATCCCAAACTTGACAGGTATGATATAAGTATGACTGGTATGATATAGGTATAGGTATGATATAAGTATGACTGGTATGATATAGGTATAGGTATGATATAAGTATGACTGGTATGATATAAGTATGACTGGTATGATATAAGTATCGGTATGATATAAGTATCGGTATGACAGGTATGATAAGCATGCGCCTTCATAATGTACATAATAAAATGAGTCTCCTCACAACTACGGACTGGACAGGACAGTTGCCTTGGTGATCCAATATCTAACATCTACCCCCCCCCTGCTGGACAAATGAGAGAACTGTCCCAAACTCAAATCTGCACTTCAAAAAGCTTAAAGTTTACATATCTTGGATTAATTTATTCATGAATTCAATTCCTTCTTACTTGAATGTACAGCACTTGACTCTTAACTTAACATGTATTTATTTCCTGTGCTGTTTCTACTGTGTTTAGCTTGTTTTTTTTTAGCTTCTTGGTTCAGCGTGGCAGGTGCACCTTGTTTTCATGTGTGATGTGGAATTTGTAATTATTTGTTGCTGTTGCCACTATTTTATGTTTGTCCACCTTGTTGTGATTTGACGCTTGCTGCAGATTAACCTTCATGATAATAAAGTGAAAGTTAAATTTCACCCGCACTGAAAATGAAGTTAATACTTACTTGATTGGTTAATGTACTTGCTAGAGGTCAAGTACAACACAGAGTCTCTCTGGCACACACACACACACACACACACACACACACACACACACACACACACACACACACACACACACACACACACACACACACACACACTGCAAATGCATTTGACCACATGTAATAAGGTTAAATAAACTCCTGCAATATTCAATGAAATGTGTTACGTGTGTTTAAAATAGGATGTTAATCACCTTAAAGTCAAGAAAAACACGTCTGCATTATATAATGTTGACATGCTGTTATATTTGAGACCATTTTCAGTCCTAGTCAAGCACACCGTTCATGTTCTTCTTAGGAAGGACTTGATTAGAGTTTTCTTCGGTCGGTACTCTGAACAGGTCCTCTTCTGGAGCGGTCATCACTTCAAGTCTCTGCGAGGAGAAAAGGAAAGAGCCGCCATTATTCCACCGTAACAAGAACGCCACACTGGGAAAAAACAAGTGAAATATAACATGTGTGGGATGTGTAACATTCGGAGCAGCCGTGTCAGTGTTCCCGGAGTTCCAGCCAGACTGCAGAGAAACCAGCACCTGTAGAGATGGCCGAAGAGAAAGCGAGAAATATGGCGAGGGCGCGGCCTCCCCGGGGTGCTGGTAGGTGCTGGTGTACCTCAGAGGGCTGAATTTAACCAGAGATGAAAGCAATATGCACTGTGAAAAACATTCCTAACTGAGCAATATGAAATCAGAAAGAAGTCTTTGTTAGGCTTAGAGCAGAGATGTTCAACAGGGGCTCCTCAGAGTCACTGCAGGGGGGGGGGGCAATAAATTAGTGTTTAATACTTTTTTGAAAGTTTTTTTCCCCAAAATTTGAAATATGTCTAAAAATATACAGTACATTCACATGAATCCAACATATTATAAGCGAAGATAACTCTATTCATAAAATAAGCCTATTCCCTAAAAACAACAACCTCAACAACACTGATGATCGGCGTACTGGCCTAAAGGCAGTTACTATGGTAACCATCCTCAGATACAGGTAAGATTATGGATTCACTGCCTTCCACATGTATGTTTGACATTCAGACATGATGATATATGAATATGTAAATACTAGCTTAGTATTGTAGGGCACCATAAAAAGTATGAGTCAAGGCTTTAGGCCACCTTACACATAGGGTAGGTCCAGTTTATTATGCAACTCAACTTTATACAACATATGTAGTGGGGGGGGGGGGGGGGTCCCTGCTCATCTCTCTTTCAGGTTGGGGGTCCTTGGCCTAAAACACGTTGAATACCGCTGGCTTAGAGTAACAATATTTCACTGTATGTCGTGATGGACCTCCAGCAATATTTCATAGAGCACGAGTCATGTCTGTAACATTAATGTAGCAGCGATCAGCACCTTGGAGAGAGACATTCATGTCACTATCAGGTCATGTACTGTCTACTAACATGTAAGCGTGGTTACATGCACACGAGGAAATCAAGTTTAATTTGGTTCTCAGAGGTAAACACGTTACATGTTACATGTTACTTAGCTGACGCTTTTATCCAAAGCGACTTACAATTGCTACATATATATCAGTGGTCACCTCTGGAGCAACTAGTGGTTAAGTGTCTTGCTCAGGGACACATTGGTTGATGGATCATGGTGGGAATCAAACCCAGGTCTCCCACACCAAATGCATGTGTTCTAACCACTGCGCCATCACCACCCCACACACCCACCACACGTCAATCAAATGAACAGGTGCAGGTCGCTGGTGTGGAACTGGACATATATATATATATATATATATATATATATATATATATATAGGTGCATCAATCACTGGGTGGTGTTCATGGACAGGAGGAGATCAGATGAAAGGTCCATGTGGTCCATGTGTATGGTTTGTGGTGTACTAGTGCTGCCTCCTACTAACAGCTACGGACCAAAGAGGCATTTAGAGTCTTGTTCACTCGCTGACTAGACGCTGAAACCTGGGAAGGCCCATCTCCAAATGCTATAGACTTCCTTCCTGCCAAAGACTGCAAGCCGCTATGAGAACAGTCCAGCCTTGCCATGTACATTTCTATCAGCTGTCTGTGACAACATACAATAAACAAAGACAGAAAAATGTGGAAAGAGTAAATTACCTGTGTGCTACACCTACCTCCTAAGACAATCCCACAGAGGAAAAAAAAAGAATAGATCAGGAAGTTGTCTGTTGAAAGCATAGACCTATATATAATAGGTTGAAAGAGGGAACTGTCTGGAGCTTCAAAGGTGTACTAGTGCTGCCTCCTACTGGAGGCTCCTGGAACAGATGGGACTCTCTTTTAGTCACTTCCATCAACTGGCACCACGAGGTAAACACTGTATGTAAATGAAATGTTATAAAACAAAGTCATTCATACAAACACAGAGTAAAATAATAGCAGCATATGGTTACTAGCCTATGTAATTAAAATCAGTTAAGCATGTGCAACAGTGAGTTATGAAAAGAGATTTGAAGGATTATATCGAGCCAACTAGTGAAAGAAGTAAAAGAAGCAATACCTCAGGGTAAAATTACTCAACTACAAGTACAAGTATTGCATTTGAAATCTCACTTATGTACAAGCAGCCTACAGAAGTAACAGTTTCATTGTAACGTCATTAAACCTGCAACGTCGTGGGAACTTACACTTCATTAACCACACCAAGTTCACAAAGCGGGTGGTTTTCTCTCATTGTGTTTTCTTTTCTTTAAGGAGCGTGTCAGTGACAGATGACTCTAGTACTCTGCTCACTGCTGCCAATGGCCCTAACCCAAAGTTGTCGGATCCAAATATGGATGAGTTTTTTCAGACAAACTTTATTATAATGTTAGCTACATGATGATGTTATGCTAACTAGCTAGCAACATTTTGTGTAAGACAACTAGCTAATAATATACATAGCTAAATAGCTAATGTGTTTTTGGTTAGATTAAAACCTTTTGACTAAGACCTCAAGCTTATGCTTTGAGGTCAAGCATAAGCTATTTTTTTACTAACCTAGTGTGTGGAATACATATAGTGATATAACAGTATTACATCCCCAAAACTAACACATTACATCATTGGATCAGATTTAATTTGGTTTCTCATAGTTCTACAAGTGTGGTCCATTGTTTGGATACCATATCTGCTGAAATGTGTTGGTCTAGTTTATGAGTTTTCTGTAACAGTTACATTGAAGCAATACTGTCGTTGAAGACCAGCTGATCGCTGTCCAATTCTGTGAATGAATCCCCGCATTGCATTGTGGGATATCAGCTTTGAATGAGTCTAGCTCGGATCATATCGTAATGTTCTGTATTACAGCATACTGTAATATTTCACCAGTAATAAGACCGAAATAATATTATTAAAATAAAGAAATGAATACCATGATAACATCTAAATAAATGTTGATAGATGTAGCGTTATAGTTTAAAAATATCAATAAACAACAAAGAAACCCAGCTTCCCTGGCTGAAATAGACCGAAATAATAACATTAAAACATGATAATATCTGGTGAATAATGTTGATTAAAACAGCGGTTATTGGGCTAAAAATACCAACAATAAAACTCACAGATTTCGAGTTAAGGGGGCGTGTTTTTTCTTTCGTCGATATCTGACGGTGAGGGATTAACATGACTGTCTATCTGACGGACCCCCTCGTCGGAAAATAACGCAACAGGTACCTCCCTGGCGTTGGAACTTAACGCCACGGGTCCTTGGCCATGCCTCAGACATTTGACGAGTTGGGAGTGAGACTGTGACTTGAGGGTCTCCCTAGTTTTAGATTTTAGATTAAGTTAACACAAAACATTTTAGGCACAACTAAATTATCCTAGAGAGGCTAAAGATTCTTAAAAACAAAGTTTCAGATTTATGAAAGCTTTATTCTATTTGTGAAAATGCAATAAAGGGAGAATTCACTTGTTCTAAGATTTGACAAGTCTAGGTACAGTGGTTTTGGATCTGGACCAATGTGGTCTATGTGTAAAAAAACAGTAAAATCTCCCTTTATTGCATTTTATTGCAATCCTGTGTGTACACACGAATCACAATGTATACACATGTGATTCATTGAAACCTGAAAATCCACTTAAAAAGCTGCACTTTAAACAGCAGCGGTAACATTTAGTAAAGTAGTTTTCACTATGACAATATTTAATGTTATTCAGGCCTGTAAGAAGTCTGTTGTCCAGGTGGTTAAATGTGAATAATATGAAAATGTTTTAGTGTCTTGAGACAGTTTTAAACACGTTAGTCGTGTTTGTTGATCCTGATAATAACTGATAATAACTGATAATAACTGATAATAACTGATAATAACTGATAATAACTGATAATAACTGATAATAACTGATAATAACTGATAATAACTGATGTATTTATGATATACTGATTATCTGCTGTGGTTAGAACTCTGAATATGGTTATTGGAAACTTTTGAGGACTTAAAGGAAACAAGTCATCCTGATGAAGCTCAACCTTCATTAGTCTATTTATAGATCATCCTCATGTCGGCAGACTTCAGATCAGTTTGCTGCTGTGTATAAACCGTGTAGATGACGTTCAGCTCTCACACTTTAAAATGTGTCAAAAGAAGGTCTATCCTAAATGATTCATCAGTCATGAACTGGAGGTCTGTAACATCCAGCAATTTAACAGGTTGAGGGGGCAGATATGGACTTGACTCATGTAGAATCAGAACAGACTCCAGGAAATATCTCTGGTTCGGAGAGTCAGACTCCAGGAAATATTTACAAAGCGATCGTATCACACTGAAAGCTAATATTTTGTCACTAGCAACCTACATCTGTCATCATCTGTCAAATAGGCTACATCTGCATTTCCAGCTTTGAACAAAACCGTTCAGGAATTACTACAGCAACAGTGGGGCGTGCGTCATGTTTCATCCGTCCCTCCTGGTCGGGACGACTGAAACAGCACGCGGGGACGGATGACACATACAGTTTAAGCCATAGTCTATAAACTTCCCACAACTTTAATATGTTACTACATATCCTGAATGCAGGGCCGGAGTGGGACTCATTTTCAGCCCTGGAGTTTCATGCCTTAGACCGGCCCACTTTATTTACTTCACAAAATAATGTCATCAAAACCTCAGTATATAAGTCTGCAACAGCGCCCTGTTCTCTACAGCCTCGCAATTCAGTGTATTTTTGTAAAATATCACTATTTCCAAGCGTTGCTTCACAATGTCGATTCATTAGAGAAGTTAACATCTTTACAACAACCCAATGATGTTCAACAATATCAGAATCTGTTTTCTGTGCAAATAAGTAATCACAGATATCCAAAAACATGAAAATAAATAAAGAACAAGATACCTTGTATTGTCCTTTCTAATGACACCATAATCTATTTTTTCCTTTGAATAATATTTCATATAACTTTCTCTTCCCTGTCAGTCGTGGGCTTTGTATATTTACTATCATAATTTTGAGGATAAAGGCATAATGGGTCACAAGTAATATTTGGGCATAAAAAGTGATTATATAGTAACTAATCTGATGATGTTTGCTTGTTCACACACTGTGATCCACCAGCTGACAGTAGATGTGCCTTAGACTGACAGCTGATATCTCTAACACACACTGCTGACTCTGCTTCTGACACTAAATCACATTTTATAAAGTGTCTTCTCAGCACAAATCTCTTCTTTTCACAAAGCTTTCTGATCAAGTCAAGTCAGTTTCATTATGGTAGTGCTGAATAATCTGGCATCATTAATTATCCCAGGGCATTTTTCATATAGAGCAGGTCTACACCACACTCTTATTAATTCTTATAATATTCAGTCAATGAGCAACGCTACCTGCCCAAACTGGAGTCATGGGCTCATATAGCTGGTGCTTGGTAACGTTTCTGGCTCTTCATAGTCACTGATAGCAGCAAACTGGACTAGTAGAAAAAGTCTGATTCATAAACATAAACGCTGGTTTGCAGGCAACGTTGTCTTGTTTTTCCAGACCGCTAGCATCCTGCACTTCTCCTGACTAGCTTAGATTACCCGTCTCACCGTCTTCATTTGGTGTTTTAGTTCAAGTTAATCTTTCTAGAGCTCTCCTTTTTTAAATCTCTTTTTCAGTGCTGTTTATCTCTTTCTGTTTAAAACAGCGGTGGCATCCTCCAACAAGCACCAGTGACTGAAGTGTACACGGACGGTTTGGTAGTTTTTTTAGTAAGGTGCCGCCGTCGCAGGACTCAAAACATATGTTTTATGAGTATTTTAAAAAATACGAATTAACCACACCGATAAGACACACACACACACACACACACACACACACACACACACACACACAGATAAGACCATAAGACACACAGATAAGACCATGAGACACACAGATAAGACCATAAGACACACACACACACACACACACACACACACACACACACAGATAAGACCATGAGACACACAGATAAGACCATGAGACACACAGATGAGACCATAAGACACACTGATGAGACCATAAGACCATAAGACACACACACACACACTTAGTTAGCTAATGGTCGGGCTATAATAATACCACGTCGGCTATGTGATCGCTGACAACCGAGACAATTTCATAGTGGTCGGTGTAAACCGGGACATTTTAGTACCCATCAGCCATCAGCCAGCTGTCTGGCTGATTTTTTAAGATTGTTTCCAACGCCAAATGTTGCACATTAAAGTATAACAATAGATTTAATTAGCTGATCACAGCCGTTGGCCGGAGTGAGACCCAATCACAGCTTGTGTTGTTACCTCGTGGAATTGATTTGACCAATCACGTTATATTGAGAAGTCTTGCTGAGATTTAATCGGCTGGACAAAGTTTCACACTACTGTCTGGACATTGCTGTTATTATACATTTGACATTTGTCTTCACTGATGTTAGCTTCCTTTTCTCTCCTATGTGCTCTTTCAATGTGTTCTTTGTTGGTGAAAAGCATGTCGCATTCTCTGAAATCCATCATCATGGACGTCTTCGGAGTTCAGCTACTGTACCCTACTCATGGTTTGCAGGTTCACCCATAAGTGTGTAGCCTACATTTCACAAACTTTGGCAACTTGTCTGGGAAAAGGGGGTTACAGCTGCTTTTTAGTACTGAAGCTAAGTGGATACAACACCTCATTTTTACCTCCTTATGAGCCGTTTGATACTTTTTTGTGTGGTGTTACATTGTGTTGATTAAACCGGCAAATAAACAGGATTACTAATAATAACGTTAGAAAGCCTGAAGACCCAACCTACAGAAAAAAACGCTAAAAATGTTACTAGCCCATCTATTAATATAATCGCAATCTGCTGTAGGCCTACAATAACAAGTTTATCTGCTGTACAATCTTTGGTCATTATTTATGTTGGTTGTCAAGGAAACGGGAGGTTTTGTGACGTTATTATTAGTAGTCCTGCTTATTTGTCGGTTTAAAAAAGTAAGAGTTTGTAAGACCATTTAGTGTCCAATGTGCATACAACAAAGTTGGAAACAATGTCTGTAGTAGCCTACTTATAAGATTTGTTTTACATGACTTCAGCAAATAAAAACGTGCACAGCGGTGAGGTAAGTAGGCCTGTTAAATTCATAATTTTGGGGTCCGGCCCACCGCCTAAATGTTAATCAATCAAAAGTATATTCTTACCTGCAGGTCATGCAACAGCTAGTTGTACTTTCATCGGTGTTTCCTTCTTCCTACCACTCTGACTGATCTGAAGTCTCTCTGCATTATTCTGCTGTTATAGGCCTGCCCAGTGCGCCCAGCCAAGGCGCCCAGGGCAGGGCAGGGCGCACTGGGCAGAATTCTGTCAGGAATAATTAGATTTTTGCCAAATTCTGACAGCCCAGTATGTATTCTGTATTTAAAGATGTAAAATAGGGTTAAAGAATAAACTCTTTCATCATTATAATGTTAACATTTTGTTACAAATAACACAATTCAACCAACATTATTTAAAAATAAAATAAATATAGGCCTTCCTAAGTCTTCCTGTATGTTAATATGAGTCAATTGTATTCAGCTCAATATCACAGATCACACATTTGCCTCAAGACCCCCCCCCCCCCCTCTATATATATTTGACCCGAGATTGAATGAAACACTTTAACAGCAGAGAGCAGCAGAGGAGGATCCCTCTCTCTGGAACAATACATGTCTGTAAAATGCGAGTATGGCCAGAGGGTCTCAACTGCTCTTCAAGACTGCTTTGACATAACAGACTGGGAAATGTTTAAGCAGGCAGAGGGTGTGCTCCCATATTATGGATTCTTTCAATCTTGTACAGCATGTTGATTTCATTTTCACTTTTAATAAGAGGACACATCTGTTATTTTGCAGTTTATAAAGGAATAATATGCGGGATATTTATGCAATTTTATGCAATGAAATTGTGGGAACTTGTAAAAACTGCGGTTTGATGAAACAGAGGGAAATAAGTGATTCCTCCAACACCTTGTTCTCACTAGGCGAAATTACATCACTTCATAACGTTCCCATGGCAACAGGGGAAAATGGCTGCTCTTGTGTGAAGTAAACGCAACATTTTTCAACTTTCTGCTGAGATATATGTGACTTTTTTGCAACGAAAATGCGGGGATTATGAAATCATGCAAGCCCCGCATATTTTGTGCGCAAATCAGCAATTTATGCAGCGAAAGTGCGGCGTATTTGAATAAATGCGGCCCCCGCATAAATATGCAGACTTTGGCTGATTATACATTGAGTTCTGCGATCGCATAATCACGTTTTTCTGGAGGGACTGACTCTTAGAACTGATTCCAGCACATCTGGACCTCCAGAGGAAGAAGAGACCGAGTCAGAGCATCGGGGTAAATGTCTAATAGTCCTCCAGAAAACTGAATGTCCTGTTTTCCTGATGATACTTATTCATACTTTTACTTAAATAACATGTTCTTATAAACCTACTTTTACTGTAACAGATAGTGTGGTGTTAGGAGGCTACTTTTACTAAAGTAAAGGATCTGAATACTTCTTCAACCGTCATCACCAGCCTCATTTCATTTGATTAGTCATCAAACCAAGTTGACTTCCTTGACAAGGCGCGTGGTTTTCCCTCATTGTGTTATTTTTAGAGAGCAGCAATGAGAGATGAGTCATTGCCAGAGAATTTCTAATAAGGGGGACGGGCTGTGAAAACCTAATTCCTCCCTCTTCTCTATTCACTTCTCTAATGCCCTCCCTCTCTTCTCCCCACCAGGTTCCTCCCATGAGCACGCCTTCTTCTTGTTCTCTATATAAGAAGATGCGCAGCTCACATTCAGCTCCAACTGCTCTCCAACATTGTCCGGCGCGGAGTAATTTCCCAGTTCATCTCCAGCTGATGACAAACTGTGGACAGAGTCTCAGATGCATTTCTACTCAGGTGTCATCATGAAAACAACTTCTCTGCAGGACTTCATCATGAAGATACTTTTCACTAGTTTGCTGTTTGCTGAAAATATCCTGGGTAAGTTTGTGAAGTTTAATTATGAGTCTGTTATTGGTAATAATGTTGTTAACCCTAATTATTGGTAACGTTGAGTTTAGGTTTACACATGTTAATAATCTATTTATGATATACTGATTATCTGCTGCGACAGAGAACTCTGAATATGGTTATTGGAAACTTTTGAGGACTTAAAGGAAACAAGTCATTTCTCTGTTAACTAGATATCTTTACATACGCATACGCATCTATAGCCTATATATTGTATAGTTAGTCCTATTAGGCTGTATAATTTTCAAAAGGTGACTGAATGATGAATCTAGATCTTCTTTTGACACATTTTAAAGTGAGAGAGCTGAACGTCATCTACACAGTTTATACACAGCAGCAAACTGATCTGAAGTCTGCCGACATGAGGATGATCTAAATAGTCTGATGAAGGTTGAGCCATAGACATTATGATGCTCACGGATATATGTATACAGCCCATACATCATTTTAATAGGTTAACATGTACCTAATTACATGTTTGAACATGACGGACTAATGCATGACCCCGGTGATAAGTGGTGGAGGGTGATGAAGAAACACGGAACTCAGTCTGGGACTGAAGTCCTTCAGTCAGCAGTCAGCTTATAAGAGAATAACAGGAGGAGGAGTTAGGTTTTGTTCCACCCACCAACCTCTAACTGTTGATCTCGTCCTGCAGCTTTTCTCTGACTGATCAGAAACACTCTCAAAGCTCAACCCACAATACTTCCTCTTTCTTCTGACAAACAGCGCCATCTTGTGACAGTCATACGTTACTGTATCTGTCTTTCAGTCCTTTGGCTAGTCGTGTGTTCTAAGTAAGACAGAAGAAGTGCTATAAACAGACTGTATGTGTCCTCTCTCTGTCCTGTAATCAGTGAACTGTGTGTAGATGGAGTTTAAAGTGGTCAGTGTGTCTGCTCCTCACTTTCCCTCTCTGTCTCCTCAACAGGAACATTTGTAGTGAATGTGACCCAGACCTCCTATCAGGCAGAGGAGAACCAGGACATCACACTGGAGTGGACCTTCACCACCATCACTCACAGTTCCTCCAACTCTCTTAGTATCTTATGTGAACTGTTAACTGATCTCGGACTCTTATGTCTGTTTCATCTCTATGAAGGAGTTGAGGTCCCAGAGACTCAGGATGAACAGTTTTTAGGACGAGTCCAGTGGGACAAAGACCTCCTCAGAGAAGGACGACTCAGACTTCATGTGTCCAGACTCAGGACTGAAGACTCGGGAATGTATGTGTGTAAAGTGTTCACAAGTTCTGGGAGGAGCTCTGGTAGATGTTGGCTCAATGTCACTGGTAAGTTGATTCAGGAGAACTGGAGTTTTTCTGTTTGTACTTAAAACATGAAAGATGCAGATTATTTAGTCATTTTCACTACAACAGGTTTCCTTCCTGTCAATCAGCCACATTATATTTTCTGTTCTTTACAGCAGCTGCTGATGAGCCAGAACCTCAGAGACCAACAGTGAGACCAGAACCAGAAAGTCGGGGAAAGATCTGGATCCTCTACGCTGCAGTGATATCAGCAGTTCTACTGATTCTGGCTCTCAAACGCTTCTTTGTCTTCAATCCTTGTTTTATCAACATCAGCAGCAGCAGCAGTTCTACTGATTCTCTGTCTTTGTTCTCTATTAATAAGAAAAGAAACATATACTCTCATTGTTGGGAGGGAATCAGAGGAGAAAGATCAGGAATATCAGGAGGTCATCGGGGACTTTGTCAACCGGTGTGAGTCAAACCAACGGCAGCAAGACAGAGGAGATGGTGGTTGACTTCAGCCGGAGGGCTCCTGGTACTAAACCGGTGAACATCCAGGGTGTCGACATCAAGATGGTGGAGACATACAAATATCTAGTGTTCACCTCAACAATAAACTGGACTGGTCCTCAAACACAGACGTCCTGTACAACAAGGGCCAAAGCCGTCTCCACCTGCTGGGGAGGCTGAGGTCCGTTGGTGTTGCAGGACTCTGATAAACACTTTTTATGACTCTGTGCTGTGATTTTTGCAGGACTAAGGACTTTTTATGACTCTGTGGTTGCGTCTGCAATCTTTTATGCAGTAGTCTGCTGGGGAGCTGGGAGCACAGAGAGGGAAAGACTCAACAGACTGGTGAGGAGGTCTAGCTCTGTTCTGGTCTGCCCTCTGGACACCATAGAGGAGGTGTGGGGGGGAGAGGAGGATGTTAGCCAGGCTGGCATCAATCATGGGCAGCACCTCTCACCCCCCCCCCCTACATGAGACTGGGACAGGTGCCTCGATTTGGAAAATTGGAAATGGGCTCTTGGCCAAACGGACTTGCAGAGACTATTTGTGATATAAAAAGGTATATTTTTGTTTTAAATGATGTTCATGTTACGACAGGTCTGAGTTTAAATGAAGTTGACATGTTACATCATGTTTTGTCTTCTTCTAGTTGTGTGATTACTTGCATCAGTATATCATGTCATATGTTACTTGTAATGTTCTTTCTATTGTTACCTGTCTAGTGACTACTGATGTATAATTAATAACTCCAGCATGTTAACATCTTGATGTTTATTAACAACCACTGTCCATGTTCACTTACTATGAATTTAATTAAGTTATTACAGCAGAAATGACTATCAGTGTAAATAACGCTTTCATTGAGTGAACGGTTTTCAGCTTTTAAATCAAGGAAATAAACTTGGTGACCTTTGTTACAATAAAACAAAATGACCACAGTTCATGTTTTTCATTCAGGTAGTGTTTCAGATTTTGGGTGTTTGAGACAAAATGCAAAGACAGACTTTTATTTTTTTTACCTTCCATGTAAAATATTTGTGATCCAGAAGAGTTAGAGAAACATAATGTTGCTGCTGAAACATCTGAGATATGATTTGGTAAATGAAAGAAGGCACACAGAACAATATGGAGACCTCTTCCTGCTTCTTCTTCTTCTTCTTCTTCTTTCTGCATTTCAGTTCCAGAGACATTTAAACCACGACGCAACCGGGCGCCAACTCTTCCATTCATGTGTTATTCTGCTGAGCTGATAGCAGCAGGTTAACTGGGGACACTTGATGATCAACTCCTTCAACAAGACGGAGCGGCTCGCGGGAGTTTCAGTCGGTTCAATAATCTACTTTGTTTAAAGTCCCAGTCTCTCCAATGACTGGTATATATATGAATGGACAGTCTCTGGTCTCTCCACATTCTCCTTTCATATTAGAGCCTCTAGTAGAGTTAGAAACACTTCTTCACTGCAAAAGCAACACAAATATAATTCACTTGGAAAAGTTACAAACTAAAAACCAGATAGAAATAAAAGTGCTGCTGTGAAAAAGGCAAATAATCAGAGGTGGTAAGAGAGCAAATATTTATACTCAAGTGTTGTAGGCTACATGAGAATTATTTTAGTGTGTTTAGTAAGTTTGTATTTTGAGACTTTAGTCAGATTTTACACAAAAACATGTTTCACAATTTACAGTTTGTACAATCAAAACAAAAACAAATGGTTATTATACCCTCAATGTAATTACATGTAGAGCTGCAAAGATTAATCAATTATTAAATTAACCTGAACCCTTTCCTATATTACAAGCTTTTTACAAGATAAAAATAGATCAATAATTATGATTACCATACTCCTTAATGTAAATATACAATATTTATTGCATTTTCAAATAACCTTGTTTCTTATTTACCTTGTTGTCGTCATCTTTCCCCCTAAAAATGACCAAATGATGAAGACAGCAGTGGTACCTGATGATGAGGGTGATAACAGATGTGTGAGGCGAGGACCAGCAGGGGGCGCTGCAGCACTGACAATCTCAGCTCTTCTTCTGGTTTTTCAGCTGGATGAAGATGCATTTACCAGCTGATCCAAGAGGCTTTTTAAAGACTTTATTATCTTAAGAAGGAGGAGAGTTTTCTCATCACATGAAGGAATATTATATCCTTCAGTTCATCACAAACATTCAACATCAACACATCTGGAGATAAATACAAATAGAACAGAAAAAAGAAGCAAAGTACAAACACACATACATTCACACATTCATCAGCAGAAGCAGCTTGACCGTGAAGTCATTTAAAAATAAGATTTCAGTCAGAATAACAAACAGTTGACGGCTTTGTAGAGCCGAGTAAGGAGCAGACAAAAAGAAGAAATATGTATATTAAACGTCCCGTGGCATGAAAATTTCACTTCATGAGGTTTTTTAACATTAATATGAGTTCCCCCAGCCTGCCTATGGTCCCCCAGTGGCTAGAAATGGTGATAGGTGTAAACCGAGCCCTGGGTATCCTGCTCTGCCTTTGAGAAAAAGTAAACACCCCCACCCTCCACCTTGCCCCCCCCCCCCCTCTCCTCCTCAATAGCTACAGACAGAAATGGCACGTCCTGAGGAAAGCTCATTGTGGGACTGGCTCTAGTGGCTGTAATTCTGCACCAAGGCTGAATTTCAGGAAAGAGACTTCAGATACAGTATTAGGGGACCACTAAGGTCTATATAAAAGAGACTTCAGATACAGTATTAGGGGACCACTGAG
Organism: Gymnocephalus cernua; assembly: GCA_023631565.1. Classification (NCBI taxonomy): domain Eukaryota; kingdom Metazoa; phylum Chordata; class Actinopteri; order Perciformes; family Percidae; genus Gymnocephalus; species Gymnocephalus cernua. Next base: position 39,221,262 of record CM042427.1, on the reverse strand, counting down.
GTCTATATAAAAGAGACTTCAGATACAGTATTAGGGGACCACTAAGGTCTATATAAAAGAGACTTCAGATACAGTATTAGGGGACCACTAAGGTCTATATAAAAGAGACTTCAGATACAGTATTAGGGGACCACTAAGGTCTATATAAAAGAGACTTCAGATACAGTATTAGGGGACCACTAAGGTCTATATAAAAGAGACTTCAGATACAGTATTAGGGGACTACTAAGGCCTATATTAAAGAGACTTCAGATACAGTATTAGGGGACCACTGAGGTCTATATAAAAGAGACTTCAGATACAGTATTAGGGGACCAATAAGGTCTATATAAAAGAGACTTCAGATACAGTATTAGGGGACCACTAAGGTCTATATAAAAGAGACTTCAGATACAGTATTAGGGGACCACTAAGGTCTATATAAAAGAGACTTCAGATACAGTATTAGGGGACCACTAAGGTCTATATAAAAGAGACTTCAGATACAGTATTAGGGGACCACTGAGGTCTATATAAAAGAGACTTCAGATACAGTATTAGGGGACCACTAAGGTCTATATAAAAGAGACTTCAGATACAGTATTAGGGGACCACTAAGGTCTATATAAAAGAGACTTCAGATACAGTATTAGGGGACCACTAAGGTCTATATAAAAGAGACTTCAGATACAGTATTAGGGGACCACTGAGGTCTATATAAGAGAGACTTCAGATACAGTATTAGGGGACCACTGAGGTCTATATAAAAGAGACTTCAGATACAGTATTAGGGGACCACTAAGGTCTATATAAAAGAGACTTCAGATACAGTATTAGGGGACCACTAAGGCCTATATAAAAGAGACTTCAGATACAGTATTAGGGGACCACTAAGGTCTATATAAAAGAGACTTCAGATACAGTATTAGGGGACCACTAAGGCCTATATAAAAGAGACTTCAGATACAGTATTAGGGGACCACTAAGGCCTATATAAAAGAGACTTCAGATACAGTATTAGGGGACCACTAAGGCCTATATAAAAGAGACTTCAGATACAGTATTAGGGGACCACTAAGGCCTATATAAAAGAGACTTCAGATACAGTATTAGGGGACCACTAACGTCTATATAAAAGCATCCAAAGAGCACCATGTCATGGGACCTTTAACAAAGTGCAACATCAACAAATGCCCAAAGAAAGTGCAATGAAGTCCAATGAAAAGGGTACACAATGAAATATGCATGGCGAAAGGTACATATACTGTAGGTACCCTTTGAAAAGGTACATTGTCACATATTAAGTTATAGTTAAGGTACAACATTCACAAATGTACCATTAAAGGTCCTATCGTGTTCCCATGGGGTACTAAGAAGTACCTTTCGGGTACAAATCCTGTAGGGTACAAAAAAGTACCTCATTCAAGTCAAAGGGTACATTTCCTGTGGGGTACTAAGAAGTACCTTTCAAGTGACAGGGTACACAATCCTCTCACAACATGTTAGTCCTAGAGAGCATTTAGGTCCATTATTGTCCCAGGGGTACACATTTGCTCCCAAAGGGTACAAACTGTAAGAGAACAAGTATGTACCCTTGTAAAGGGGTACAATTGGTGTACCTTGGAGGGTACTGCCCCAGTAACGAGCTGTTGGACCCCTTAAGGTACAAATTTTGCACATTATTTCTGACAGTGTATATGTATTTTATTTTGAACTAATGTCAGTTGAATTGTGTTATTTGTAACAAAATGTTAAGATTATAATGATGAAAGAGTTTATTCTTTAACCCTATTTTACATCTTTAAATACAGAATACATACTGGGCTGTCAGAATGTCAGAATTTGGCATAAATCTAATTATTCCTGACAGAATTCACTTACTTAGACACACTCAAGACAATCTACTGAACACAGACTTCAGTATGATGTCTTCAGGCTCTGGAGACAGAAAGATGTCTTTTTTTAATTTAACTTAATTGTCATCATCAACGGTTCATAATAAAACATTCAGAAGTCATATTGTGTGGTTATAATTTGGTGAAAGGCTGAACAGAGGAAGGGAGATCACACACGAGTTGTAACTGAAGACATATTTATCTCACAGAACTCGTTGTAGTAAAACGTTGCGTTAAAACCAAGTCGTACCTTTCTAGATTGAAAGTGTTTGTGTCGTCCTGCAGGCTGCAGCTCAGTGTAAACGTTGAACTGCAGGAGACACAACTGTGACGCTGCAGGACATGAAGAGACATGATGCTCCCACTCAGGTCTCAACACATTCACACATATTATATATATACACACATATTACTGCTTTTATTTTCTTTTTGACATACTTACTGTTCTCACTATGAAACATACACACCCTGCTTCATAGTAAGAGTATCTGCCTCTCTGTCCCTCTTCTCAGACACCCCCCCACTTCCCTCTGCAGCTCTATGAGGAGTTCTTGTTGTTCTCCACCTGTCCACCAGGTGTCCTCAGACTCTCCTCATCCTGATCACCTGTCAGCACGTGTCCCAGACTACGGTACCAGACCTGGTCCTGGTTTGTCCATGTCGTGTCGGGCCTTTGCTCTGCAGCCTTCTGAAAGTGACTTTAGTCACGTTGTTTCTTATTATGATGGTGAATCCCAGCTGCTGATTATTTAACAGGCTACCAGTAAAGTGTTTTATCTCTGAGCAACACAGCCGACCCAGCGGATGTGACGGCAGAAGCCGGCACGTCAGGCGGCGGGAGTTTCAATAGAAGCCGGTTTTTGGTGGAATATAATTTTCCCGGGAACTTCAGTGCTGTTTTTGTTACGTCATTCTGTAACGTGGCGAACTGTTTGTACCAGAGTCCATTTAAAATATCACTGTTTTTACTAAATAACTCACTGTTTGTACTCAGATCCTTTACTGCAGTTAAAGTACTAATACCACACTGTGAAAATACTCAACTACACGTAAAAGTCCTGCATTAAAAACATGACTGAAGTGAAATGATGTAATAAGGTCATCTATGTTTGTCCTGTGAGAACCACGTATCTCTAAGAAGTTTAAACCTGTTTTTAGCTTTGTGACGATGCATTTTCCAGCTGATCCGAGAGGCTTTTTAAAGACTTTATTTAGCTTAAGAAGAAGGATATACAAATAGAATAGTTAAAAGAGGTAAAGTACATACACAAATACAACCCCAAATCAGAAAAATTTGGGACAGTATGAAAAACACAAATAAAAAAAGAAAGTAGTGATTTCTAAATGTACTTTGACTTGTATTTCATTGCAGACAATGTGAACACAAAATATTTCATGTTTTGTCTGGACAACGTAATTTCATTTGTAAATATACATCCTTTCCTGTCATTCAGACCTGCAACACATTCCAAAAAAGGTTGGGACAGGAGCAATTAAGGGCTAGTAATCAGGAAAATTGGTTAAATAATGATGTGATTTGAAACAGGTGATGTCAACATGTGATTGTAATTATGATTTGGTACAAAAGCAGCATCCAAGAAAGGTCTAGTCCTTTAGGAGCAAAGATGGGCCGAGGAGCCAGTTTGCCAACAAATATGTGAGAAAATTATTGAAATGTTTAAAAACAATGTTCCTCAAAGAAAGATGGGAAGACATTTGCTTATTTCACCTTCAACAGTGCATAACATAATTAAAAGATTCAAGGAATGAGGAGGAATTTCAGTGCGTAAAGGACAAGGCGCAAGCCTAAGCTGAACAAACGTGATCTCCGATCCCTCAGGTGGCACTGCATCAAGAATCGTCATTCATCTATAAGCGATATCACCACATGGGCTCAGGACTACTTTGGCAAACCTTTGTCAAGTACCACAATATGTAGTTACAGCCACAAATGCCAGTTAAAACTGTACTGTGCCAAAAGGAGGCCCTATGTTAACAGTGTCCAGAAGCGCCGTCGACTTCTCTGGGCTGTGCCCTTGGCAAAGGTAACTTGCACTTCTGTGATGGCACCATTAATGCTGAAAAGTACATAGAGATTTTGGAGCACAATATGCTGCCTTCAAGAAGACATCTTTTCCAGGGACGTCCATGCATATTTCAACAAGATAATGCAAAACCACATTTTGCACACATCACAAAGTCCTGGCTGCATAGGAAGAGGATACGGGTACTTGACTGGCCTGCCTGCAGTCCCGACCTGTCTCCAATAGAGAACGTGTGGCGCATTTTGAAGCGCAAATTGCGACAACGAAGACCCCGTACTGTTGCCCACGTTAAGACTTGTTTGCAGCAAGAATGGGACAAAATTACACCTGAACCACTTCATCACTTGGTGTCTTCACTCCCTAAACGTCTTTTAAGTGTTGTGAAAAGGAATGGCAGCATTACAAAGTGGTAAATGATTTACTGTTCCAACTTTTTTTGAAATGTGTTGCAAGAACCAAAATAGGAATTTTGTGTTTTTGAAAAAAAAACAATAACAATCATGAGGAACACATTAAATTATGTGCTGTTGTATTGTCTGCAATGAAATACAAGTCAAAGTACATTTAGAAATCACTACTTTCTTTTTTTTTTGTTTTCCATACTGTCCCAACTTTTTCTCATTTGGGGTTGTATATTACAAGCTTTTTACAAGATAAAAATAGATCAATAACTATGATTACAATACTCCTTAATGTAAATATACAATATTTATTGCATTTTCAAATAATCTTGTTTCTTATTTACCTTGTTGTCGTCATGTTTCCCCCTAAAAATGACCAAATGATGAAGACAGCAGTGGTACCTGATGATGAGGGTGATAACAGATGTGTGAGGCGAGGACCAGCAGGGGGCGCTGCAGCACTGACAATCTCAGCACTTCTTCTGGTTTTTCAGCTGGATGAAGACGCATTTACCAGCTGATCCAAGAGGCTTTTTAAAGACTTTATTATCTTAAGAAGGAGGAGAGTTTTCTCATCACATAAAGGAATATTATATCCTTCAGTTCATCACAAACATTCAACATCAACACATCTGGACATAAATACAAATAGAACAGAAAAAACAAGCAAAGTACAAACACACATACATTCACACATTCATCAGCAGAAGCAGCTCGACCGTGAAGTCATTTAAAATAAGATTTCAGTCAGAATAACTTCTACAGTTGACGGCTTTGTAAAGCCGAGTAAGGAGCAGACAAAAAGAAGAAATATGTATATTAAAGGTCCCATGGCATGAAAATTTCACTTCATGAGGTTTTTTAACATTAATATGAGTTCCCCCAGCCTGCCTATGGTCCCCCAGTGGCTAGAAATGGTGATAGGTGTAAACCCAGCCCTGGGTATCCTGCTCTGCCTTTGAGAAAAAGTAAACACCCCCACCCTCCACCTTGCCCCCCCCCCCCTCCTCCTCAATAGCTACAGACAGAAATGGCACGTCCTGAGTAAAGCTCATTGTGGGACTGGCTCTAGTGGCTGTAATTCTGCACCAAGGCTGAATTTCAGGAAAGAGACTTCAGATACAGTATTGGGGGACCACTGAGGTCTATATAAAAGAGACTTCAGATACAGTATTAGGGGACCACTAAGGTCTATATAAAAGAGACTTCAGATACAGTATTAGGGGACCACTAAGGTCTATATAAAAGAGACTTCAGATACAGTATTAGGGGACCACTAAGGTCTATATAAAAGAGACTTCAGATACAGTATTAGGGGACCACTAAGGTCTATATAAAAGAGACTTCAGATACAGTATTAGGGGACCACTAAGGTCTATATAAAAGAGACTTCAGATACAGTATTAGGGGACCACTAAGGTCTATATAAAAGAGACTTCAGATACAGTATTAGGGGACCACTAAGGTCTATATAAAAGAGACTTCAGATACAGTATTAGGGGACCACTAAGGTCTATATAAAAGAGACTTCAGATACAGTATTAGGGGACCACTAAGGTCTATATAAAAGAGACTTCAGATACAGTATTAGGGGACCACTGAGGTCTATATAAAAGAGACTTCAGATACAGTATTAGGGGACCACTGAGGTCTATATAAAAGAGACTTCAGATACAGTATTAGGGGACCACTAACGTCTATATAAAAGCATCTAAAGAGCACCATGTCATGGGACCTTTAACAAAGTGCAACATCAACAAAAGCAACTGAGAATGAATCACCTGAACATGTTTGACAATCACCCAGCAGCCTTCAGAGCAGCACAGCCCTTATTAGAAATGATTATCCTATGAGTCATCTCTCATTGCTATAGCAGGATCTAGAAGGGGGAGGGGGGGGGAGTGTCAGGTATAGGGAACCAGTTCTTCCGCTGCTCCGGCATTCCTCCCCCTGTCTTGATGTGTGTTAGCGTGCGTCCGCACAGCGAGGAGCGAGAAGACGAGAACCGACAACAATAACAGCTCCGACATTCTTTCCTCCGCATCGCTGAGTTGTTGAGTTATTCTGGTAAAAGCAGCGAGAGCGAGGACGCTGACAGGTGGTCGGGGTGGTCTCGGTGACTCTTTACCTGCTGCAGAGAAGAAATCAAACTCAAACTGGAACTCTGTCCTCAGTTTGGGCTGAAAGAGACAGGCGGATTATTACACATGAGGAGTTTACTCAGTTGAAGCATTTCTCCGCAGATGTGATGAAGACGTTTACTTCTCTCCTGGACGTGATGATGAAGATACTTTTAATAACTTTGTTCCAGTTTCCTGAAACTATCCTGGGTGAGTTTAACTCATATGAGTTTTCTTCTTTGATAATTAGCTGTGATTATTGGCAACATGTGGAATTTAGGTTTTTATTATGTTTCTGAGAATGTAAAATATGAATATGAGCTCATTACTGAACAATAACACAACTAATCAGAGTGAAGACAATCTGTGGTGATTTAAACTGAGCTGAACTATATTAATACAAGATCTTTGTTTCTGATTAATAAGATAACCTAGAACTAGAGACAGGTAGAAGAGATAGAAGACGTCTTTCTTACTCTTCCTCCTGAAAAGTCTTCATCTCAACACTCACACAATAAACCTGCAGCCATGAGTTTAATTAGCACGTTAATTATTGATTAAATTACATGAATGAATGGTGTTTATCTTCATTAAATGATTCATTCTTGTCTGTAAAACGTGATTAAAAGAACATTCAGATGAATTATAAACATTCAGATCAATGAGATGAGAAGTGGTTAAATATGAATAATAAAACATGTTTTAGTGTCTCGAGACAGTTTTAAACACCTTAGTCGTGTTTGTTGATCCTGATAATAACTGATAATAACTGATAATAACTGATAATAACTGATAATAACTGATGTATTTATGATATACTGATTATCTGCTGCGACGGAGAACTCTGAATATGGTTATTGGAAACTTTTGAGGACTTAAAGGGAAACAAGTCATTTCTCTGTTCTATCTTTACAACAAATAACATGATCATTCACAATCGACATCCTACGTGTCTGTACAAAAAAGCTTTGGCGAAATCGAAAGTATCAAGTTGAGGGAAGATGGATACAAGCCAATGCGTTTTTTTATATATATATAGTCCTATACTAGTAGTGTAATTTCCAAAATGTGACTGAATGATGTATAATTTAGGATAGATCTTCTTTTGACACATTTTAAAGTGAGAGAGCTGAACGTCATCTACACGGTTTATACACAGCAGCAAACTGATCTGAAGTCTGCCGACATGAGGATGATCTTGCAGGGCCGGTGATTTAGGCGAACTAGGCAATAGGGCGTCAAATGTGTTCGGTCTAATAATAGAATTAGAACAACAAGTTGAGAAGAGAAGAGTAAATGATATATAGGCTGCACGTGTTCTGACTCAGATATAATTAGAAAAGTCGATCTACAGGAGAATAAATAGATGAAAGTAATACAGAATACCTGAGAGCCTTCCTGCAATATATTCATTATTTTTATATTTGGATTGTAATACTGTATTTTACCCTTTACATAAAGATATTTCCAGCATAAATTGATTCTGAAAAAGGTAGAAATAGGTGCATACAAATTCACCAGAATGCAGGAAGTGAAGTGTTTAAGGCTCAAAATGTTCAGGGAAAGGACCCCCAGACCCCCCCACATCATAAGTCACTATGCACACAGATCTGGAACCAGAACCCTGGCCTTTGGGTTGCCAGGCCAGTTATGATTAGACCAAATGTTGGTGCCATCTAACTTACATGGAAGCTGGAAACTAAAATGAACATACGTTAGGCGTTTTCCCACCGGAGGGACTTTTGCAGTTCCTAGAACTAAAACGTTCGTAGATTTTTTAGTTCCTCTGGCCGTACTACGGGACTTTTTTTCTTTTTGCCGTTAAACTCCACAAACGCCTGGTCCGCTGGCACGCACGCACGCATGCACACACACACACACACACACACACACACACACACACACACACACACACACACACACACACACACACACGGCCAAAGGCAGAGAGAGAGAGAGAGAGAGAGAGAGAGAGAGAGAGAGAGAGAGAGAGAGAGAGAGAGATGTTTCTCTTCGGGAGGCTTGTTTAAATTATGGCATAGATTTAGACATTAGATTTATATAGTTTGGCGTATTTCTCTTCTGATGTTAATTCAGACCGTTGCTGTGCTTGCATCACTCCCTTACCCCTCCTACCAGTCCCTTACCCGTCCTACCAGTCCCTTACCCCTCCTACCAGTCCCTTACCCCTCCTACCAGTCCCTTACCCGTCCTACCAGTCCCTTACCCCTCCTACCAGTCCCTTACCCGTCCTACCAGTCCCTTACCCCTCCTACCAGTCCCTTACCCCTCCTACCAGTCCCTTACCCCTCCTACCAGTCCCTTACCCCTCCTACCAGTCCCTGTGGTTACTTGGCCAGTGCAAATGCAAATGGAAAAAAGTTTCTCTGTTATGTACTCCAGCATAGTCTTTAAACGCTGCCGTTCAAACTCCGTTATGAGGACTAAGGCACAACAGAAACATTCTGATGGCCTCCGCAAAACTCAGTCTCGCCTAGAGCAACCAAAGGGCTCGAGCCGGCCCTGATCCAAATAGTCTAATGAACGTTAAGCCATAGACATTATGATGCTCACGGATATATGTATACAGCCCATACATCATTTTAATAGGTTAACATGTACCTAATTAAATGTTTAAACATGACGGACTAATGCATGACCCCGGTGATAAGTGGTGGAGGGTGATGAAGAAACACGGAACTCAGTCTGGGACTGAAGGTCGTGTTTCTCCCTGAGAGAATGACATAGGGGGGAGTTAGGTTTTGTTCCACCCAATAAAAGGTTAAAAACAAAAATGTGTGCAAAGTAGGTTTCTCACTTTCTGAAGAAAGGCAGGGGCGTGTTGAAACACGCTCTCAAGGCTCAAACCACAATACTTCCTCTTTCTTCTGACAAACGGCGCCATCTTGTGACAGACATACGTTACTGTATCTGTCTTTCAGTCCTCTGGCTAGTCGTGTGTTCTAAGTAAGACAGAAGAAGTGCTATAAACAGACTGTATGTGTTCTCTCTCTGTCCTGTAATCAGTGAACTGTGTGGAGATGGAGTTTAAAGTGGTCAGTGTGTCTGCTCCTCACTTTCCCTCTCTGTCTCCTCAACAGGAACATTTGTAGTGAATGTGACCCAGACCTCCTATCAGGCAGAGGAGAACCAGAACATCACACTGGAGTGGACCTTCACCACCATCACTCACAGTTCCTCCGACTCTCTTAGTATCTTCTGTCACCTGATAACTGTCCTCAGACCCTTCGGTCTGTTTCGTCTCCATGAAGGAGTTGAGGTCCCAGAGACTCAGGATGAACAGTTTTTAGGACGAGTCCAGTGGGACAAAGACCTCCTCAGAGAAGGACGACTCAGACTTCATGTGTCCAGACTCAGGACTGAAGACTTGGGAATGTATGTGTGTAAAGTGTTCACAAGTTATGGGAGTAGCTCTGGTAAATGTTGGCTCAATGTCACTGGTAAGTTGATTCAGGAGAACTGGAGTTTTTCTGTTCGTACTTAAAACATGAAAGATGCAGATTATTTAGTCATTTTCACTACAACAGGTTTCCTTCCTGTCAATCAGCCACATTATATTTTCTGTTCTTTACAGCAGCTGCTGATGAGCCAGAACCTCAGAGACCAACAGTGAGACCAGAACCAGAGAGTCGGGGAAACATCTGGAACTTCTACGCTGAACTGGCAGCGGCAGTGATAGCTGTGACAGTAGCAGTGATAGCAGCAGTTCCAGTGATTATCTATTTGTTGATATATTACTAAGAAAAAGAAAGAAAACATAAAAAATAAGCTGTTGAGATGTTGAGTTTATCAGAGAAATGAGCCATCAGGACTACCAGGACCCGGTCTGGAGGACCCTCTTTAAAGGAGCCATCAGGACTACCAGGACCTGGTCTGGAGGACCCTCTTTAAAGGAGCCATCAGGACTACCAGGACCCGGTCTGGAGGACCCTCTTTAAAGGAGCCATCAGGACTACCAGGACCCAGTCTGGAGGACCCTCTTTAAAGGAGCCATCAGGACTACCAGGACCCGGTCTGGAGGACCCTCTTTAAAGGAGTCATGAGAGCATAAAGTCACAGTCATACAAACTAAATCAGTCCCTCCTCCGTCTGGTCTTAGTGTCAGAAAACTATTTATATATAATATATATATATATATAATTTATGTATATTTTTATATTTTTAAATGATGTTCATGTTACTACAGGTCTGAGTTTAAATGAAGTTGACATGTTACATCATGTTTTGTCTTCTTCTAGTTGTGTGATTACTTGCATCAGTATATCATGTCATATGTTACTTGTAATGTTCTTCCTATTGTTACCTGTCTAGTGACTACTGATGTATAATTAATAACTCCAGCATGTTAACATCTTGATGTTCATTAACGACCTCTGTCCATGTTCACTTACTATGAATTTAATTAAGTTATTACAGCAGAAATGACTATCAGTGTAAATAACGCTTTCATTGAGTGAACGGTTTTCAGCTTTTAAATCAAGGAAATAAACTTGGTGACCTTTGTTACAATAAAACAAAATGACCACAGTTCATGTTTTTCATTCAGGTAGTGTTTCAGATTTTGGGTGTTTGAGACAAAATGCAAAGACAGACTTTTTTTTTTTACCTTCCATGTAAAATATTTGTAATCCAGAAGAGTTAGAGAAACATAATGTTGCTGCTGAAACATCTGAGATATGATTTGGTAAATGAAAGAAGGCACACAGAACAATATGGAGACCTCTTCCTGCTTCTTCTTCTTCTTCTTTCTGCATTTCAGTTCCAGAGACATTTAAACCACGATGCAACCGGGCGCCAACTCTTCCATTCATCTGTTATTCTGCTATTTATACTCAAGTGTTGTAGGCTACATGAGAATCATTTTAGTGTGTTTAGTAAGTTTGTATTTTGAGACTTTAGTCAGATTTTACACAAACACATTTTTCACAATTTACAGTTTGTACAATCAAAACAAAAACAAATGGTTATTATACCCTCAATGTAATTACATGTAGAGCTGCAAAGATTAATCAATTATTAAATTAACGTGAACCCTTTCCTACAACCCCAAATCAGAAAAAGTTGGGACAGTATGAAAAACACAAATAAAAAAAGAAAGTAGTGATTTCTAAATGTACTTTGACTTGTATTTCATTGCAGACAATGTGAACACAAAATATTTCATGTTTTTTCTGGTCAACTTAATTTAATTTGTAAATATACATCCTTTCCTGTCATTCAGACCTGCAACACATTCCAAAAAAGGTTTGGACAGGAGCAATTAAGGGCTAGTAATCAGGTAAATTGGTTAAATAATGATGTGATTTGAAACAGGTGATGTCAACAGGTGATTGTAATTATGATTTGATACAAAATCAGCATCCAAGAAAGGTCTAGACCTTTAGGAGCAAAGATGGGCCGAGGATTGCCAGTTTGCCAACAAATAAGTGAGAAAATTATTGAAATGTTTAAAAGCAATGTTCCTCAAAGAAAGATAGGAAGACATTTGCATACATACAACATAATTAAAAGATTGAAGGAATGTGGAGGAATTGCAGTGCGTAAAGGACAAGGGCGCAAGCCTAAGCTGAACAACTGTGATCTCCGATCCCTCAGGCGGCACTGCATCAAGAATCGTCATTCATCTACAAGCGATATCACCACATGGGCTCAGGACTACTTTGGCAAACCATTGTCAAGTACCACAATACGTAGTTACAGCCACAAATGCCAGTTAAAACTGTACTGTGCCAAAAGGAAGCCCTATGTTAACAGTGTCCAGAAGCAGCGTTGACTTCTCTGGGCTCGGAGGCATCTGGGATGGACCATCACACAGTGGAAGCGTGTACTGTGGTCAGATGAATCAGTATTTCAGGTATTTTTGGGGAGAAATGGATGCTGTGTGCTCCGGACCAAAGAAGAAAAGGATCATCCAGACTGTTACCAGCAACAAGTCCAAAAGCCAGGGTCTGTCATGGTATGGGGTTGTGTCAGTGCCCTTGGCAAAGGTAACTTGCACTTCTGTGATGGCACCATTAATGCTGAAAAGTACATAGAGATTTTTGAGCACAATATGCTGCCTTCAAGAAGACATCTTTTCCAGGGACGTCCATGCATATTTCAACAAGATAATGCAAAACCACATTCTGCACACATTACAAAGTCCTGGCTGCGGAGGAAGAGGATACGGGTACTTGACTGGCCTGCCTGCAGTCCCGACCTGTCTCCAATAGAGAATGTGTGGCGCATTTTGAAGCGCAAAGTGCGACGACGAAGGCCCCATACTGTTGCCCACCTTAAGACTTGTTTGCAGCAAGAATGGGACAAAATTACACCTGAAACACTTCATCACTTGGTGTCTTCAGTCCCTAAACGTCTTTTAAGTGTTGTGAAAAGGAATGGCAACATTACAAAGTGGTAAATGCTTTACTGTTCCAACTTTTTTTGAAATGTGTTGCAAGAACCTAAATAGGAATTTTGTATTTTTGAAAAAAAAAACAATAAAAATCATGAGGAACACATTAAATTATGTGCTGTTGTATTGTCTGCAATGAAATACAAGTCAAATTACATTTAGAAATCACACACACGCACACACACACACACACACACACACACACACACACACACACACACACACACACATATATATATATATATATATATATATATATAGTGAAAACATGTACTCTGGTCAGATGAATTAGTATTTCAGGTATTTCTTGGGAGAAATGGACATATATGGATATGGATATATATATATATATATATATATATATATATATATAGTCATTATTTGAACAGTGACAATAATAATAAAAAGAGTTTTTTAACTTTAATGTCATTAATGCTGATTATTCATTCATTCATTTGAATTTAAATATTTAAAATACTTTCACAGCAAAAATGACGTATGCGATTAATTTAGATTAATTAATCACAGAGTCTGTAATTAATTCAATTACATTTTTTAATCCATTGACAGCCCTAGTTATTATTATTAAAAATTGCTTGATTTTTTTGTGGTGTTGATGGTTGCCATCGTCCCACACTGCAAAAAAGTTAAATAATGGTAGATGACAATGTGACAACTCTGGAGGAAAAAGAATTGCCTATTTTGTTATCCTGAATATTTGCTGCTAAAAAACTACACGGTACACATGATGTTTACTTTCACACAGTTGTTGTAACAGCAAAGAGCATAGAGAAACTAAAGTTTGAAAAGGACTTAAAGGGGCACCTGGGACTGCTGGTTTGATTCCAACCTGCAGCCCTTTGCTGCATGTCATTCCCCCTCGCTCTCCCTTTTAAAGGAGAACTCCGGCCAATTTTAAAATTTTAATTCATTTTATTTTAAAACACTAAATGCAATTAAAATGTCTGTGTAACATGAACAAGGCCCTTACATGACAACAAGAAGCATTTTCAACATTCACCTACCCTGTTAGCTGCTAGCTAGCTAGCTGTCGTCTGGGACGAGAGAGCGTTCAGTCAGGCTTCAGTAGTAATCATCATGCAGCAGTCCCGTGTGTATTAGTAGCATATATATATGATATATATCCATTTTGTGTGCGATCCATCTGGCGTTGTAGTAGTAGAGTAGTATTCCCTCCGCTGGTCTGGAGGATGTCCTCCGGAGGACCGCTTCTGCTTCTGCTTCCTGCCCGCCGTCCTCGCTTGTAGGAAAAAAATCCATCCAGGAGGGCTGAAGCTTTGTAAATACACTGAGATGTTTACATCAATGAACTTCACAAATCCTTTAATCTGCAGCGTACAACAGTTTAAGAACTCTACCGTACACATATACAGATGATGATGAGTGCATCAACTGAGGTCAGGAGTACGAGCCAAGTCGGTGCTTAAAGAAAGAAATAAAAACACACAAAATTCAATCTAAACAGAAATGAAAAGCCTCAGGGCCAGGTGGAAAGAAAACACCTCTCACAATGTCAATTATATTATTTCATTTCATTAAAACACGTTGGATTCTATTGTATTTCAAGAAAACAATATTTTTAGAATCTGGTACATAAAAGCTGCTTTTTAGGATTGAACATTTTGCAGTTCACACATGTAGAAACACACACAAAACACCTGTCAATGGAGACTCCGTGACCCAATTGGTGAGAGGTGGTGTGATGTTTATGAGGTGACTGGGATGTGTGTGTGTGTGTGTGTGTGTGTGTGTGTGTGTGTGTGTGTGTGTGTGTGTGTGTGTGTGTGTGTGTGTGTGTGTGTGTGTGTGGTGTGTGGTGTCTGTGTGTGTGTGTGTGTGTGTGTGTGTGTGTGTGTGTGTGTGTGTGTGTGTGTGTGTGTGCGTGCGTGCAGCTGTTGCAGTATTGGTGGATGGAACGTATTGAGAACAAAGGTGTAATGCAAGCCAAATTGTTCTTCTGAACAACCTAATCTGATGAGCACATTCCTTTCCGCTAATGATATTGCATTCATTATATAATTGAGTAGAAAATGCCACGTGTGTTTTCAGCAATTCACATTGGAAAAATAACTAAAGGGTACAAGCGGCCGAAATGGGTTTCCTCAGGAGGGTGGCTGGCGTCTCCCTTAGAGATGATGAGGGTGAGAAGCTCAGTCATCCGTGAGGAGCTCGGAGTAGAGCCGCTGCTCCTTCACGTCGAAAGGAGCCAGTTGAGGTGGTTCGGGCATCTGGTAAGGATGCCCCCTGGAACACCTCCCTAGGGAGGTGTTCCAGGCACGTCCAGCTGGGAGGAGACCTCGGGGAAGACCCAGGACTAGGTGGAGGGACGTCCAGCTGGGAGGAGACCTCGGGGAAGACCCAGGACTAGGTGGAGGGATTACATCTCCAACCTGGCCTGGGAACGCCTCGGGATCCCCCAGTCAGAGCTGGTTAATGTGGCTCGGGAAAGGGAAATTTGGGGTCCCCTGCTGGAGCTGCTCCCCCCGCGACCCGACCACGGATAAGCGGACGACGATGGATGGATGGATAAAGAGAGAAAGATTGGAAACAACATGCAACAGAGGTCTCCAGCTGGACTCCAGCCGGTCTTAAACCAGAGATGTTGCGGTTTACAGTCAGTGCCTTAAAGCGTAACTCTCACCAAAATACAACCTAGGGTCTTTTTGTGAATGTACCCCGAGTCAAACTTTAGTTTAAACTCATAATTAGGACGGAATCGCTTTTAAGATTGACCATATTTTTGTTTTTTGGGTCAAATGGCCTTTTGAATGGGAGAGCTAGGGGCACTTTTATGCTAGCCTCAAAATATCTATTTTTAACCACTAAGAAGACTCGACACAACATGAGACTTTGCAAACTTTTAAAGTTTGACTCGGGTACATTCACAAAAAGACCCTAGGTTGCATTTTGGCGCAAGTTACGCATTAAAATACTCAGGGAAGTGTCCTGATATGCAAAAATAAAGGACCAGGTGCAGATGAGTAAAATATTAACTTTAATTTTATTTTGCTATTGTACACTGTCCAGGGTGCTGCTATTTTGCCAAAGTTATCACACAAGCCTTAAACTTTGCTTGCGGTCGTGGTTCAGTCTATAGTGACAGATAACTGGTAATGTTTGACAAAGCAGAAGTGCTGTTACCATGGATACATACAGTTAAGTATAAGCAGGGTGCAATTTTTGAAAGTCGCACCCTGCTTGTCTCGTTTTGTCTCGTTGACAAGTCTGATCATCCATTGATAGAGATTGATCAAAGAGATTGATTGATCAAAAATAATTCTGGGATATTTCCCAGGATAAGCAAGAGGCCCAGTCGAGCTCACAGAGCGATGACAAACATGTTTACAAGATGTTCCTGTACACAGAATGCGGGCGGGTTAACATGGGTCTGCAGAGTAAACTTGTACTGTATTCATACCATAGTGACTCACCCATCAACACAAGGTTCTGGTTGGCTGCTAGCAAGAAAGCCATTACAGGAAATGCCTGCAGCCAAACTCTCTATCAATGGATGATCAGACTTGTCAACAAAACGAGACAAAACGAGACAAGCAGGGTGCGACTTTCAAACCATTGAAACGTTACTTTAGATCACCCACACACAAGCTACCCATAGTTTCACTGACTCATCGTTCGTACAATCATTAAATATTGTAGTACAAAATAGGTGATACATGTTTCATTATGGTACTAGATGTAAATACATCCCTGTTAAAGTAATGCAGTAGTAGAGAGAATACTACAGACATAGTGGAATCATTGAACAAAACCTGAAATGTATTGATGAAAAACAATACAGTACGATCACAACATAGGTTTATTTGAATCAAAGCTAAATTATTGCAGTAGCTACAAAATAGAAAAGAAAAGACAGTACTGTAAAACATCAAATGCAGTGTTCACCAACTTCCTTGTACTGTAAAAAGTAAAACAAAGAAGTGATTACTGTACTTCTACATATTCATCAACTCTGTCTTGTAGATTTGACCGCAGGTTCTCATGTACATCACAATTAGCCAAACATTTTGGAAAAAACCTTCGGGCATGGCGAACAATGTGGTATATATGTATATGTATATATACAGTATATATATAAATATCTCATTCATCATTAACGAGTTCGCAGAATTGGACAAGCAATTCCAAGGGCCTGCATGCATACAGTGCAGTACTGTCAATACTGTAATAGTCTCAAAGGTAATACATAGGACCATAGAAACAGTGTCTGATAAACAGTAGTACATTACAGTAAAGGTAGTACATGGGACCATAGAAACAGTGTCTGATAAACAGTAGTACATTACAGTAAAGGTAGTACATGGGACCATAGAAACAGTGTCTGATAAACAGTAGTACATTACAGTAAAGGTAGTACATGGGACCATAGAAAAAGTGTCTGATAAACAGTAGTACATTGCAGTAAAGGTAGTACATGGGACCATAGAAACAGTATCTGATAAACAGTAGTACATTACAGTAAAGGTAGTACATGGGACCATAGAAACAGTGTCTGATAAACAGTAGTACATTACAGTAAAGGTACTACATGGGACCATAGAAACAGTGTCTGATAAACAGTAGTACATTACAGTAAAGAATGATGATGAAATATTACATCCATGGATACTGTACTCTGATTGGTTCATGCTCCACACTAATTGGTGACAATGAATCTCGTTATCTTGAAACTTTCATGATCTAAACATGGAATATTGTTTGTCTGTTTCCAACTATGCATTAAGAGTAATGCAACAGTTACTTATCATTTTGAGTAGTTGTATTGATTGATAGTTAGATCATTGTAATGAAATAAATAAACAATCATCTGAAATATGAATTGCTTTTTGAAATAGTAGTACTTTGATGTTACGTTGTGTCATATTGAACTGCTGATCTTTGTTAAATGAACAAATTATCTTTGGTTTATGTGGATTGTATCCAAGCAATTGAGAAAAGTGTTAGAGTTTTGAAAAATGTATATTTTGATCATTGGTTGTGAGTTTTGTGTCTAGAGTTTTGAAAAATGACGTCAAGGTTCTGAAATTAGTAGCAAAGTGATTGTAAAAAACTGTAAAAAGCAGCTTTTATGTACCAGATTCTAAAAATATTGTTTTCTTGAAATACAATAGAATCCAACGTGTTTTAATGAAATGAAATAATATAATTGACATTGTGAGAGGTGTTTTCTTTCCACCTGGCCCTGAGGCTTTTCATTTCTGTTTAGATTGAATTTTGTGTGTTTTTATTTCTTTCTTTAAGCACCGACTTGGCTCGTACTCCTGACCTCAGTTGATGCACTCATCATCATCTGTATATGTGTACGGTAGAGTTCTTAAACTGTTGTACGCTGCAGATTAAAGGATTTGTGAAGTTCATTGATGTAAACATCTCAGTGTATTTACAAAGCTTCAGCCCTCCTGGATGGATTTTTTTCCTACAAGCGAGGACGGCGGGCAGGAAGCAGAAGCAGAAGCGGTCCTCCGGAGGACATCCTCCAGACCAGCGGAGGGAATACTACTCTCCAACGCCAGATGGATCGCACACAAAATGGATATATATCATATATATATGCTACTAATACACACGGGACTGCTGCATGATGATTACTACTGAAGCCTGACTGAACGCTCTCTCGTCCCAGACGACAGCTAGCTAGCTAGCAGCTAACAGGGTAGGTGAATGTTGAAAATGCTTCTTGTTGTCATGTAAGGGCCTTGTTCATGTTACACAGACATTTTAATTGCATTTAGTGTTTTAAAATAAAATGAATTAAAATTTTAAAATTGGCCGGAGTTCTCCTTTAAAAGGGAGAGCGAGGGGGAATGACATGCAGCAAAGGGCTGCAGGTTGGAATCAAACCAGCAGTCCCAGGTGCCCCTTTAAGTCCTTTTCAAACTTTAGTTTCTCTATGCTCTTTGCTGTTACAACAACTGTGTGAAAGTAAACATCATGTGTACCGTGTAGTTTTTTAGCAGCAAATATTCAGGATAACAAAATAGGCAATTCTTTTTCCTCCAGAGTTGTCACATTGTCATCTACCATTATTTAACTTTTTTGCAGTGTGGGACGATGGCAACCATCAACACCACAAAAAAATCAAGCAATTTTTAATAATAATAACTAGGGCTGTCAATGGATTAAAAAATGTAATTGAATTAATTACAGACTCTGTGATTAATTAATCTAAATTAATCGCATACATCATTTTTGCTGTGAAAGTATTTTAAATATTTAAATTCAAATGAATGAATGAATAATCAGCATTAATGACATTAAAGTTGAAAAACTCTTTTTATTATTATTGTCACTGTTCAAATAATGACTATATATATATATATATATATATATATATATATATATATATCCATATCCATATATGTCCATTTCTCCCAAGAAATACCTGAAATACTGATTCATCTGACCAGAGTACACATTTCCACTGTGTGATGGTCCATCCCAGATGCCTCCGAGTCCAGAGAAATCGACCGCACTTCTGGACACTGTTAACATAGGGCTTCCTTTTGGCACAGTACAGTTTTAACTGGCATGTGTGGCTGTAACTACGTATTGCGGTACTTGACAAAGGTTTGCCAAAGTAGTCCTGAGCCCATGTGGTGATATCGCTTATAGATGAATGACGATTCTTGATGCAGTGCCGCCTGAGGGATCGGAGATCACGGTTGTTCAGCTTAGGCTTGCGCCCTTGTCCTTTACGCACTGAAATTCCTCCTCATTCCTTGAATCTTTTAATTATGTTATGCACTGTTGAAGGTGAAATAAGCAAATGTCTTCCCATCTTTCTTTGAGGAACATTGTTTTTAAACATTTCAATAATTTTCTCACGTATTTGTTGGCAAACTGGCGATCCTCGGCCCATCTTTGCTCCTAAAGGACTAGACCTTTCTTGGATGCTGCTTTTGTACCAAATCATAATTACAATCACCTGTTGACATCATTGTCACACATCATTATTTAACCAATTTACCTGATTACTAGCCCTAAATTGCTCCTGTCCCAACCTTTTTTGGAATGTGTTGCAGGTCTGAATGACAGGAAAGGATGTAAATTTACAAATGAAATTAAGTTGACCAGACAAAACATGAAATATTTTGTGTTCACATTGTCTGCAATGAAATACAAGTCAAAGTACATTTAGAAATCACTACTTTTTTTTTTATTTGTGTTTTTTATACTGTCCCAACTTTTTCTGATTTGGGGTTGTAAATTCAAAAGGGTATTTTACAATAACTACGAATGCACCGCGAGGCTGTAGGTTACCAGTTTCATTGAACACACCGTCTCCGTCTGTGTTTCTCCGACAGCGGCAGAAACACAGTCAAACTTTACACCGTTTAGCATTAGCTGTCAGCATTTTAATCGTGTTTAATCCAGCTGCTAGCTAGCAGAAGGCTAACGTTACCTGCTGTTGAGTGTAGTGTTAACCAGAGACAGTTAAAGGGATATTTCACCGCTGGAAAGCTGAATATATATTTAAATTGGGTCACTTATGTAGCAGAAATGTGACATTTTTTTTTAATTGGTGCCTTCTAGGCCGAGAAAAGCCAGAAAATGTGTTTTTGGCTCATATGGATGAAAGACACCATATCCCAGAATGCACTTCACTTCGCTGCTTTGAGTCCACTCCCAAGCCACGCCTACCGCTTGACAGACAGACAGTGAGGCATTCGACTCAACTAAATGTGTTTTATTGTTATTTCAACCATATACATGAAACAACGTTTCATCGTGGCTCAA
This sequence comes from Gymnocephalus cernua, assembly GCA_023631565.1. NCBI lineage: Eukaryota > Metazoa > Chordata > Actinopteri > Perciformes > Percidae > Gymnocephalus > Gymnocephalus cernua. Next base: position 39,200,631 of record CM042427.1, on the reverse strand, counting down.
GTGGTGTTACACATTTAAAATATATAAAAACTACATTATATAATAACGACATACGAAACAGGCTACCTTTAGTGCACACACACATTATAGGCTCCGTAAAGTTCAGCTAAGCATACCAGCATTAGGCTTGGTGGGCTGTACTTGCAAGCAGGATTGATGGGACAGGTGGCCGGGTAGCGTTAGCTCGCTCTGGATGTGCCTTTTCCCCGGTTAGCGTTAGCTTCCCACCTAGCCGACGAGGATGTCCCCTACCCGGCTCGGGGCATCGAGCGAGTCCGCTGGTCTCCATGCTGGTCTCCGTGCTGCTCTCCGTGCTGGTCTCCGTGCAGGCGAAGCTCACGTAGTGTGCTGAGTATTCCATCTGTTCTTTGATCTGTACCGATGTATCCCGGTGGTACACGTGCGGTAGTTTGAATGCACATAATTGTTGTAAAATTTTGCTGCTGAGAAGAGAGAGCCTGTTTAGCGAGGATCCAAGATGGCTGACATTTCGTTTTTTTCCGGCTGAGATCGGCTCGCTTCAGGTGATGGGCGGGTTGAAAACATGCGGAAGTAGGTCCTAATAATGGCTGTAATGGTCATTCAGAAATACTACCGGGTTTCTACTGATACAAAGCTGAATGCTAAATCGGTGAAGTATCCCTTTAAAGAAACTTCTGTTGCCCATTCTCTCCTCTTCCTCCTTCATTTTATAGGCTCCGGGTGAAAGGTCAATATGTGGTGGTGGTGGCGCAGTGGATGTGACACATGCCTTTGGTGTGGGAGATCCAGGTTCGATTCCCACTGTGATACATCAACCAATGTGTCCCTGAGCAAGACACTTAACCCATAGTGGCTCCAGAGGTGTGTGACCTCTGACATATATAGCAATTGTAAGTCGCTTTGGATAAAAGCGTCAGCTCAATGACATGTAATGTAATATGGAATCGATTAATTTTTTTAACGCACAATTTTTTCTCAGATGAATTAATCAAAATTAAAGCGTTATTTTGACAGGCCTAATAATAACAATAATCATCATAATGAATGGCCTTTCATGACACTTACAGTCACCTTACATCTTTGTAAGTATCTTCAGGTATTTTCAAGTAGGCCTGAAGCCTACTCTATTTTGTTATTATTCAAGTGAATGTCTTGCACAGTCAAAAACAGCGAGAATGAATAGACATTGTGCAAATGAGACACTGTGAAAGTGTTTTAATTGTATAATGTAGCATGCACTTACATGCTAGAATTTTCATAATGACACTGGTCTTAATATACGTATGTGAGCATAAGCAAATTTTCTATTTGGTTGAATAATATATTTCAATTTAGCTAGCTCCACAGCAATATAGTGCTACTGTGATGAAGACATCTATGAAGATAGTTCTTACAAGCTTTAAGTTTATTTTATTTTGTGAGATCATGGTTTACCTCCGTTTTCTTTTCTTACTTCTTACTACTTTTGTGGATCGCAAAAAGTATTTTTATAAACTAATGAATCAATCATAATTCTCATAGCAATAAAAACAGATGTTATATGTACATCACTGTAGAAACACATACACACACTGTGAATCCAATTTTCTGGGAATTATTATTATATTAATTTTTACAAAAACATACCTTTGTTCCAAGTATCATTATCACAGAATCTGTTGTGTTTCATCAAATGCTGTTTGTACATTTGCTTCCAATAAAAAACTTCAAAAAGCCAACTGCTGATTTCTACCTTTATTGGAAGTGTGTTTATCTTGCTGCATTACAAAGTTATCAGATTAAATATACTTTTATTATTTTATTATATATTTTAAACAGTGAGAGGCCGCAGCAACATCACCACCCGGTCAAGACGGGCATTTATTACTTTGCCGCATCCTGGACAGCTCCTGCTCCAGCCCTGACGAGAACGTCTCCTCGGCTGTGAACTGTGCGCCAGATAAAACCGCCGTCATAATAGCAATCCGCCATGGAACAAGCGCGCCTGCTCTTAAAGGGAATGTAAAAATTACGCTCTGATTGGTTTACTGCACGTTATGCCCAGTGCTTAAAGAGGTAAAAAAAGGTGGCGGTACTCTCTTGCATTGGCAGATCATCATGACATTTGAGATTTCTATAGTGAAAAACAAAACTTGGAGATATTGCTGGTACAACAACAATTTACTGTCATTTATTAACAATATAAATGTATGGATTCATTTAAACAAGTTTACATAACTTTAGTGCATAAGCTATTAAAAAAGCATGTTTTCATTTTAAATGTGGCACAGTTAATCCTTATTAACTATCTATGGATGGCCTAAGTAACTAATTTACATATAGATTAATATCAATATTGTTTATTTTTACGACAAATAATCTGATTTATATTTGCTAATATGTTGTATTCATGTTAAGAGATTTAAATTATCAAAAAACTATTCATTTTAACAATAATTTGGTGCTCAAACAGATGCAAAACAAACACTCTCTCTGTGTGTGTGTGTGTGTGTGTGTGTGTGTGTGTGTGTGTGTGTGTGTGTGTGTGTGTGTGTGTGTGTGTATGTGTGTGTGTGTGTGTGTGTGTGTGTGTGTGTGTGTGTGTGTGTGTGTGTGTGTGTGAGACAGACAGAGACAGGGGGAACAGCTTCAGTCCCCTCTCTGTCTGGGCAGCTAGTGACGGGATGCTGCTACATCATGTTTTGCAGCCCAGTTTGTTATCATTAAAAACGAGCCAGCTGTTCGTGGAGCATTATATTTAAATCTAAATGTTAACTTTAATGATGAATAAGATGGTGAAAATGGTTAAAAATGTCCCGCTATTGCTCTGCAGGATCGCAGTGCGATTTGAAGCCACTGCAGTGGGCGTGGTTTCCTCGGGGATTTGAATATTTTCTAAACATTTAGCTTTACACTTGGCGACACATTTAGATATAACATTTAGATTTAAGATTTAGATATATATTTAAGATTTAGATTTAACATTTAGATTTAGATTTAACATTTAGATTTAGATTTAACATTTAGATTTAGATTTAACATTTAGATTTAGATTTAACATTTAGATATATATTTAAGATTTAGATTTAACATTTAGATTTAGATTTAACATTTAGATTTAGATTTAACATTTAGATTTAAATTTAACATTTAGATTTAGATTTAACATTTAGATTTAACATTTAGATTTAGATTTAACATTTAGATTTAGATTTAACATTTAGATTTAACCTTTAGATTTAGATTTAGATTTAACATTTAGATTTAGATATAACATTTAGATATATATTTAACATTTAGATTTAGATTTAGATTTAACATTTAGATTTAGATTTAACAGTTAGATTTAGATTTAGATTTAACATTTAGATTTAGATTTAACATTTAGATTTAGATTTAACATCTAGATTTAGATATAACATTTAGATATATATTTAAGATTTAGATATATATTTAACATTTAGATTTAGATTTAGATTTAACATTTAGATTTAGATATAACATTTAGATATATATTTAAGATTTAGATATATATTTAACATTTAGATTTAGATTTAACATTTAGATTTAGATTTAACATTTAGATTTAGATATAATATTGAAAATGTATCAGCTAAAAAAGTGTAACCAGCCGTTTACAATCGGCGCCCCATACAGGCCATCCGTGTGTTTTGTTACTCATGTTCATGACTCACGTTTTTGTTGACGTCGGTGTAATTGACTAAGGTAACATTAAGGTTGGTAGCGGCAGACTCCTCATTAACGCCAGCTGTTCCGCTCACATCAACGCTAACGTTAGCTTGAACGTTAGCTTGAACGTTAGCTTGAAGCTCATGAATCGTACTACCTCCTGATGTTTCTGGTTGGACTTGGACCTCTGTTGACGTGTCTGGCTCTGGCACACGCGTTCTTTTAGTACCTTTCTGAAGCCAGGCGGCTAACATAACGACTTACAAACTCGGACATTTATTTTTAGTTTCTAGGTTTTCAGCAGTGAAAAATCTGTTACGGTCATGCTGACGCTAACAGCTTTTTCAAACTAGCGTCCGTGGAGAAGCTAACTTCTGATTGGGTGGGCCGACTGCTTGCCTTTACGTGATTCGTCAAGATCTAAAATGTAAACACGTAGTGCCCTCTGGGTAGTGTAGTTTATGTAACGTTAGGGTCATCCATCATCTCTCTGGCACTGACGCTTTCTCTGTCAGTGGTAGAGTGCCGGTACTGCGTACTGGTGAGTACCGGCCCACTTCAAGCACTGGTTACGCCCAAACCACACCTAGCTACTTCAGACCAACCCATTTTAGATTTGCGTCGGACGCAAGACTCATTTATCCCACCAGTATAATAGCAACAGCACCTGAGATCCGCCCACAAAGCTACTTGCGTTTCGTGCTTGATACTTGCGTTTCAGATCGTTAAAATAGGGCCCATAATGTGAATATAAAACAGTTTATGCTTGCTTCACATTGAAGCACACACTGGACAGCACCTCAGTGTGTTAGACTTTGTTTTATGGGCCGTACCAATTGTTCTATTGTTAGTTTTAAGTTTGAGCCATTTAACTACTGTAGCTATATCACAGTTATATTACTGTGCTATTATTACCCACTTCAAGTTTTTAAGCTTTTTGCAAACTTGTCATCATACTGTTTAAAATGCACCAATGTAAGTATTTATGATAGCCTACTTGGGAAATTGGAACAGTATTATAGATTCCTTTATGAAACCATGGCAATCTGTTAACAATGTAATTCAATAGAGATTTTGTTTGGTCCAATTATTACTGCTCTGCACTCTGTTAATACCTCTTTTGCACATTTAGCCCAATACAGTTGTGCTTTTGTAGTCTGCTATTTAAAACTAGGCAATAATAAAAACCTAAAAATAAAGGTAAATCACATATCCCATTTCCTGTAAGTAGGCTATCAGAGAATTGATGTATCATGTGGAATCATTTCCTGATATAGTGTTTTGTAACTTTGTGAGGAAACATTTTCTAATGAAACAAAGTGTTAAATGTATTTGAAAATGTATGTATGCATGCATGTAGTGGCTTATCTGGTTTTATTTGAACTATTTTCACATTCATGTTATGTGTATTATCTTATTTAGGATGTGCTTATCCATCTCTGCTTCTGGTGAGTCATTGTGGGTGTTTCACGTCAAACAGAAGCAGCACAAAGCGTACACTTTGTTTTCATTGTCCATCAACCTGTAAAAACACATGGAGTGCCAATAGGATTGCCAAGAGATGAATCATAAACTATGCTGCAAAGAATATGTATGTACACTGCTTTTTTTCTCCAATTTCTGAGTCCTAAAATATGCAAATATCTTTTTGTATAGAATTTTGAAGTGTGCACATATCATACAAACATGGGGTTTGTTTGTTCAACTTTGTAAGTGGAAGAAAAGGTGGAAGAACCTAAGGGACAGGGTTACATAAACATAAAGGAGAGGAAGCAACAGAGAGACAAAAAAGTGGTGCAGGGGCAGACCAAAAAAGTACTTGGAAGTACTTTTCCATACTGTCTTTTCTGGAGCCACACGTCAGGGAGAGGCAGATTGCCAGACGCTCCATTGTAGAACTGGAATCGGAATGTAGTTCGTATCCGGGAAATCGTAGAACCGACTCTCGTCAGCAGACTGTCAAATTGCTCCCTGTTGAGCCGAAAGTTCCCCTGGAACCGGTCAAAGTGAAAGCAAAGCTCCTTCACCAGCTGGAACTCCCCCAACCGCTCTCTTGACCTGAGAGTCTCGTGCACCCACACCCTTCTTGCTGCACAACCTTCTACCACACCCTTCTTGCTGCACAACTAGGCTACCACACCCTTCTTGCTGCACAACCTTCTACCACACCCTTCTTGCTGTTCCTCCGTCTTATCGTCACAACCAGGAAAAGGGTCAGGGTACTAAAGTATAATCCGTTTTTTGTTTTAAACCAAAAACGAAAATATGAGCTCGGTTTTCCCGTTTTCCAATGTCCATACAAATGAAAAAGTAACTGAAAAACTGCTCGTTTTTCAACTGTTGTTTTCTTGTATTTCATGTTTCCGTTTCAACCCAACAGCGGGAATACAGGCTCATTTTTGTAATGTGCATAATCACTGATTATCACGGATTTCCTGTGCAGGTCTCGTTTCTGATTTGTATGGGCTTACGTGGGTCCGTTTCAGGTAGGAGGTTTAGTGGAAACTCTGAGTTTGTTAACCCTGAGATGAGGGAAACTCTGGGTTTTCTGTTTCAGAAAGAGAGGTAACTTAACCTCAGAGTCAGTTAACTGATCGGGAGCAGGTTTTCTTCAAGAAACCTCGAGTTTCTTGAAGACTCCTCCCCATGGATGTATGTTTTAGTTCAAGTTAATCTTTCTAGAGCTCTCCTTTTTTAAATCTCTTTTTCAGTGCTGTTTATCTCTTTCTGTTACCTGTTTAAAACAGCGGTGGCGTCCTCCAACAAGCACCAGTGACTGAAGTGTACACGGACGGTTTGGTAGTTTTTTTTAGCAAGGTGCCGCCGTCGGAGGACTCAAAACATAAAACATATTTTTTTTGAGTATTTAAAAAATAATAATTAACTAATTAACCAGGCTGCACTCTGCGAGTGGGTTTTCTTTGACCCTGATCGTCATGACCTGAATGTGTGAACGATGGGGAAGTTAAAATCAGATCAACTGAATATCAAACGTTCAGCCAACTTCACCTAAACGAAGACGAGACAGATAAGAAGAGGCGTTGTTACAATGTTTACCAATATACACGCTGGCTGCACAGATCGCTACGATATTCACACACACCCACACATACCACCCCCCGTGTGTGTGCGTGCGTGCGTGCGTCCTTACCCATAGCCTACTGTAAGCCTATGCAGAGAGACTTCAGATCAGTCAGTGGTAGGAAGAAGGAAACGCCAGATGAAAATACAACTAGCTGTTGCATGACCTGCAGGTAAGAATATACTTTTGATTGATTAACATTTAGGCGGTGGGCCGGACCCCAAAATTATGAATTTAACAGGCCTACTTACCTCACCGCTGTGCACGTTTTTATTTGCTGAAGTCATGTAAAACAAATCTTATAAGTCGGCTACTACAGACATTGTTTCCAACTTTGTTGTATGCACATTGGACGCAAAATGGTCTTACAAACTCTTACTTTTTTAAACCGACAAATAAGCAGGACTACTAATAATAACGTCAGAAAACCTCCCGTTTCCTTGACAACCAACGTAAATAATGACCAAAGATTGTACAGCAGATAAACTTGTTGTTGTAGGCCTACAGCAGATTGCGATTAGATTAATAGATTTTTTTCTGTAGGTTGGGTCTTCAGGCTTTCTAACGTTATTATTAGTAATCCTGTTTATTTGCTGGTTTAATAAACACAATGTAACACCACACAAAAAAGTATCAAACGGCTCATAAGGAGGTAAAAATGAGGTTTTGTATCCACTTAGCTTCAGTACTAAAAAGCAGCTGTAACCCCCTTTTCCCAGACAAGTTGCCAAAGTTTGTGCAATGTAGGCTACACACTTATGGGTGAACCTGCAAACCATGAGTAGGGTACAGTAGCTGAAAAAGCCTTATTGGAATTTAACCTAAACTCCGAAGACGTCCATGATGATGGATTTCAGAGAATGCGACATGCTTTTCACCAACAAAGAACACATTGAAAGAGCACATAGGAGAGAAAAGGAAGCTAACATCAGTGAAGACAAATGTCAAATGTATAATAACAGCAATGTCCAGACAGTAGTGTGAAACTTTGTCCAGCCGATTAAATCTCAGCAAGACTTCTCAATATAACGTGATTGGTCAAATCAATTCCACGAGGTAACAACACAAGCTGTGATTGGGTCTCACTCCGGCCAACGGCTGTGATCAGCTAATTAAATCTATTGTTATACTTAAATGTGCAACATTTGGCGTTGGAAACAACCGGTAATCTTAAAAAATCAGCCAGACAGCTGATGGGTAACTATCAAATCAAAAACTAAACGAGATAGACGGAGTTGAAAAGAGCGGATGTATGTCGCTGCTGCGGTGACATCACCTGCTCTCGTCCACTTCACAGGTGAGGAACAGTTCACAAGTTCTCCGCTGGATATCCCGAGCAAATGCGAAGCAATCCATCTGGCGGTTTTGGAGAAAGTAGAAAAGGGTTTTTCTTTTCTCTACGGTCTGCTGTTCAGAAGTCAGAGACGATGTAAGTTTACTCTTTCTATTTATATTAGCTGTTGTTGCAGCAGATGAAGCTTTTCCTGAGTTGTTCCAGTCTGCAGTGAGGCCTGCATGTTAGAACCGTTTCACCCTGTACATGTCATGCTGCTAGTTTATCTGTATGTTGAGCTTGTTAACTTTCTGCTACATCACACATGTTATTAGTTAGTGTGTGATACGTTTATAATATATTTAAAATGTGTTAATTCCTTTTGTGAGGGTCTAAACATTTGAAATAATATAAACAATATGATATTCAAACATTTGAATTCTTTCTTTAATAACTTCTACTTAAGTGTGGTGCTTAAAGAACATTTCAACTTCTACTCAAGTCACTTTTTTTGATAAAGCACTTGTACTTTTACTCAAGTATAAAACGTTACTCTGACAAACGCTCTCATACGTCACGCTTCTCTTTTCTATGATTAACCAGAAAGACGCTCAACGTTCAACCCACAATACTTCCTCGTTCTTCTGACAAATGGCGCCATCTTGTGACGGACATACGTTACTGTATCTGTCTTTCAGTCCTCTGGCTAGTCGTGTGTTCTAAGTAAGACAGAAGAAGTGCTATAAACAGACTGTATGTGTCCTCTCTCTGTCCTGTAATCAGTGAACTGTGAGCTCATGTGTTTGTGACTCTTCACCTCTGTCTCCTCTCACAGGGAGAAGATGATCTGCAGCGTCCTGCTGCTCATCATCCTCACCTCCTGGGTCTCTGGTTAGTTTACAGCTTCACTTTATTATCCACTAACACTAAACTAAGAACCACTCAAGTGTCCACAGAAACATGTGGAGATGGAGTTTAAAGTGGTCAGTGTGTCTGCTCCTCACTTTCCCTCTCTGTCTCCTCAACAGGAACATTTGTAGTGAATGTGACCCAGACCTCCTATCAGGCAGAGGAGAACCAGAACATCACACTGGAGTGGACCTTCACCACCATCACTCACAGTTCCTCTGACTCTCTTTATATCTTCTGTGAACTGATAACTGTCCTCGGACTCTTCGGTCTGTTTGATCTCCATGAAGGAGTTGAGGTCCCAGAGACTCAGGATGAACAGTTTTTAGGACGAGTCCAGTGGGACAAAGACCTCCTCAGAGAAGGACGACTCAGACTTCATGTGTCCAGACTCAGGACTGAAGACTCGGGAATGTATGTGTGTAAAGTGTTCACAAGTTCTGGGAGGAGCTCTGGTAGATGTTGGCTCAATGTCACTGGTAAGTTGATTCAGGAGAACTGGAGTTTTTCTGTTTGTACTTAAAACATGAAAGATGCAGATTATTTAGTCATTTTCACTACAACAGGTTTCCTTCCTGTCAATCAGCCACATTATATTTTCTGTTCTTTACAGCAGCTGCTGATGAGCCAGAACCTCAGAGACCAACAGTGAGACCAGAACCAGAGAGTCTGGGAAACACCTGGATCCTCTACGCTGGACTGGCAGCAGCAGCAGTTCTACTGATTCCCTGTCTTTGTTTTATTAATAAGAAAAGAAACATAAACTCAGTCAGCTGTACAGACGTGTTTATCAGAGAAACAAGAGTCTGGAGGACCCTCTTTAAATGAGCCATCGGGACTACCAGGACCTAGTCTGGAGGACCCTCTTTAAATGAGCCATCGGGACTACCAGGACCTAGTCTGGAGGACCCTCTTTAAATGAGCCATCGGGACTACCAGGACCTAGTCTGGAGGACCCTCTTTAAAGGAGTCATCAGGACTACCAGGACCTAGTCTGGAGGACCCTCTTTAAATGAGCCATCGGGACTACCAGGACCTAGTCTGGAGGACCCTCTTTAAATGAGCCATCGGGACTACCAGGACCTAGTCTGGAGGACCCTCTTTAAATGAGCCATCGGGACTACCAGGACCTAGTCTGGAGGACCTTCTTTAAATGAGCCATCAGGACTACCAGGACCTAGTCTGGAGGAAACTCTTTAAAGGAGTCATCATGACTACCAGGACCCGGTCTGGAGGACCCTCTTTAAAGGAGTCATCAGGACTACCAGGACCCGGTCTGGAGGACCCTCTTTAAATGAGTCATCAGGACTACCAGGACCCGGTCTGGAGGACCCTCTTTAAAGGAGCCATCAGGACTACCAGGACCTAGTCTGGAGGACCCTCTTTAAAGGAGTCATCAGAGCATAAAGTCACAGTCATCCAAACTAAATCAGACTCCTAGAGTCCCTCCTCCGTCTGGTCTTACGCTGCGTTCCAGACACAATTTTTAGCCCGTAAGTTACGACCTCAAGTCACGACTCACGACTTGGTGGCGTTCCAGGCAAAGTCGCGACTAACCCTTCTAGCTAGCGTTAGCTAGCGGCTACCTAACGTTGGCGTTAGCTAGCGTTAGCTGATACTAGCGATTTCTAGTCGGCGACATATGTTGGGGCTTCATTTATTAAACACAACCTGTAGTAGTACACAATCATATGTGTATTACACACATTTGATTACAATGTGCAGAATTACTTTACGTTTCCTCTTTATGTATATTTATGTATATTTGTGTGTATTTCTCACCGTTAATCACTGGCGTCGTTTTTTCAGTGTAAATAACGCTTTCATTGAGTGAACGGTTTTCAGCTTTTAAATCAAGGAAATAAACTTGGTGACCTTTGTTACAATAAATTAGTTTTTCATCCAGGTAGCGTTTCAGATTTTGGGTGTTTGAGACCAAATGCAAAGACAGGTCTCCCAAAAACATCAATCAGACGGATCCAGCTGATCCAGAACGCTGCTGCTCGAGTCCTCACTAGGACCAAGAAAGTGGATCACATCAGTCCAGTTCTGAGGTCTTTACACAGGCTTCCTGTGCCTCGAAGAATAGTATTATGTATGTATATATATATATATAGTATAGTAGTACCTTGTAGTAAACTGTGAGCTGCAGAGATCTCTAAGATCATCAGGGACAGGTCTGCTTTATGTCCCCAGAATCAGATCAAAAAAGGGGGGAAGCTGTGTTCAGTTTCTATGCTCCACATATCTGGAACAAACTTCTGGTAAACTGTAGGTCAGCACATGATCTCAGCTCCTTTAAATCAAGGCTGGAAACCTTTCTTTTTAACGCTGCCTTCTGGTGATTCATTGCACTCCATCATGAAGTTACTCTTGGATGGTGAATGCACTTTATAAATACAGTCCATCTACTTAGGGAGGGAAGCCTCTTCTTTATTTTCAGTAGTATGAGCACTAAGATCATGAATAATGCTGATTATGATTTCAGTAAAATGAAGGGAATGATTGAATTGCACAGAATTTTACCAATCAAACAATGTACGTACTACCTACTTTTGTTGTTAAGTACTTATTATGTAACATGTCAGAACAGGAATTAACGGGTTAATACTTTTAATTTAGTATTTTTTGACTATTTTAATGTTTCGTATAAAGCACTTTAAATTGCACTGCTGCTGAACTGTGATACTAATAAAATTGCCTTGACAGACTTTTTTTTACCTTCCATGTAAAATATTTGTAATCCAGAAGAGTTAGAGAAACATAATGTTGCTGCTGAAACATCTGAGATATGATTTGGTAAATGAAAGAAGGCACACAGAACAATATGGAGACCTCTTCCTGCTTCTTCTTCTTCTTCTTCTTCTTTCTGCATTTCAGTTCCAGAGACATTTAAACCACGATGCAACCGGGCGCCAACTCTTCCATTCATGTGTTATTCTGCTGAGCTGATAGCAGCAGGTTAACTGGGGACACTTGATGATCAACTCCTTCAACAAGACTGAGCGGCTCGCGGGAGTTTCAGTCGGTTCAATAATCTACTTTGTTTAAAGTCCCAGTCTCTCCAATGACTGGTATATATATGAATGGACAGTCTCTGGTCTCTCCACATTCTCCTTTCATATTAGAGCCTCTAGTAGAGTTAGAAACACTTCTTCACTGCAAAAGCAACACAAATAGAATTCACTTGGAAAAGTTACAAACTAAAAACCAGATAGAAATAAAAGTGCTGCTGTGAAAAAGGCAAATAATCAGAGGTGGTAAGAGAGCAAATATTTATACTCAAGTGTTGTAGGCTACATGAGAATTATTTTAGTGTGTTTAGTAAGTTTGTATTTTGAGACTTTAGTCAGATTTTACACAAAAACATTTTTCACAATTTACAGTTTGTACAATCAAAACAAAAACAAATGGTTATTATACCCTCAATGTAATTACATGTAGAGCTGCAAAGATTAATCAATTATTAAATTAACCTGAACCCTTTCCTATATTACAAGCTTTTTACAAGATAAAAATAGATCAATAACTATGATTACCATACTCCTTAATGTAAATATACAATATTTATTGCATTTATTTATTTATTTATTGCGAGGACCAGCAGGGGGCGCTGCAGCACTGACAATCTCAGCACTTCTTCTGGTTTTTCAGCTTGATGAAGATGCATTTACCAGCTGATCCAAGAGGCTTTTTAAAGACTTTATTATCTTAAGAAGGAGGAGAGTTTTCTCATCACATAAAGGAATATTATATCCTTCAGTTCATCACAAACATTCAACATCAACACATCTGGACATAAATACAAATAGAACAGAAAAAACAATCAAAGTACAAACACACATACATTCACACATTCATCAGCAGAAGCAGCTTGACCGTGAAGACATTTAAAATAAGATTTCAGTCAGAATAACTTCTACAGTTGACGGCTTTGTAGAGCCGAGTAAGGAGCAGACAAAAAGAAGAAATATGTATATTAAAGGTCCCGTGGCATGAAAATTTCACTTCATGAGGTTTTTTAACATTAATATGAGTTCCCCCAGCCTGCCTATGGTCCCCCAGTGGCTAGAAATGGTGATAGGTGTAAACCGAGCCCTGGGTATCCTGCTCTGCCTTTGAGAAAAAGTAAACACCCCCACCCTCCACCTTGCCCCCCCCCCCCCCCCCCCCCCCCCTCCTCCTCAATAGCTACAGACAGAAATGGCACGTCCTGAGGAAAGCTCATTGTGGGACTGGCTCTAGTGGCTGTAATTCTGCACCAAGGCTGAATTTCAGGAAAGAGACTTCAGATACAGTATTAGGGGACCACTAAGGTCTATATAAAAGAGACTTCAGATACAGTATTAGGGGACCACTAAGGCCTATATAAAAGAGACTTCAGATACAGTATAAGGGGACCACTAAGGTCTATATAAAAGAGACTTCAGATACAGTATAAGGGGACCACTAAGGTCTATATAAAAGAGACTTCAGATACAGTATTAGGGGACCACTAAGGTCTATATAAAAGAGACTTCAGATACAGTAATAGGGGACCACTAAGGTCTATATAAAAGAGACTTCAGATACAGTAATAGGGGACCACTGAGGTCTATATAAAAGAGACTTCAGATACAGTATTAGGGGACCACTAAGGTCTATATAAAAGAGACTTCAGATACAGTAATAGGGGACCACTGAGGTCTATATAAAAGAGACTTCAGATACAGTATTAGGGGACCACTAAGGTCTATATAAAAGAGACTTCAGATACAGTATTAGGGGACCACTAACGTCTATATAAAAGCATCCAAAGAGCACCATGTCATGGGACCTTTAACAAAGTGCAACATCAACAAAAGCCCAAAGAAAGTGCAGCAGATAAAGTCCTACGTCATCATACAGCAGTTGTGTTCATTGGTTGTCAACATTTCCCCTGACGGCCTGATTCAACCACAGATATTAAAGAGATGAAGTAATAAACCAGTTGAAGGCTTCACGTTGTTTGTTGTCCAGCAGAGAGATCTTCACAGCAGTCTGGACCAGGTTCAGATGAAGACATTTACCAGTTTGACATTCAAGTTACTGTTAATGTTGTTAAACGATGGAAAGCAGCTTTGGTTATGTCCCTGATATTACTTTAAGAGTCCCGACTCACAGTGAGGTTAAGGCCACAGACTGTAAAAATAACAGACACAGCTTCTAGGAGATCTAACCCGGGTCAAGGTGTATCCATGCAGGGATACCCCGGGTACTAAAAGGAGTCTTCTCTGTCTGGTCACTAAAATACAACTAAAAAAAATCAATATTTGTGTAAAATTTGTAAAATGATTGTCCATATTGTTTGATGGCCGACCTTCACTAAAGCTCTCAGACGCCATTTCCTGCAGCTCTCTCCAGGTCTTCATCTCCTTTTGCTGCTTCCATGTTCAGGCTTTTCTCTTCATATCCGTCCGAGTCTGTCTCTGGATGTTTCTCCTTCTTTCCTCTCACCAGAACCAGAACCAGAACCAGAACCAGAACCAGGAGAATCCAGTAGGAGGAGAACAGTGGGAAGGATAACAGCACGGACAGTCTTCCTGTTCTCACCATCTGGAAGAATATCAGAGAAGATGTTGAGTTTAGAAGAAGGGCAGGTTCAAGAAGATGCACACCTAACCAGAACCAGAACCAGAACTCACACACTAACAGCATGAGTCTGGAGGACTATTAGAAGACATTTACCCCGATGCTCTGACTCGGTCTCTTCTTCCACTGGAGGTCCAGATGTGCTGGAATCAGGTCTGTTTGTCCTGTTTTCTTGGCCTTTGGAAACTGTTTCAAAAGACAAAAAAGTTCTCAAATCAGGAACAAACTTCATCAGGATTTCCTCAGTTCTGAGAAACCTTTTTAGTATCTGAATGAAGCTGATGAACTCAGCGTGCTTACCAACAGTGACGTTAACGATGAAACCGGCTCTCAGGTCTGGGACGTAGACTCGGTACGCTCCACTATCTGACAGATTAACTGAGGAGATCTGCAGCGTCACGGTTCCTCCGATCAGGTCTCCGTGGATCAGAGTTGTTCTGCCTCTGTATCGAGGACTCTGGTCATCCAGGTGGTCCTTTCCACGTCGATAGGAGTAGACATCGTCATAGTTACCGTGGTCATCTCTCTCTCTCGCCACATCCAGCGTGGAGGCAGACAAGTCGACGGGGGGGTCCAGACGACAGCGTAGAGGGACATCTTCACCTTCTGCTGCCTCTATGGTCTGAACCGGGCAGAGCTGATGCTCTCCTGGAGAAACACACACAACATTCACACAGCTTCACCTCCTCTGAAGGACCACAGCTGATGGGTTAATTCACTGCTCCAACTATTCCTAAAATGAAGAACGTGCTGCTCCTCCTCAACAATATCATCATCATTATCATCATCATCATCATCATCATCATCATCATCGTCATCATCATCATCATCAATATCTGCTCTTTTCAGCGTCTTTCCTACATTTCAATCATTCAACGATTTCAGCTATTTGAGTTCAATGAGCGAAATATTATTCATGTGTGATGATGTTGGTCCCCATCTCAGATTAATGTTCAGGTTCCCAGCTTTTAGATTTTATATTATAGTATGACCTAAGTGTGTTTATGCAGTATATACATATCTATTGGTAACTTCAGTAATAATATGATATTGTAAAGTATAGGCCATTACTATATAAGCATTATGCTTCTTCTTGAACTTCTATGTTTGTGTTTTATTGTTGTTTTGATCAGATTTTTTTTTCTTTTCTTCTTTAACAGTATGTTGGTTAAAAAAATAAAATAAAAAAAAGCAATCATTAGTGCCGATGCTGTTGACCCATCTTCACCTAAAGATCCCTATCTAAGCTATGATGGAACAAGTTTTCAGTTCCTTTTTTGTCCTCTTTCATTCTGAATAGTTGTCTCACTGTTGAGTCATTTAGTTTTTTATCTTCAGATTTCTAAAGGTGTGTGTGTGTGTGTGTGTGTGTGTGTGTGTGTGTGTGTGTGTGTGTGTGTGTGTGTGTGTACACACACACACACACACACACACACACACACACACTCATAAAAAAAAGTTGTTTTCATGATTCATCAACAGCTCTACGAGGCGTGGCCCCTGCGATAGACTCGCTGGGTGATTGTTAAACATCTTCAGGTGATCTTTCATTCTCAGTTGAATCTGTCCATTCTCTGCGGGTTTGGTCAGATGTCCCGTCTTCGTTAACCCCCCCCTCTAACGTGATTTCTGTTTTAATTTGATTTACTGTAGCCTATATGGCCTTTAAGTTAACAGCTGTGTTCACCTGTCTACCATATGAGTTACAGAGGGGACACATCAGGCCTATCAGGCCGTTTTTCACCTGATATATAATGTGTACCCCCCCCCCCCCCCCCCCCCCCCCCAACATACTAAGGCCAGTGTGTTATTTTGTGTGTTTTCAGGTCACAACGAACAACCTGAGATGGGTGCGTCTAGATCTCTAGCAGAGCTCCTTACTGGAAATGACTAGATGTGCTGCCACAATGGAAGAAATTAAGGGTGCTCCGATCGATCGGCCACCGATCGGTATCGGCCGATAATGGCTTTAAATAGTTTGATCGGTGGTCTCCATAAATGCCGATCAGATAGGCCGATCAGATGACGCACTACCACGGATGTATTAAGAGCGCACTACTCCTGAGAACATTTTCAACATGGAGCTAAAATGGCGGCGTCCCTACATTCAGCGGTCTGGCAGTTCTACAAGGTGTCTGAACGGCGGCAGAACAGCAGTTGGCCCGCGGCCGGCCGCGGAACGAAGGCGGTAGGAAGACGGCTACTGCTTTTAAAAAGCGGCTGCCAACGGTGGTGCTCCGGCAAACGTGTTTACGATTACGCCATTCTGACGCTTCTACTGCCTCTGGAGCACCGCCGGTGGTCCGCCGACTCATTGCTATCTGGGAAAAAGACGATACACTAGCGATTAGCAACGTGTGTACCGAGGAAATACCACGAGGCGGAAAGCTCCAGAGACATTTCAACACCACCAACCTCATCAGACATTTGAAGGTTAGTCACAGAAAGGAGGATGAGGAGTTTTC
Organism: Gymnocephalus cernua; assembly: GCA_023631565.1. Classification (NCBI taxonomy): domain Eukaryota; kingdom Metazoa; phylum Chordata; class Actinopteri; order Perciformes; family Percidae; genus Gymnocephalus; species Gymnocephalus cernua. The sequence goes on along the minus strand of CM042427.1, from coordinate 39,183,641 downwards.
AAAGTTAGCTAACGCTAAGGCAGAGCGGAGTCGTGTAGCTAGCAGCTCCGGCGCTGCTCAAACAGCTGTTTCCCTGTGTGTGTGTGTGTGTGTGTGTGTGTGTGTGTGTGTGTGTGTGTGTGTGTGTGTGTGTGTGTGTGTGTGTGTGTGCTGAACAAATGTCTGCAGTGATTGAAAGGACATTTTTTAGATTTTGAGCTAGGACAGAAAGCCAAACAGTTCCTGATACATTCTCTAAACATGTGTGACTGTTATGTAATGGCGTAATTTTCAGTTCATAAAAGTGATCGGTGATCGGCCCCAAAAATCCTGATCGGAGCACCCTTAGAAGAAATGTTAACAGGTTAACGGTAGTGTTATTTAAACTGCCGCATGCATCATCAGCCCGGGCTGTTGTCAGGTGCATAAATATTTATGCACCTGACAACAGCCCGGGCTGTTGATGCATCAGCCCGGGCTGTTGATGCATCAGCCCTAAGGGGCGTGGCCCTGCGTTAGACTCTCTCTATAAGACACATTCAGCTCCAACTGTTCTCCAACATTGTCCGGCGCGGAGTAATTTCCCAGTTCATCTCCAGCTGATGACAAACTGTGGACAGAGTCTCAGATGCATTTCTACTCAGGTGTCATCATGAAAACAACTTCTCTGCAGGACTTCATCATGAAGATACTTTTCACTAGTTTGCTGTTTGCTGAAACTATCCTGGGTAAGTTTGTGTAGTTTAATTATGAGTCTGTTATTGGAAATAATGTTGTTAACCCTAATTATTGGTAACGTTGAGTTTAGGTTTACACATGTTAATAAATAACGCGTTTTATTAGAGTTATGAAGATGTAAAATATGACAGCTGGTTGATGAACAGTAAGACAACTACATCCTGAAGACAATCTGAGTAACTGACCTGAACAGACTCGTTACTGATGGTTAAGATCAGATAGAACTTTATTTGGTGTGATGAGCAGCGCAGGTGTCTCTCACTCACCACTGAGGCACGTTTCATACCGTCATATTTATATTTCATATTTCCCGCTGGACGTGTATCGTGCTCCACGCCGGTCCGGAGTTGTGAACGTGGGCATGGACCTGGGGCCTCATGTATAAAAGATTGCGCAGCTTTCATACCAGAAGATGGCGTAGGCTACGACCAAAAACTTGAAAAGTACCTACGCACAGAAATATTCAGATGTATGAAACCGGGCGTACGCCAGGTCCTTCGCACCTTTCCTTTATACATCACAATCAACGTGAAATTGAGCGCACATGAATGAGCCACTGACCCCGCCTTGCCTCCTCCCATAAATGAATATGGAAATTACTATAAATGCGCCACCGACGTTATTCTTCGTCCAATCACAACGGGTTATCCCGCTGCAGACGGAAAAAAACTTCACCGAGGTTTAGGTGCTGATCGCGGAAGTGGAGGCGAGAAATGTTTTTCTGTCTGGAGGTTTGTCATCTCGGATAAGCAATAAAAGAAAATGCCCAGAGTGGCAAATGTTGACCAGGCGGTGAATGGCAGAAATAAAAAAAAACAATGTCTAATGTCAAAGCGGAAATCAAGAGAATAGAGGCAGCGCCACACCAGTTACAGAACATCTCAGTGTCAGTCCAAATGACGCACAATAAGCAGTTTGAACCCAACGATGTAATGCCATTTATTTTAAGTGTTAGTAGGCTAGAGCGCGAGAGAGATCCGAATCAGAGGAGAGGTTAGTGAGACCAGCGTCTCCACGGCAGGTGACGGTGTGCACGGATCCGCTGCGCCACACATGGATGAAATATTGAAATAGTAAATATGACTACAGTAACAGAAATATGTACAGAATCAAGACAGTCAATACGGCCCAGTGTTTGATGGACCGGGTACACCTTGTTCACTTAATAGACTACAAATCATCCACGGGATCAATTATACGCATCACATGAGTTTGCCCGCCCGACACAGCGTTTGTTCCTGGGGAGATGGAGCCATGCGTCCCGCCTCCCGTGCGCCATGGATGTCTGAGCCTCAGCAACTACAGACTTACAGACACTAACAAACATTTTATTCAACTTGACATATCAAACTGTCCCAGTTGATCGATTTAAATATGTTGTTGAGGTGGAGTGTCACCGCACGATCTGAGTCTCAACACGATCTGAGTTGCGTCGAGTTGCGCATGCTCAGATTTACCACCCACCTTTAGAATTCTGAAGATAAAAAACTAAATGACTCAACAGTGAGACAACTATGCAGAATGGAAGAAGACAAAACAGGAACTGAAAAAGCATCTGTTACCTATAGTTCCTGTTCCAACAAGAACTGATTTTTTTTTTTTATTTCATTTTCTTCAAACAATCAATCAAGAAGAAAAGAAAGAAAAATCTGATAAAAAAATATGTATATTATCTAAAAGCTGGGAACCTGACCATTAATCTGAGATGGGGACCAACATCATCACACATGAATAATATTTAGCTCATTGAACTCAAATAGCTCAAATCCTTGAATGATTGAAATGTAGGAAAGACGCTGAAAAGAGCAGATGATGATGATGATGATGATGATGATGATGATGATGATGATGATGATGACGATGACGATGATGATGATATTGATGAGGAGGAGCAGCACGTTCTTCATTTTAGGAATAGTTGGAGCAGTGAATTAACCCATCAGCTGTGGTCCTTCAGAGGAGGTGAAGCTGTGTGAATGTTGTGTGTGTTTCTCCAGGAGAGCATCAGCTCTGCCCGGTTCAGACCATAGAGGCAGCAGAAGGTGAAGATGTCCCTCTACGCTGTCGTCTGGACCCCCCCGTCGACTTGTCTGCCTCCACGCTGGATGTGGCGAGAGAGAGAGATGACCACGGTAACTATGACGATGTCTACTCCTATCGACGTGGAAAGGACCACCTGGATGACCAGAGTCCTCGATACAGAGGCAGAACAACTCTGATCCACGAAGACCTGAACGGAGGAACCGTGACGCTGCAGATCTCCTCAGTTAATCTGTCAGATAGTGGAGCGTACCGAGTCTACGTCCCAGACCTGAGAGCCGGTTTCATCGTTAACGTCACTGTTGGTAAGCACGCTGAGTTCATCAGCTTCATTCAGATACTAAAAAGGTTTCTCAGAACTGAGGAAATCCTGATGAAGTTTGTTCCTGATTTGAGAACATTTTTGTCTTTTGAAACAGTTTCCAAAGACCAAGAAAACGGGACAAAGAGAACTGATTCCAGCACATCTGGACCTCCAGTGGAAGAAGGTTCTGGTTCTGTTCTGGTTCTGGTTCTGGTTAGGTGTGCATCTTCTTGAACCTGCCCTTCTTCTAAACTCAACATCTTCTCTGATATTCTTCCAGATGGTGAGAACAGGAAGACTGTCCGTGCTGTTATCCTTCCCACTGTTCTCCTCCTACTGGTGGTTCTGGTTCTGGTTCTGATGAGAGGAAAGATCAGTAAGTTAAAAAAACTACAATTGAGACATGATCACTTGTGGTGTTATTTTAATCTTTCCATGTCAGTGTTTTCTCTGTGAACTGATCAGTGATCAGTGCTTGATGTCTCATGTCTGAATTTGAAGTTGTTGAAGTCAAACCAGAACTGGACCGAAACAATCAAACCTGGTACACTTGGTGAGCTTTAATCCACATTAATGCTCAGATGTGAGCCATATACCACATTGACCCGAATATAAGACGACCCCGAAAATACGATGACCGCACAGTTGATCTTTCAGCACGCACGAGTCAGACATCCACGGAGCTGGGGAGGACTTGTGAGCCTGCCGTGAAGTATGAGGGCAGAGAGAGTGAAGAGAGGAGGATAGAGAGGAGGATAGAGAGGAGAGGAGGATAGAGAGGAGAGGAGGATAGAGAGGAGAGGAGGATAGAGAGGAGAGGAGGATAGAGAGGAGAGGAGGATAGAGAGGAGAGGAGGATAGAGAGGAGAGGAGGATAGAGAGGAGAGGATAGAGAGGAGGATAGAGAGGAGGATAGAGTAGAGAGGAGGATAGAGAGGAGAGGAGGATAGAGAGGAGAGGAGGATAGAGAGGAGAGGAGGATAGAGAGGAGAGGAGGATAGAGAGGAGAGGATAGAGAGGAGAGGAGGATAGAGAGGAGAGGAGGATAGAGAGGAGAGGAGGATAGAGAGGAGAGGAGAGGAGGATAGAGAGGAGAGGAGGATAGAGAGGAGAGGATAGAGAGGAGAGGAGGATAGAGAGGAGAGGAGGATAGAGAGGAGAGGAGGATAGAGAGGAGAGGAGAGGAGGATAGAGAGGAGGATAGAGAGGAGAGGAGGATAGAGAGGCAGTTCCGATCCTGACCTCCCTGGGGCCCTAAGCAAAATCCTGCTAAGGGGCCCTCTACCTGACCCGTGATGCCGTGAGCTATGTAAACCATTTGCCACACAGTCACACCTGACACTTCAGTGCTCCCAATACAATCCTCCCTCCTTTAAACAAAACAGTCAAAGAATAAGTACAACAATATAGAACAGAATGAGGTTCAAACCAACAATATTTATTGAATAGAGTATTTTCTATAATATTAAGATAACAAGTGAATATTATTAAATAAGTGAATATTAATGTAAACATAAATAAGAAGAAAATAATAAATTATAACCCTGAACTTTGGCTTTTGGGATTAACTTTGGTTCTCTCTACAGCCTGGGCATTTTCAGCATCAGTATGGGCACCACCACTATTTGGACTGTCTACAATAAACTGAGAAGAATATCACATAGTTAGTTACAGTACTCGTTACATGTTACAAATGTGTAAACATTTGAATGTTTGAATTAAAATCTTACCATCAAAATATTCCTTTTCTGCACTTTCTTGTAATATTTAAATAGTGAACTAGTGATGCAGATATCAATAATCCCTGTGAGTGATATCAAGAATTAACTTTTGTACAAGTGAACATGTAATTCCTGATATCAAAAATAGACATTGGTAGGTAAAAATTAACTAAGGGGCCCTACTAGTAAAAATAATCAAGAATTCACTTTGCAAATAGTGAAAAAATCAAATTCTTGATATCAAAAATGCATAAACTGTGAATGAATACAAGCTAAAGTGGCTGCCATAGCATGTTAAAGTTTGTATTTATTTATTTATTATTATGCATGTTGAAGCAATTCTTGATTTATGGTTATTATTTACTGAGGGATGTGCATCCATATTGACCAGTATGTCCAGCTAATCAACATTTTAAATTCAATATAGCCTATAAATCAATGTCAAATTGTCAATACATTGCTTTCCATCTTGCATAATTAGTGCAGTTGTTTAGAGTTTTTAACTACACATTGTCTGAGACTAGATAATCAGTGTCTTAAAAGTATGTATAATGTGTACTTTGATGAGGCGTGCCATCATTCACGCCCATATATTGTAGCCTACAGTCTGTCTGGTCTTCACATATATTTCTGCTTGAAAAATGCGCATTTCACTTCATGTACGCGCCTAACGCATGATAACACACCTGCCGCGGTTATCTTTTCCGAGCTGCAGTAAACAAACACCGTTGCACTTTGTCGTTTATCAAACGTAATAAATAATTGTATTTTACTCTCACTTTTGTCAGGCACAAAGTCACAAAACACAGCCCTGGAAGTGACTGGCGTTAGCAGCTAGACAAGAGATGCACTGCCTGCCTGCCCAGCTGAGTTAGCAAGACCGAAAAAAAAAACACAATAAACATATCAAACTTGGAGAGGAGAGAACATAAGTTTACCTGATTGTTGTTCCCGCAATTCACTCTCAATTCACTTTTTTTTCCTCTTTTCGTGACCAGAAGGATAGTTTCGCTTAATTTTGTCATGGATGTTGTAAACATTAATTGACGCGCTTTGACACGAGTGGGGAGGCGGGGCCTCGAGTAATTTGCGGGGCCCTACACAGCTTGCGTAGTGAGCGTATAGGGCGGATCGGCTCTGAAGCTGAAGGTGTCTTATATAGGGCTGATGATTGCGTGGCCCCTGCGTTAGACTCTCTCTATAAGACACATTCAGCTCCAACTGTTCTCCAACATTGTCAGGCGCGGAGTAATTTCCCAGTTCATCTCCAGCTGATGACTAACTGAAGACAATCTGTGACGATTTTGGTGTAACTGACCTGAACAGACTCGTTACCAATGTTTAAGATGAGATAGAACTTTATTTGTGTTAAATGTTGTGCATTGTAGGATATAGTGTAAATACATAATTGTAGTATAATAATGCTGACTTAAAGACTACTGTGTGAGGGTCTCGCCCGCCAACCATATCTGAGTTTATCTTTATAACTCTGATCTCATCTCAACCAAATAATAAACCATGAAGGTACAAACAACAAATGGCAAAGAAGTTAACACAAAACATTTTAGACACTCTATATGTTTGATTTAGCTCCATCATTAACCAGTTTAAATAACACTACCGTTAACCTGTTAACATTTCTTCCATTGTGGCAGCACATCTAGTCATTTCCAGTCAGGAGCTCTGCTAGAGATCTAGACGCACCCATCTCAGGTTGTTCGTTGTGACCTGAAAACACACAGAATAACACACTGGCCTTAGCATGTTGGGGGGGGGTACACATTATATGTCAGTTGAAAACGGCCTGATAGGCCTGATGTGTCCCCTCTGTAACTCATATGGTAGACAGGTGAACAAAGCTGTTAACTTAAAGGCCATATAGGCTACAGTAAATCAAATTAAAACAGAAATCACGTTAGAGGGCTGGGGGGGGGGGGGGGGGTTACAGAAGACTTGGTATCTGACCAAACCCGCAGAGAATGGACAGATTCAACTGAGAATGAAAGATCACCTGAACATGTTTGACAATCACCCCGCAGCCTTCAGAGCAGCACAGCCCTTATTAGAAATGTTTATCCTATGAGTCGCCTATGTTTGTAGGGAACCAGTAGGGAACCAGTGCTTCCGCTGCTCCGGCGCCTCCTCCCCCTGTCTTGGTGAGTGTCCTAACGTGCCTCTGCACAGCCAGGAGCGAGAAGACAAGAACCGACAAGAATAACAGCTCCGACATTATTTTCTCCACATTGCTGAGTTGTTGAGTTATTCTGGTAAAAGCAGCGAGAGCGAGGACGCTGACAGGTGGTCGGTGTGGTCTCGGTTACTCTTTACCTGCTGCAGAGAAGAAATCAAACTCAAACTGGAACTCTGTCCTCAGTTTGGGCTGAAAGAGACAGGCTGATTATTAAAAATGAGGAGTCTACTCAGTTGAATGTAGCGGAAGAGGTTTTAGGCTAAAGGCCTACTTCTCTCCAGATGTGATGAAGACGTTTACTTCTCTCCTGGACGTGATGATGAAGATACTTTTAATAACTTTGTTCCTGTTTCCTGAAACTATCCTGGGTGAGTTTAATTCATATGAGTTTTCTTCTTTGATAATTAGCTGTGATTATTGGCAACATGTGGAATTTAGGTTTTTATTATGTTTCTGAGAATGTAAAATATGAATATGAGCTCATTACTGAACAATAACACAACTAATCAGAGTGAAGACAATCTGTGGTGATTTAAACTGAGCTGAACTACACTCAAAAAAAAATTTCATTGGATGAACATGATTTAATCATGCCACCTATATTCCATCTAAACAAACCAAGTTAAGTCAACCAACCTTCATCATGTCATTTAAACACAGTATACATGTGTTGGTTGAACATAATAGTAGTGTTTGCATTCAACTCATTTGCATCTTGTTGAATTTATATGTTTGTTATTAGTTAATTTAGTTAAATCAATTTGAGTATATTCTACATTTGTCAAATACTTCAGTAGAACAAAATCCCACCTTGACATATCAACTCATATAAGGCTTGTCAGTTATAGTAATGTGAGTGTTGTTGAATGAACTGATGTCAATCTTGTTGGTTTAATTAGTGTGGTTTTCGTTACTAGGACAATAATGTATTGTATGCATACAAAACGACAACATGCAAATCCATTTTACATTTTTATTAATGTAACATTGATCTCATAAAACATTTTGCCTGCATTACACACACAGCCAATTGTAGCAAATGGCTACTGACTAACTGGGAACAATTTACCAGATAATGTAACAAGATTTTCCAATACAAATATCAGAATAGTGCCTATAATCCTGGCATCGGCAAGTACTGGAGTTTATGCAATAATAATACAATCCGATACGTAATTTAGCAAAGAAAGAAAATGTACTTTAAAGCTGTTACACTCCGTCAACCTGGGCCACATACAACAATGCAATAGCAATACTATCCCATCCATTACAGGCATAAAAGCCGTTAAAAGATAAAATGTAAGCATTTTTAACACACTGGTATGGGTTCGGTATGTGCCGATACTCAAGTTTGGGTATCTGAATTGGCAAGGGAAACATTATATCTGAACATCTCTAAATTTAACGCTTCTTCTGTAAAAGTACAAACATGTTTTTCACATAAGTAGAAATATCTCAGTCCTGCTAAAAGATTGTTTAACTTGTAAACTTAAAGTCCTTGTGAAAACTAGGAAAACAAAAACTGCCTTTGTTGCTCCATGAGCTTGTTTTTTGGGAAGTGTGCTTGGGACAACAACCTATTCCCATCCAGATTCATGAGAATCTTCTGCATCACTTGGAAAGTGCATTTGAGGTCTGCTGGGTAACTCAGGTTCAGACAGTATATTAGTCCAAATAACAAAGCACAGGCGTCCCCAATGTTTCCTAATTCACGGAGGACCTCCACACCTTCGATCAGGACACCAATGTCCTCTGGGTTACCTTCAGGCTCCGCGCCCTCCTTCAGTATGACATACACCCCCATCACAGTTTGCTCCATGGAAGCACTGGCCTCGAGGTCTGTGTTCTGTGGGATGTAATAGGTAAAATGTTTTATGTGTGCTTGAAGCTATGATGTCAATTTAAGCTCTGCACAGAATAGATTAAAATGGTCCATCCAAACTTACATAATTAAAGCACTTATATTATAATTAATTTATACCAAGTCCGTTCTGAAAAAACGCAAATTCCTGTTACACACTGCACCTGAAATACCTCAACTTAAAACCATTAATTTCTCCTCTGAATTTATCATACCAAGTAGGGATGTAACAATACACTCAACTCACAAATTAACGATTTAAAGTTCACGATACGATTTTCTCACTACTTTAACGAAAATTAAATGACTAAAAAAACATTCCTTTTTTAATTAAATTGTGCAAAACAAGAGATGTGTCCTCTTACCAAAAGTGCAACTGAAATAGTATTTTATCTTAAATAAAAAAATAAATAAAAATGGTTTATTGCTAAGGCCATATGGTTACATTTACATTATTTAAAATTAACTGAACAATTTTTCACCACTCATTTGCTTTTTTTAACAACAAAAAGAAACAGAAGGGTATTTTTAATATTGAATGCAACACAAGGTTATGGAGCAGTACCCAAATGCAACACCAAGTCCCTTATCCAAATCTGGCTACGGTGTCTCAAAGCGCAGCAAGTCTCCTCTGTCTCTTTAGCCGCAGACTGTTACACGTCCCGGTGTTGGAATCCTTTCCATTGAAATACAGTCACACGAAAGACCATTTAACCCTGATTAAGCAAGCTAAGGTTACCTGCTGTATGTTAACTGACGTTAAGAGCCAAGCCCTAGGCTGTTGCATCGCAAATTTCTTTTCTTTTATCTCAAACGGTTGTAATCTTAACACATTTAAATAGATTTTTTTTTAACTGATTCACGATGCATTGTTACATCCCTAGAAGCAAGTAAATATGTGCTCTTTTCAACTGGTTTACAGCTTCTTTGCCAAACATACGCAACTCACCATGTAATCCTTCACAAGTTTCTCGTGGTCTTCGTTCAAGTAGATGCACAAGGACTTGAGGACACATGCTCGTCTCGTTTGAATTGTGTCGTCCTGAGGAGAAAAAAAAGGAAACTCCTTTAGGCAATATTCTTTATTTTTGAGAGTATTTTAAAAAGGCAACACATGGTGCTTTTTGAGTCCTACCCAAAAGGTTTACCATGGGATTTTATCCTTTACTTTAAGTTCTCAGCTGACGTAATATAATAGCAGCTGCACACCAAAGGTATGAAGTAACGAATTACATTTAGTCATGTTACTGTAATTAATACTTTTGTGTACTTGTACTTTTTTAAGTATGTTTTAAAAAATGTAATTTTACTTTATAGCACATTCGTAGATTCGAGTAGAAAAAATAAATAAAACTACTGCAGTGTATGATGGACAGAACAAACTGGCGCTGTAGCATTCCAGTCTAAAAGAAGACAGGGCTGATGCCATTTTTATTTTTCAGGTCCTAATGAGGTTCACAGACCAACTTAAGAGCTTGTTGCCACTTCCAACTGTAGTTCTTAAGCTTAAGCTTTTTATTACTTCTCTGTTGACGCCTTTCCTTTCTTCTCCCATTACATGTCAGAGCTCAATTTACTGTTGACATTCTTAGCGTCTTTACCAACTTACAGTACAACACAAAATAAAAGCACTATAAAAATTATAACTTTATAGATTGAACAATACTTTGTATTGGGTCATTTACAGGTGATAAAAATCACAAGTCAAACCCCACTGCTGCATATCTATCTTACAGTGTAATAGACAGCACTCAGCACTATTCCAGTTTGCAAAAGCAAAGCACAAAGCAGGGACAGAATCAGAGAAGATAAACTGCTGAGCACAGGGACAACATAGCAACTAACTAGACTTCATTCAGGAGAATAATTTTGTTGCTACCCCGTGCTCAGCTGTGTATCTCTGATCCCTCAAAAAGGTAGAGTGCTGACCACATTCTACTGCAGGTAACACTTATTAGTAGGCATAACTAGTGCAGTATCTCTTAACACCCCACTTTAAAAAAAATAACTTTGTACCTCCCTCAGTCTTTTAGATATGGGTCAGAGTTTTATTTTGTTATTGCAATTTAAATTTAGTAGATTTTTAGATGAGTAATTTTACTTTTTTAATTTATGGTACCTTTTAATTAAGTAGAATATTTTAGTACACTTCCGAGCTGGGTTGAACACTCTGTTAAGAACATTGTACTATAAAAAAAAGTGTATAAGCATAAATCAACACATTTCAAGACAAACCTTGGAAATCTCCACCATGACATTTCTTATTTTCCTTCCAGCTGCTCCACCTTTGCCTCGAAATATCTCCATCAGGCGTGGCGAGTACTGGTCAAGAGCAGCACAGAATGTAGAAAGTAGAGGTAAAGTGGATATGCGATGGAACTCCCTATCAATCTGGAAATCATTAATGCATATGTCACTAACCCTGTCAGAACATCACAACAACAAACGTAAGCACACACAGGACAATCACCTCTCTCGCAGTGAACAGTCCAGGTCCTGAATGTGCATGGACAATTTACATATATGCAGTGATATTGTTGGCCTCTCCCATAATGATGATGTAGTTTATAATGTTTAAGTAATTTGTACCTCGTACTCTCTCTGGCGGCACAATGTTTGCACTGCCACATACACGTCACTGAAAGAAAAAGAACAAAAAGGTTAGCAAATGTTTTTTTACGTGCTATATTTCTCCAAATACAAAACAGCCAACTACAGTTCAGCACTTGACTGTAACACATCTTTCAAGCTATAATCAGGAGTAGGATTTTTTTCCCATTGAAATGCCAAAGGACTTAATTTTTTTATGCGAAAGTTGAACAGAAAACTGGAGGAAATCGGCTAACAAGGAGGCTATATATATATATATATATATATGACCAAATATAATTCTAAAGACTCACACCCAATTGAATGAAAGTGATTTCAGTTTGCAAAAATAATTAAAAACACTGCACGTCAGCTAAATCACTAATCCTCCAACGCTGATGTGTGTACATATGGCACAAGATAAACAATTTGACAAAAATATATAAATATTTTTAACTTACCATGTATTTTATGAGGTACGTCTCAGAGCATGGGGACAGAACTTGTTCTAAATGACTTGCCTGTAGAAATAAAATAATTGAAAAATAAATACATTTGGCATGAATTTTTGGTGACAAAATGATAAACACTTAAAATGTTAAAAACATAAGCAATATTTATGTTGCAAATAGGCATTTCAGTATCTGTAGTTACACATAACAGACGTTACTCAACTTAATGCAGAGCACGCTCTATATATCTGTATTACACACCCACACACATCTATCTATCTATCTATATCTGTATTAAACATATATATCTGTATTACACATATATATAATTTTGAGGCTACAGATTTATCTATAACTTGCTTCGTATTACCTTGCCAGAGCTGCTGCGACAGACCTGTTTAGCCTCCAGTTTTAATCTTACAGTAACGTTATTTAGCCAGACCCCTAACCGAAAATCTCCGAGAAGCGCGGTTGTCGTCGTCACACTCTGTTGTAAAAAAATAAAACGTTATAATAAAAACGATTTATATTAGCTACAGTCTTGAACTATAGCTTGAACTTCTCCTGGCATTAAAAGTTATGGTCACTTAAGCCTAACGTTAACCGCTCAAAGCCATGTTCAAAATAAATTTCACTGTGGCTATGACTAGTTGCTGGCACTCTCCCTCTTACCCTCCCGCCCCGCAGAGCAACTTACAACTTGGTTGTACATTTTATTTATTTATTTATTTATTTATAACTATTTCTTTTTACATGCAGCAAAAAAAGCTATTACGATAACTAATTTACCCGGAGTGAAAATTATTGAAACCTAGCAAGGCGCAGTTAAGCTAGCAAATGTCCATGTTAGCTAGTTAACTGAGAAACGACAAAAACACAAATTATATTGTAACGTTAAGCCAAGAGAAAACAATTGCACTGAGAAACGTTTCACAAGGGCCAATGACTATTATCACTCACCAAGTTAAATTAATGTTTAAATATATGTATTACTTACACGTGGATGGAGGATGGGAAACTATGCAGCTGTAGTCATCCTTACCGCTAGCTAATGTCCTGACTTCTGTCCAACGTCAGCGTCATGTCCCTGCTTCCCATTCATTTCTATGGGATCAGCCGTGCAATGCATTCTGGTAGCGTCGCGGGAAGCGGAGCGTCGAGTCACCCGCTCATTCTCATGTAGTTGAATCAGTTGAATCCAACCAATGTTGTGCAAATGAGTAGCGGCAGGCTCGGTTCACCGCCTCTCAAAATCTGACGAAAATATTTTAAACTGACCTTTGTCGATCTGAAATGAAGACAGATTCAGCAACTGTATGGCCTATTTCTCGCTTAAAATGTTTTCAGAAACACGTTTCACTGAACTATTTTTGTAAAATACGAGATCGTATACTCCGAAAGAGCCGCCATTATGCTTTTGAAATTCGGGAGAGTAGCCAGACCCATGTGACGCGTTCGTCCAATCAGCTGCCGGTCAAGGGCGTAGGACACGCAGCCGTTGTTTTGATTAATCCACATCTTATTGCATTGACGTGTATGTTAATAATTCATCTGAATTTTCTTTAAATCACGTATTACAGACAAGAATGAATCATTTAATGAAGATAAACACCACTGATTCATGTAATTTAAGCAAAATCCTGATTTGCTAATCAAACACATGCCCAAGTTGATTTTTTGAGTGTATATTAATATAAGATCTTTGTCTCTGATTAATAAGATTTTAGTGATCAGAGCTCTGAGAAGGAAAAGTCTTCATCTCAACATTCACACATGAACACAATATGCTGAGAGAAGGGCGTGAAAACAAGTCCAAACTACACAATTAGGTCTTTATTTTACTACACTTTGTCTATTTGCTTCTGTAGATTTCTCCTAAATTCAACAAAAGTTGGCGTTATAAATCAACATGATCGTGATTAGACGGATATGTGACACAGGGTTCATCTGACTTCATGCCGCAGTAACCTGATTCCACCGCTGCTGCACCTCGAATTCAGCTCTTAAATGGAACAAATAGCGATTAAATGATTCATTCTTGTCTGTAAAACGTGATTAAAAGAACATTCAGATGAATTATAAACATACAGATCAATGAGATGAGAAGTGGTTAAATATGAATAATAAAACATGTTTTAGTGTCTCGAGACAGTTTTAAACACTGTAGTCGTGTTTGTTGATCCTGATAATAACTGATAATAACTGATAATAACTGATAATAACTGATGTATTTATGATATACTGCTGTGACAGAGAACTCTGAATATGGTTATTGGCAATGCCGATCCTGACCTCCCTGGGGCCCTAAGCAAAATCCTGCTAAGGGGCCCTCTACCTGACCCGTGATGCCGTGAGCTATGTAAACCATTTGCCACACAAATGTCACACCTGACACTTCAGTGCTCCCAATACAATCCTCCCTCCTTTAAACAAAACAGTCAAAGAATAAGTACAACAATATAGAACAGAATGAGGTTCAAACAAACAATATTTATTGAATAGAGTATTTTCTATAATATTAAGATAACAAGTGAATATTATTAAATAAGTGAATATTAATGTAAACATAAATAAGAAGAAAATAATAAATTATAACCCTGAACTTTGGCTTTTGGGATTAACTTTGGTTCTCTCTACAGCCTGGGCATTTTCAGCATCAGTATGGGCACCACCACTATTTGGACTGTCTAGAATAAACTGAGAAGAATATCACATAGTTAGTTACAGTACTCGTTACATGTTACAAATGTGTAAACATTTGAATGTTTGAATTAAAATCTTACCATCAAAATATTCCTTTTCTGCACTTTCTTGTAATATTTAAATAGTGAACTAGTGATGCAGATATCAATAATCCCTGTGAGTGATATCAAGAATTAACTTTTGTACAAGTGAACATGTAATTCCTGATATCAAAAATAGACATTGGTAGGTAAAAATTAACTAAGGGGCCCTACTAGTAAAAATAATCAAGAATTCACTTTGCAAATCGAATTCTTGATATCAAAAATGCATAAACTGTGAATGAATACAAGCTAAAATGGCTGCCATAGCATGTTAAAGTTTGTATTTATTTATTTATTATTATGCATGTTGAAGCAATTCTTGATTTATGGTTATTATTTACTGAGGGATGTGCATCCATATTGACCAGTAAGTCCAGCTAATCAACATTTTAAATTCAATATAGCCTATAAATCAATGTCAAATTGTCAATACATTGCTTTCCATCTTGCATAATTAGTGCAGTTGTTTAGAGTTTTTAACTACACATTGTCTGAGACTAGATAATCAGTGTCTTAAAAGTATGTATAATGTGTACTTTGATGAGGAGTGCAATCATTCACGCCCATATATTGTAGCCTACAGTCTGTCTGGTCTTCACATATATTTCTGCTTGAAAAATGCACGTTTTACTTCGTGTACGCGCCTATAACGCATGATAACACACCCGACGCGGTTATCTTTTCCGAGCTGCAGTTGCACTTTGTCGTTTATCAAACGTAATAAATAATTGTATTTTACTCTCACTTTTGTCAGGCACAAAGTCACAAAACACAGCCCTGGAAGTGACTGGCGTTAGCAGCTAGACAAGAGATGCACTGCCTGCCTGCCCAGCTAGGTTAGCAAGACCGAAAAAAAAAAACACAATAAACATAAACATAACTTTACTTTGCTGACATCAAACTTGGAGAGGAGAGAACATAAGTTTACCTGATTGTTGTTCCCGCAATTCACTCTCAATTCACTTTTTTTTCCTCTTTTCGTGACCAGAAGGATAGTTTCGCTTCATTTTGTCATGGATGTTGTAAACATTAATTGACACGCTTTGACATGAGGGGGAGGCGGGGCCTCGAGTAATTTGCAGGGCCCTACGCAGCTTGCGTAGTGAGCGTATAGGGCGGATCGGCTCTGGTTATTGGAAACTTTTGAGGACTTACAGGGAAACAAGTCATCCTGATGAAGCTAACAGAAAAGTTAACAGAAAAAACATGAAGTGTGTTAACACACTACATGTTTTTCTCTGTTAACTAGATATCTTTACAAAAAATAACATGATCATTCACAGTCGAAAGTAACCTAGTCTATAGTCTAGTCTATAGTCTAGTCTATAGTCTAGTCTAGTCTATAGTCTAGTCTAGTCTATAGTCTAGTCTATAGTCTATAGTCTATAGTCTAGTCTATAGTCTAGTCTAGTCTATAGTCTAGTGTCTCTGTCTGAGACTCAATGTCGGAACAAAAAAAAGCTTTGTCGAAATCGAAAGTATGAAGTCGATGTGTTTTTTTGGTCTATAGGCTATATATATATATATATATAGGCTATTGTATATTTAGTCATATACTAGTATACTTTTCAAAATGTGACTGAATGATGAATCATTTAGATCTTCTTTTGACACATTTTAAAGTGAGAGAGCTGAACGTCATCTACACGGTTTATACACAGCAGCAAACTGATCTGAAGTCTGCCGACATGAGAATGATCTAAATAGTCTAATGAAGGTTGAGCCATAGACATGATGATGCTCACGGATATATGTATACAGCCCATACATCATTTTAATAGGCGGCACTTCACAGGTTAACATGTACCTAATAAATGTTTAAACATGACGGACTAATGCATGACCCCGGTGATAAGTGGTGGAGGTTGATGAAGAAACTCGGAACTCAGTCTGGGAATGAAGGTCCGTGTTTCTCCCTCCTAGAAGATAATAACAGTAGGAGGAGTTAGGTTTTATTCTACCCAATAAAAACAAAAATGTGTGCAGACAATAGAAGCAGGCTACCGTTTGTAACTTCTGATTGGGTGGAGGCAGCCTAAAGCCCGTCTCCAAAAGCCACTTACCAACCTCTAACTGTTGATCTCTTCCTGCAGCTTTTCTCTGACTGATCAGAAACGAGCTCAAAGCTCAACCCACAATACTTCCTCGTTCTTCTGACAAACAGCGCCATCTTGTGACAGACATACGTTACTGTATCTGTCTTTCAGTCCTCTGGCTAGTCGTGTGTTCTAAGTAAGACAGAAGAAGTGCTATAAACAGACTGTATGTGTCCTCTCTCTGTCCTGTAATCAGTGAACTGTGAGCTCATGTGTTTGTGACTCTTCACCTCTGTCTCCTCTCACATGGAGAAGATGATCTGCAGCGTCCTGCTGCTCATCATCCTCACCTCCTGGGTCTCTGGTTAGTTTACAGCTTCACTTTATTATCCACTAACACTAAACTAAGAATCACTCAAGTGTCCACAGAAACATGTGGAGATGGAGTTTAAAGTGGTCAGTGTGTCTGCTCCTCACTTTCCCTCTCTGTCTCCTCAACAGGAACATTTGTAGTGAATGTGACCCAGACCTCCTATCAGGCAGAGGAGAACCAGGACATCACACTGGAGTGGACCTTCACCACCATCACTCACAGTTCCTCCAACTCTCTTTATATCTGCTGTGAACTGTTAACTGTCCTCAGACTCTTATGTCTGTTGTATCTCCATGAAGGAGTTGAGGTCCCAGAGACTCAGGATGAACAGTTTGTAGGACGAGTCCAGTGGGACAAAGACCTCCTCAGAGAAGGACGACTCAGACTTCATGTGTCCAGACTCAGGACTGAAGACTCGGGAATGTATGTGTGTCAAGTGTTCACAAGTTATGGGAGGGGCTCTGGTAGATGTTGGCTCAATGTCACTGGTAAGTTGATTCAGGAGAACTGGAGTTTTTCTGTTTGTACTTAAAACATGAAAGATGCAGATTATTTAGTCATTTTCACTACAACAGGTTTCCTTCCTGTCAATCAGCCACATTATATTTTCTGTTCTTTACAGCAGCTGCTGATGAGCCAGAACCTCAGAGACCAACAGTGAGACCAGAACCAGAGAGTCGGGGAAACATCTGGATCCTCTACGCTGGACTGGCAGCAGCAGCAGCAGTTCTACTGATTCTCTGTCTTTGTTTTATTAATAAGAAAATAAACATATACTCAGCTGTACAGACGTGTTTATCAGAGAACCGAGCCATCGGGACTACCAGGACCCGGTCTGGAGGACCCTCTTTGAATGAGCCATCAGGACTACCAGGACCGGTTCTGGAGGACCCTCTTTAAAGGAGTCATCAGAGCATAAAGTCACAGTCATACAAACTAAATCAGACTCCTAGAGTCCCTCCTCAGTCTGGTCTTAGTGTCAGAAAACTATTTATATATAATATATATATATATAATTTATGTATATTTTTATTTTAAATGATGTTCATGTTACTACAGATTTGAGTTTAAATGAAGTTGACATGTTACATCATGTTTTGTCTTCTTCTAGTTGTGTGATTACTTGCATCAGTATATCATGTCATATGTTACTTGTAATGTTCTTTCTATTGTTACCTGTCTAGGGACTACTGATGTATAATTAATAACTCCAGCATGTTAACATCTTGATGTTCATTAACAACCTCTGTCCATGTTCACTTACTATGAATTTAATTAAGTTATTACAGCAGAAATGACTATCAGTGTAAATAATGCTTTCATTGAGTGAACGGTTTTCAGCTTTTAAATCAAGGAAATAAACTTGGTGACCTTTGTTACAATAAAAACAAAAAGACCACAGTTCATGTTTTTCATTCAGGTAGTGTTTCAGATTTTGGGTGTTTGAGACAAAATGCAAAGACAGACTTTTTTTTTTTACCTTCCATGTAAAATATTTGTAATCCAGAAGAGTTAGAGAAACATAATGTTGCTGCTGAAACATCTGAGATATGATTTGGTAAATGAAAGAAGGCACACAGAACAATATGGAGACCTCTTCCTGCTTCTTCTTCTTCTTCTTTCTGCATTTCAGTTCCAGAGACATTTAAACCACGATGCAACCGGGCGCCAACTCTTCCACTCATCTGTTATTCTGCTATTTATACTCAAGTGTTGTCGGCTACATGAGAATTATTTTAGTGTGTTTAGTAAGTTTGTATTTTGAGAATATAGTCAGATTTTACACAAACACATTTTTCACAATTTACAGTTTGTACAATCAAAACAAAAACAAATAGTTATTATACCCTCAATGTAATTACATGTAGAATTGCAAAGATTAATCAATTATTAAATTAACGTGAACCCTTTCCTACAACCCCAAATCAGAAATAGTTGGGACAGTATGAAAAACACAAATAAAAAAAGAAAGTAGTGATTTCTAAATGTACTTTGACTTGTATTTCATTGCAGACAATGTGAATACAAAATATTTCATGTTTTGTCTGGTCAACTTAATTTCATTTGTAAATATACATCCTTTCCTGTCATTCAAACCTGCAACACATTCCAAAAAAGGTTGGGACAGCAGCAATTTAGGACTAGTAATCAGGTAAATTGGTTAAATAATGATGTGATTTGAAACAGGTGATGTCAACAGGTAATTGTAATTATGATTTGGTACAAAAGCAGCATCCAAGAAAGGTCTAGTCCTTTAGGAGCAAAGATGAGCCGAGGATCGCCAGTTTGCCAACAAATACGTAAGAAAATTATTGAAATGTTTAGAAACAATGTTCCTCAAAGAAAGATAGGAAGACATTTGCTTATTTCACCGTCAACAGTGCATAACATAATTAAAAGATTCAAGGAATGAGGAGGAATTTCAGTGCGTAAAGGACAAGGGCGCAAGCCTAAGCTGGACAACCGTGATCTCCGATCCCTCAGGCGGCGCTGCATCAAGAATCGTCATTCATCTATAAGCGATATCACCACATGGGCTCAGGACTACTTTGGAAAACCTTTGTCAAGTACCACAATACGTAGTTACAGCCACAAATGCCAGTAGAAACTGTTCTGTGCCAAAAGGAAGCCCTATGTTAACAGTGTCCAGAAGCGCCGTCGACTTCTCTGGGCTCGGAGGCATCTGGGATGGACCATCACACAGTGGAAACGTGTACTGTGGTCAGATTAATCAGTATTTCAGGTATTTTTTGGGAGAAATGGACGCCGTGTGCTCTGGACCAAAGAAGAAAAGGATAATCCAGACTGTTACCAGCAACAAGTCCAAAAGCCAGGGTCTGTCATGGTATGGGGTTGTGTCAGTGCCCTTGGCAAAGGTAACTTGCACTTCTGTGATGGCACCATTAATTCTGAAAAGTACATAGAGATTTTGGAGCACAATATGCTGCCTTCAAGAAGACATCTTTTCCAGGGATGTCCATGCATATTTCAACAAGATAATGCAAAACCACATTCTGCACACATTGCAAAGTCCTGGCTGCGGAGGAAGAGGATACAGGTACTTGACTGGCCTGCCTGCAGTCCCGACCTGTCTCCAATAGAGAATGTGTGGCGCATTTTGAAGCGCAAAATGCGACAACGAAGACCCCGTACTGTTGCCCACCTTAAGACTTGTTTGCAGCAAGAATGGGACAAAATTACACCTGAAACACTTCATCACTTGGTGTCTTCAGCCCCTAAACGTCTTTTAAGTGTTGTGAAATGGAATGGCAACATTACAAAGTGGTAAATGCTTTACTGTTCCAACTTTTTTTGAAATGTGTTGCAAGAACCAAAATAGGAATTTTGTGTTTTTGAAAAAAAACAATAACAATCATGAGGAACACATTAAATTATGTGCTGTTGTATTGTCTGCAATGAAATACAAGTCAAAGTACATTTAGAAATCACTACTTTCTTTTTTTATTTGTGTTTTCCATACTGTCCCAACCTTTTCTCATTTGGGGTTGTATATTACAAGCTTTTTACAAGATAAAAATAGATCAATAACTATGATTACAATACTCCTTAATGTAAATATACAATATTTATTGCATTTTCAAATAATCTTGTTTCTTATTTACCTTGTTGTCGTCATCTTTCCCCCTAAAAATGACCAAATGATGAAGACAGCAGTGGTACCTGATGATGAGGGTGATAACAGATGTGTGAGGCGAGGACCAGCAGGGGGCGCTGCAGCACTGACAATCTCAGCACTTCTTCTGGTTTTTCAGCTTGATGAAGATGCATTTACCAGCTGATCCAAGAGGCTTTTTAAAGACTTTATTATCTTAAGAAGGAGGAGAGTTTTCTCATCACATAAAGGAATATTATATCTTTCAGTTCATCACAAACATTCAACATCAACACATCTGGAGATAAATACAAATAGAAAAAAGAAGCAAAGTACAAACACACATACATTCACACATTCATTAGCAGAAGCAGCTTGACCGTGAAGACATTTAAAATAAGATTTCAGTCAGAATAACTTCTACAGTTGACGGCTTTGTAGAGCCGAGTAAGGAGCAGACAAAAAGAAGAAATATGTATATTAACAAAGTGCAACATCAACAAAAGCCCAAAGAAAGTGCAGCAGATAAAGTCCTACGTCATCATACAGCAGTTGTGTTCATTGGTTGTCAACATTTCCCCTGACGGCCTGATTCAACCACAGATATTAAAGAGATGAAGTAATAAACCAGTTGAAGGCTTCACGTTGTTTGTTGTCCAGCAGAGAGATCTTCACAGCAGTCTGGACCAGGTTCAGATGAAGACATTTACCAGTTTGACATTCAAGTTACTGTTAATGTTGTTAAACGATGGAAAGCAGCTTTGGTTATGTCCCTGATATTACTTTAAGAGTCCCGACTCACAGTGAGGTTAAGGCCCCAGACTGTAAAAATAACAGACACAGCTTCTAGGAGATCTAACCCGGGTCAAGGTGTATCCATGCAGGGATACCCCGGGTACTAAAAGGAGTCTTCTCCGTCTGGGAACTAAATTACAACTAAAAAACAATATGGGTCTTAAGGCTTTTGTCTGTTGTCTCCCCAAGGTGACGTAATGCAATGCATTGTGGGGGAAAGGAGAATCATTGCAAACCGCTGTAAAATAGTACCTTTTTCATATTATATTCCATTTTGTGTGATACCCAACAACATCAAATACTATGGACAACAGTGTACATTTGTCATTTACCAACAAGCAAATTGTGCAAATTTGTTGGAAAATGAGCCCTGCAACACGGCCTTTTGGGTAAAATCAGTAAAATGATGGATGTTCTTTAGTGAGCAGCCATGTAATAAACCACTGTACAAACAATTCCTTTACTAATTTACTGCATCTGGACCAGAAGGACTCCTTCTCATCACTAATAATAATGTAATATACCTTCATCGGTCCATGTGGGAGGTTTAATGTTGCTCTGGTCTCTAATCTCCTGAGTATGGTTTGAGTTATTGGTAACATATTTGTATGTGCTTTAATGCTATTGTTATGTGATTGACCAGAAATAATCGAAGATGAGCTTTGAACGGTAGCTGGCGGGTGTGAACGGTAGCAGCTGTGTTTGGACCTGCAGGATTTTATGAGATTTATGAGTTTCATTTATGAACTTGAAGAAATGACTATCGTATATCGTTCTACATTCTTTGGTGAGCACAGCGAGGTAGGATGTGTTTTCATTCATAGTAATTCATAAATTGTTTGTATGGATGTACGGTCTATTTAGTGGTGTAATTAATGTTTGTCATGCTAAATGTTTGTTGAAGTTGTATCCGTGAAAACACGTGTGTGTGAAATGTTTGTTGTGTGAAATGTTTTCAATACAGTTTTCACGGTGCGAAGGTGACGATGGATGAGATGAATGTTGACCGTCTCGGCTGGTCTGGCAAACTAAATAAAAGACACTTTACGCATCAGTCGAGTCTCTCTTTGGATCCCAGGATGCTACAACTGGTGAAGGCAGTGTGATCGTTTGATGGCCGACCTTCACTAAAGCTCTCAGACCAGGTTTCCTGCAGCTCTCTCCAGGTCTTCATCTCCTTTTGCTGCTTCCAGGTTCAGGCTTTTCTCTTCATATCCGTCCGCCGCTGTCTCTGGATGTTTCTCCTTTCCTCTGAGCCTCTTGATACAACTCTCTGGGGGGGGGGGGGCAGAAGCCAGAAATTAGCAACAAATGAGAACAAGTTTTGATGCTAACTTTAAAGTGCTCATATTATTATTATTATTATTATTTGGCTTTTTCTCTTTCCTTTATTGTGTTATATATCTTTTTGTGCAGGTTAAAGTGAAAAAGCCCAAAGTCCCCCCCGAAGAGACTTACCATCTCCAACAGGGGGGAATGTATTTTCTGGGTTGTCTTATATTCGGGTCAGTGCGGTATATGGTATATATGTATATATCTCTATATTTACATCTGAGCATTAATCTGGATTAAAGCTCACCAAGTGTACCAGGATCAGTCTGTTTGATGGTTTCCGCTTCTGACATGAAAGATTAAACTAACACCACAAATGATCCTGATAAAGAGCTGTGAAGCAAAAGTTAGTTTGTTTTTAACTTACTGATCTTTCCTCTCATCAGAACCAGAACCAGAACCAGGAGAATCCAGAGGAGGAGAACAGTGGGAAGGATAACAGCACGGACAGTCTTCCTGTTCTCACCATCTGGAAGAATATCAGAGAAGATGTTGAGTTTAGAAGAAGGGCAGGTTCAAGAAGATGCACACCTAACCAGAACCAGAACCAGAACCAGAACTCACACACTAACAGCCTGAGTCTGGAGGACTATTAGAAGACATTTACCCCGATGCTCTGACTCGGTCTCTTCTTCCACTGGAGGTCCAGATGTGCTGGAATCAGTTCTCTTTGTCCTGTTTGCTTTTCTTTCTGTTTCAAACACAAACAAAGTTCTTCATTATCTGCAGTTGCTTTATACAAAACTTAAATATAAATATTTTCACTCATTTGTCTGCAGCTCATTCTGTTCCAAACTCCTGATAAAATCGTGTATTGAATCGTGAGCTGAGTGTATCGTTCCATCCCTGATGTTTAGGGACCCCGGTATGAAGAAATATTCAGATACACCGTACACAGACTTTCCCTCGCCAACATGTAGCATGACGGGTCAATTATAATGTTTTTTATATTTAAGTATCAACTTACCAGTGACATTGAGCCAACATCTACCAGAGCTCCTCCCAGAACTTGTGAACACTTTACACACATACATTCCCGAGTCTTCAGTCCTGAGTCTGGACACATGAAGTCTGAGTCGTCCTTCTCTGAGGAGGTCTTTGTCCCACTGGACTCGTCCTAAAAACTGTTCATCCTGAGACTCTGGGACCTCAACTCCTTCATGGAGATACAACAGACCGAAGGGTCTGAGGACAGTTAACAGTTCACAGAAGATATAAAGAGAATCGAAGGAACTGTGAGTGATGGTGGTGAAGGTCCACTCCAGTGTGATGTCCTGGTTCTCCTCTGCCTGATAGGAGGTCTGGGTCACATTCACTACAAATGTTCCTGTTGAGGAGACAGAGAGGGAAAGTGAGGAGCAGACACACTGACCACTTTAAACTCCATCTCCACATGTTTCTGTGGACACTTGAGTGGTTCTTAGTTTAGTGTTAGTGGATAATAAAGTGAAGCTGTAAACTAACCAGAGACCCAGGAGGTGAGGATGATGAGCAGCAGGACGCTGCAGATCATCTTCTCCCTGTGAGAGGAGACAGAGGTGAAGAGTCACAAACACATGAGCTCACAGTTCACTGATTACAGGACAGAGAGAGGACACATACAGTCTGTTTATAGCACTTCTTCTGTCTTACTTAGAACACACGACTAGCCAGAGGACTGAAAGACAGATACAGTAACGTATGTCTGTCACAAGATGGCGCCGTTTGTCAGAAGAAAGAGGAAGTATTGTGGGTTGAGATTTGAGAGTGTTTCTGATCAGTCAGAGAAAAGCTGCAGGAAGAGATCAACAGTTAGAGGTTGGTAAGTGGCTTTTGGAGGCGGGCTTTAGGGTGCCAACACCCAATCAGAAGTTACAAACGGTAGCCTGCTTCTATTTTCTGCACACATTTTTTTTTTTTTACTTTTTATTGGGTGGAACAAAACCTAACTCCTCCTCCTGTTATTCTCTTCTAGGAGGGAGAAACACGACCTTCAGTCCCAGACTGAGTTCCGTGTTTCTTCATCACCCTCCACCACTTATCACCGGGGTCATGCATTAGTCCGTCATGTTTAAACATGTAATTAGGTACATGTTAACCTATTAAAATGATGTATGGGCTGTATACATATATCCGTGAGCATCATAATGTCTATGGCTCAACCTTCATTAGACTATTTAGATCATCCTCATGTCGGCAGACTTCAGATCAGTTTGCTGCTGTGTATAAACCGTGTAGATGACGTTCAGCTCTCTCACTTTAAAATGTCTCAAAAGAAGATCTAGATTCATCATTCAGTCACATTTTGGAAAGTATACTAGTATAGGATTAAATATATAATATATATATATATGCCAAAAAACGCATTGGCTTGTATTTTTTTGGCATATTTGTCACAATATACAATATATATATATATATTTATATATATATATATATATAGCGTCATCTACACGGTTTATACACAGCAGCAAACTGATCTGAAGTCTGCCGACATGAGGATGATCTGAATAGTCTGATGAAGGTTGAGCTTCATCAGGATGACTTTTTTCCTTTAAGTCCTCAAAAGTTTCCAAAAGAGTTCTAACCACAGCAGATAATCAGTATATCATAAACACATCAGTTATTATCAGTTATTATCAGTTATTATCAGGATCAACAAACACGACTAACGTGTTCAAAACTGTCTCGAGACACTAAAACCTGTTTTTATTATTCACATTTAATCACTTCTCATCTCATTGATCTGTGTGTTTATAATTCATCTGAATGTTCTTTTAATCACGTTTTACAGACAAGAATGAATCATTTAATCGCTATTTGTTCCATTTAAGAGCTGAATTCGAGGTGCGGCAGTTAAACTCGGCGTACACGGTGGTTCCACATGTTGCCAATAATCACAGCTAATTATCAAAGAAGAAAACTCATATGAATTAAACTCACCCAGGATAGTTTCAGGAAACAGGAACAAAGTTATTAAAAGTATCTTCTTCATCACGTCCAGGAGAGAAGTAAACGTCTTCATCAGCGCCTCGCCGTTCAGCGCCTCGCCGTTCAGCGCCTCGCCGTTCAGCGCCTCCCCGTTCAGCGCCTCCCCGTTCAGCGCCTCGCCGTTCAGCGCCTCCCCGTTCAGCGCCTCCCCGTTCAGCGCCTCCCCGTTCAGCGCCTCGCCGTTCAGCGCCTCCCCGTTCAGCGCCTCCCCGTTCAGCGCCTCCCCGTTCAGCGCCTCGCCGTTCAGCGCCTCGCCGTTCAGCGCCTCCCCGTTTCAGCGCCTCGCCGTTCAGCGCCTCCCCGTTCAGCGCCTCCCCGTTCAGCGCCTCCCCGTTTCAGCGCCTCGCCGTTCAGCGCCTCCCCGTTCAGCGCCTCGCCGTTCAGCGCCTCCCCGTTCAGCGCCTCCCCGTTCAGCGCCTCCCCGTTCAGCGCCTCGTCATTCAGCGCAGCTTGCTACAACCAGTCAGCGTCTCAGCTGTCTCTGTCCTCCATGAAGTACAGCTGAGCTGACAGTGCTACTGCACAGCGAACTCAGAACAAGGAACAGCGAAGTATGCTATATATGTGACACATTCTTACACATCACAATCATATAGGCTAAATATGGGCTACCATCGGCCTGCAGGGCGGCATGATAAAGACGCAGAGGTGTAAGACACCGTGTCTCTACCTTACCATGATTTCGGTAGCCTACACCAAACGTAGGCTAGATTTGCGCTCTGGAGTTCGGCTGATAAACTCTGCCATGAGACCCTGAATACCCAGATCATCCGAAATGTCTTTGTGAAAGTCTACTCTGAGTGATAGTGCTACGGAGCCAGGTTTTCAGGCGGCGAAGAGCTGAGAAAGATCTTTGGCAGCCAGCAGCAGACACTGGTAAACAGAGGCACACGTGGATCAGCTGTTCCACCGGTGAAAATAAGCCCTCTTGTTACTAAAATGATCCCTCATCCCACACCCCAAACATGACATACAAAATGTCGTGGAACAGAAACAACAACCAGAAATATATATAAGCGATCATTTTATTGTCATCACAGTTTGCTGACAGAAACATAACAAATAGGCTAACATTTTTGACATCGACGGTTGGAAACAGGGCATGGTGCTGCGAAACCGCACAGGGCATGGTGCTGCGAAACCGCACAGGGCATGGTGCTGCGAAACCGCACTTCTCAACACTTCCTCAAATATGGCATTTTGAGGCAATTGTGCTCAAACCATTGACATGTCCGTGACAATATGATGTTATGTTCCACATTAGCATATCTGCTGCAGACACCACCTGGAACTCTGTCCTCTGCAGAGATGGGAAAAGTACTCACTTCTCCTACTTAAGTAGAAGTACAAATACTTGTGTTAAAAAATACTCTGGTAAAAGTACTGATTTAACTTATTTACTCAAGTAAAAGTAACAAAGTACCGGCTTGGAAATGTACTTAAAGTATAAAAGTAAAAGTAGACTTGCGAATGACAACCATTTTTTATGCAAAGCTACCTGGACCACAAATGTTACTAGAGTGCAAGCTGAGAAACTTCAGTAGCCATGGAGAAAAGGCTCTTTATGTATATATGCCATGTGTACATTTTAAATGGATGTCTGCCAAAAGGCCTAAAACATCACATATGATTATTGTGACAGAGACTGGGACTCCAGGTTAATGAGATTCTGACTAACAAGATATGAATTAAATTGTGATTCTGTAATAATTCACAGATCCAGTTCCATTTTTAATCAACATTTAAAGGAATCTACATGTAAGTTCTGCATACTTTTAGAGTAGAACTAACCAGTGGTGTAGTCTGTTTTTTTGTAGTGAGTATACTGTGATTACTGTCCCAGAGCGACACCCCAGACAGTCGGTACTGTGACGTTTCTGAATACCAACTGTACACAGGCAACAGACGTTTAAGTATTGATGGCGTTAATTTAAAGTC
Source organism: Gymnocephalus cernua (assembly GCA_023631565.1). Taxonomy (NCBI): domain Eukaryota; kingdom Metazoa; phylum Chordata; class Actinopteri; order Perciformes; family Percidae; genus Gymnocephalus; species Gymnocephalus cernua. The sequence goes on along the minus strand of CM042427.1, from coordinate 39,155,923 downwards.
CTGGAAAAACAACACTTAGAGTTGAGAAAAGATGAGACAGATTTAACTTTTTGAGAAACGCAACCGAACCTGAACGCAACAGGACATCACATCACACAAATAAGCCATTTAACCGACACCCCCCCACTGCCACACAAAACCATGACTAATAATTAGCATCATCATACAACTTGTGTATCGGTTAGCAGTAAAATCTGCTGATAAGGGCCTACATTTACTCAAAAGTATTTAATAAACGGTTTACAATCTTCAGCACCATGGCTAACAAATGCATAAAAAGCAGACGGAAGGAGAAAAAAGCTCCACTGTTTCTATTTTAGTTAATTATCTGACCATTGCTAAATAACATTACCATATACTCATTTAATTGTGTAAAGCAATGCATATTTAAGATTTAAGAATTCACTCTAATGTTGCAGTCATTGACCTTATGAAGGAGTTCTCACTGTCTCTCATCATCTGAAACAAGGAATAAACCTTGTATTCTGTTTACTGCTGTACTCAGACACACATAGACACACAGCACACACACAGGCGCGCGCACACACACACAGGCACACACACACACACACACACACACACACGCACGCACGCACGCACGCACGCACGCGCGCACACACACACACACACACACACACACACACACACACACACACACACACACACACACATATATAGGCTACTCTCACTTACCGGGTAACAGCATAGACAGTATATAAAAGGGTAACAGTAGCCGGCTAACGTTGGTGGCAGCTGCAGTATCACCCGACGTGGCAGCAGCTTCAGGGACAGACTTCAGAAAACACTGACGTAGTGTTATTTAGGTCTGTTTAGTAACGTTTCATATCTCGTTACTTATAAAACTTAGTTCAAACTCTAGGTAACTAACTAGTTGCGAGAAAGGAAAGACCGCGCAAAGAATGCAACTTGTTGTTGCTTAGTAACGTTAAGTGACTTCACGTCAGATCCAGGGCCACGGAAGCCCCGAAGGTCCAAATGTCAGAGCTTCCCAACACAGACGGGGTGAATTTATGAATGAAAATGAGAACGTTCTGTCACAAACAATGTTGTTACGTATCATCGCGCTTTTGTAAGTGGGTAAGTAACGAGCCACTTTTGTAAAACGTAAGGAGTAGAAAGTACCGGTATTTGTGTTAAAAATGTAAGGAGTAAAAGTAAAAAGTCGGCACAAAAATAAATAGTAGGCTAAAGTAAAGTAAAAATAGGCTACCTGAAAAATCTAGGCTACTTAAGAACAGTGAGAGCAGAGATGGGAAGTAACGAAGTACAAATACTTCGTTACTTCCCATCTCTGCTCTCATGATCGCTCCCACTGCCGGGTTGCAACTTAAATAGAAGGAAAGCACCGACAGTTTATGGAAAGGACCAGAGTAATTACGGTCAGATATCGGTCTGACTGGGGAAGTGATATTGAGAGTTGTCATGATACTTATTTACTGAGTCGGCTATTTTTACCAGCTTTTCTTCCTGTTTTAGGAAGCAGTGACTGGATTGTGTTTTGCTTGTAAACCGCGTGTTCTTCATATTTATGTAGGATAGTTTGCTCTTCTTATGTAAAACATGCGGTCTGGTAGATGTTTGCGATTGGTCACGAAGTACAAACACCGTCTCTTTTATGTGAATGTGCGCGTCTCCAGATTGGAAAACCTGCGTTGACTCAGTTGTTCATGACACAGTTTATTATTGTTGTTATGGTGAAGCCGGGAAGAAGAAATGCAGGGCATGCTAAACTTGACTCGTGGTACAGGCCCCAGCTCAGTTTAAATCCTCACAGATTGTCTTCACTCTGATTAGTTGTGTTATTGTTCAGTAATGAGCTCATATTCATATTTTACTTTTTACAGAAACATAATAAAATGCCCGGCTGGTGGACGGCTTACCGCCCTTCAGCCGGGCATATCAAACTGTTTATTGCCCCGCCTTGAGGTGATTATCCCGTTTATTCTACTTCTTCCTTGCCAACATAATAAAACAATTCAAATACTTTAATAATGATGCTTTTTCTTATTCGTATTGCATGCTTATGCCTACCCTGGGCGGCCAGGTTATCTTATTAATCAGAAACAAGGCTTTGCCAATAATCACGGTTAACAACAGGCTGTATTGTCAAGAAGCAGACTCATAAGAAGTAGCCTACAGGCTACTAGTAGCTTAAAATATGCAAACTCAACCAAGGTAGTTTTGGTAAACAGCAAAATAGCTTCAAGAATCTTCATATGAATCAAGTCCAGGAGAGAAGATGAAGTTTTCCTGACACCTGGGAGAGATGCATTCAGCCTGCAGGCAGTAATAGACCAGTTTGATAATAATTAAAGGCGAAAGCGCCCTGATCAGACTGTGATCTGTGAGCCAAGTTTGATCAAAATATGTTTTGTTATGAAAAATATTCAAATGTATGTAAAAAAAAAAAAAGATGTCCAGACATTTCCCCAGCAGAGCTGACAGCCAATCAGAGGGAGGAGGCCCTCACAGAGGTAACAGTAGACTCAAACGTGTTTCATGCTTCTTGTGTTATTAGTTAAGTGACCTAACCTTCCTATTTAGTAAGAAATGGTGAACACTGATGATGGCCTCTAGCTGAAACACGTTTGTGTTTTGCCCACATTAAATAAGAAGATAACTGATCTGTGAGTGATGTTGTTTTTAGTTTTCTGTGATCCTGTCACTGCTGTGGACTTGATACACTGTCTAAGATTTGGCGCCTTGCTGGTCACTTTTCATTATATCTTTCATAATTCAAATAATGCTTAGCTGGAAGTTTCCATTCTTTGATTTTCTTGTACTGCTGGTAGCATTCCCTGCTCATGATCTGACCGTAGTCCTGCAGCAGCAATGCTGTTGCTTTGTTATTGTTACATGCAGTGTTGTGCCAGTTCACAGCTTTTCTGAACTAGTTCAAGTTCAGTTCATACATGCTCAAAGTGAACAGTTCACGTTCAAAGTTCACAATTTTAATTCTGAACTAGTTCAAAGTTCAGTTCATTTTACTTTTTTCGTGAGATATTCAAATAAATACTTTTTTCACACTACGAGCTAGAAATCACTATACGTTCTTTGAAGCTGCTCATTGTAGACATTTGCTCATGACACTGCAATTGTGGGTTTCTTACCAGGTGATGAAAATTGCAGCGCTTTCTCTCACTCTCGTCTTTGGTCTGTCTCTCTCTCTCTCTCTCGCTCCTCTAGCCCTCCGCGCTCTCGTCGTTGCCTGCTACGCGGCGTTGCTATGCCTACCCCGCTCTGCTGCAATTCATCACGGGTAACGTTGTGCGGAAGCCAGTATGCTATTCAACTATTCTCAGCCGGACACTACGTTGCCCGCAATGCATTGCGCACACAATGTCAAAACCATTTCTGTCTGGTGATACATGATTTAAGCGGCACCAGCGAGAATACAGGAGGGAGGAACTTTCTCTCGTTGCGTTTCAAAAGAGAAAACAGATGTCACTCAGTTTTCAATGGAAAACAAATTCCAACGTTGATTTCCAGTGATGTCTGCCGTTCATGACACATAATGTGAACTAATTCACGTTCAAGTTCTTTATTAAAAAATGTGTTGCGTTCAGTTCAACGTTCACGAAAAAATGAGCGTGTTCAATGAACGCGTTCTTTTGAACTCGTTCACGCACAACACTGCCCGAAAGGTACTTCTTAGTACCCCATGGGAACACGATAGGACCTTTAATGGTAGATTTGTGAATGTTGTACCTTAACTATAACTTAATGTGTGACAATGTACCTTTTCAAAGGGTACCTACAGTATATGTACCTTTCGCCATGCATATTTCATTGTGTACCCTTTTCATTGGAAAGGTACTTTTTGGTACTCAGCTGGAGACACGTTTGTACCATTGCTGGCACATTTGTGAAATTTGTACCTTATAGTACTTAGGGGAGAGTGGGGTAAGATGAGGCAGTGGGTAAGTTGACCCACCCCCTGTTTAGTTCAGTTAGTTCAGTTAGGATTTATTCACAAATACCAAAAGCAATATAATAATACGGTCATTGGAACAAAATGAAATAGGTATGATGAATGGGTCCCCCAAAGAAGCTAGAAAAGCTTATGAGTGGGGGCCCGTAATTTTACAAGAAAAGGGTAGTACAGTAAAGCTACATGATCACCCCCTGTTACCAGACGATGATGACGGAACACAGAAAAGACGCACAAGGACATACACACAGTACCTACACATACGTTCATGCTCATATATCCCAGTAATCCATGAGAAAGCAGTTATATATTAAATATAAGTTAATAAATAATATTTTTTTAGTTGTTTTTTAAAGTTGGAGATAGAGGGCAGCACCTTAAGGTCATCATCAATCCCGTTCCAAATCTCGGGCCCCCTACATACAACACTCATACTAGTACGCAAGTATCGGCGATATTTACCATATATTAGTAATTTGGTTCTTGTTTGGTGTGTGTGCTGGGGGCTATAGATGGGAATAAGACTATTTAATCTGGAATTTAGATTATTTACAATCTGGAAGATAAGGCAAGCATTATGATATTTATTTAGCTCAACTAGGCTACTCTTAATAACTGAAAACGATAAAATAAAGGGTATGAAGAAGAATTTATCTCTGACCAGGAAAGAGCCCGTATGGCTTTTTTTTGTAATGATATAAGTTTTTTAAGATGACTTGTAAAGGTGTTACACCATATCACATTACAATAATTAAGATGTGGTTCAAAAAGAGTTTTGTACAGCACAAGAAGAGCAGACAGAGGGAGGAAATGTCTGATCTTGTAAAACAAACCAACATACTTCGAAAGTTTGTTAACAAGATGATCAATATGACATTTAAAAGTAAGAGATGCATCAATGAGGACCCCCAGGAATTTTGTAGAAAACACTCTTTTTATCAGTTGTTCATTTATTTTAATCGAGCAGAGATCTGTGTTTTTAAATATTTTTTTCTTGGTTGATTTAAAAACTATGTAATTTGTTTTGCTAATATTTAATGACAGTTTATTGCATTTAAACCAAGTGTCAACTTTGATTAGTTCTAAGTTTACTATACTTTGAAGGATAATTGGATTGCTGTGTGATGTAAACAAATTGGTATCGTCCGCAAAGATGATTTTATGGAAAATTGTAGATGAATTTACAAAATCATTTATATACAAGATAAATAAGAGTGGCCCCAAGATAGAGCCCTGGGGGACCCCAACGGTTATGGACTTACAAGAAGAGTTACAATCATTGACATGGACATACTGTTTTCTTTCATATAGATAACTTCTGAACCATTCAAGTGCTAAACCTCTGATACCATAATGATGCAATTTGTGCAATAAGATATCGAAATCAATGGTATCAAAAGCTTTTGATAGGTCCAGGAAAATGCCAACACCACATTTTCCCTCTTCAATACAGTCATTAATTTGTTCAATTAGGTCAAGTATCGCCATACAGGTTGTGCTCTTTTTCCTGAAACCATACTGAGACGGAACAAGGATATCAAACTTGTCAAGATAGCCACTTAGTCTATTGTATACTACCTTCTCAAATACTTTAGAGAAGGTTGGTAGAATTGATATTGGCCGGTAATTGTTCATATCATTTCGGTCGCCCGATTTATAGATTGGAATTATCTTAGCAATTTTTGTCATTTTAGGTACATTACCAGTAGATAAAGAAAGGTTAATACAATGAGCCATTGGCTCTACAATGATGTTCGCAATGACCTTCATAATCTTACTAGATATTCCATCTACACCAGTAGTGTTTGAGCTCCTTAGGTCAAGAATGATCTTGAGGAGTTCAGTACTGTCTGTTGGTCTCATGAAAAATGAATGAATGTAGTTTCCAGAGAGAAAATGCTTGAAGTTGACACTCTTCGGTTGACTTATATTTTTAGAAAGATTTACACCCACTGAAACAAAATGATCATTAAAACTCAGTGCCAGATCAACTTTAGCCTCAACCAGTTCAGGTAGGACAGTCTGTTTATATCTCCTATTGAGAACTTCATTTAACACATTCCATGACCTCCTGCTGTCCCCTTGTGAAGCTTTTAGGAGTTCTGTGTAGTGATCTCTTTTAGTCTTTCTTATGATCTGTGTTAATTTATTTTTATAGGTAATATATTTCTCTTTATTTAAACTAGAAGGATTTTTCATGTACAATTTATAAAGCCCACTTTTACATTTAATAGATTTCAAAATTCCCTTTGTAATCCAAGGGTTCTGGAGAGTAGTGCTACATTTGACAGTATTTTCAGGAATTGTGTCCTTAATGGAATCTTGAATGATCTTTATCAAACTGTCATATGCAGCATCAGGAGTCCTACTGTCATAGACAGAGGCCCACGACTTGACCCTTAAGTTTGCAGTCAAATGCTGTAAGGATCTCTCATTAAGGATTTTAGTTGTAATTTTAGTAAGTGGCGGAGAGACTGGTTTACCAGAACCAAAGAAAATTACAATGGGAAAATGATCTGTGATGTCAGACTGCACGATCCCAGTCACCAGTTTAATATTTTGAATATTAGTAATGATATTGTCAATAATAGTCTTCGATGTAGCTGTTACTCTAGTAAATCTATTTATAGTGGGGAAAAAAGAGGAGGAATGCAATGTGTTCATGAAATCATGTTTTGCCCCATCTTCATTTAAGATATCAATATTATAATCCCCAAGAAGTATACAATCTTTTTTTTGATTAATCAGTTTATGTAATAGATCTTCCAGTTTAGAGAAAAATGTGTTAAGAGCAGAGTCAGGTGGACGATAAAGTACACCGACGATAAATGTTTTATCATAATTGTTAATCTCAATGAATAAAGACTCACAATAATCATCCTCTAAGAAAAAATCACATTTTTTTACCTGGAGAGTACTCTTAACATAAAGGCAAACCCCTCCACCAGTTCTATTTGGTCTATTCTTAATATGTAGATTGTATCCATCCAGATTCAGTAAATCTGCATTTGAAGATTCATTGAGCCAGGTTTCACTACACCCAATAACATCAAAGTGACAACTTGAGTCAGATAGTAGGGAAACTAAATCAGAATGATGTTTATTTAGGCTTCTGATATTTAAATGCAACAGTGAATGATTATATATATCATTTAATGGTTTTAGGTCATCGGGGTCAAAAACATTACAAGTAGTATTTCCACCAATATCAATGGATAACTGAGAATCTCCAACGATATTAACATCATCAAAACTCATAATATAACCAGTACAGATTGATCATGGAGTTTTCTGGGATACACGGTGATAGCCGCAAATACGTTCGCAGCAACCAAACACACGCTCATACACAAAACACACACAAACACAAGACACACACAAACAGAAAACACACACATGTAATCCAATACCATTGTGTAAAACAATTTGTACTACGCCGCAGTCGTCCGCGCCGACTCGCAAAAGGAACAAAATAAGAAATAAAATAGTCTCATAGAAATGAAAAAGAAAAAGTCTCTCACCTCTCCATCTAAAAGAAGGGGGTAACATTAGGCTATTGGAAGTATTAAGTCATTATAGAAAGAGTCTCGGCCATGATCCGCAAAAGTAGAGGCAAACAGTCATATGGATTTAATTAAACTATAGTCTATAGTCTAGGTGTTTCGCGAAGGCAAGGAGACAATGAAGGCTTCAGCCTCAGCTACCGAGGGAAAGTGTTTCCTACCTAGGCAACTATGCACATTTGGTGTCATGTGACCATACATTCTGAAGGACTCCATAATTTATATCTTGTTGTGAAGAGGAGAAGCACATGGGACAAGAGGTAAGTTTATTTTTCTTCACAAAACACTTTTTTGCTCGTTAAAGTTAATTTTCTGCATTGCCGGTATACTAGCTGTTGTGCCAAAGCAAACTTATCTAGGTCTAAAGTTGTGTATGGTACATGTTGGTGATTTGTCAACATATAAAACCATGTGAATCATTAAACTAAAGGTCAGCCTGAATTGCTAAGCTAGGCTGTTTTTACCAAAATGGTGACTATGGGGCAAAGTGAGCCAGATGATGTGGGGTAAATTGAACCAGTGGTTCAACTTACCCCTAACTGGCAAAGACAAAGTCACCTTTACATTCAAAGAAAATGATGTGGGATCTGTCCCACTGAATGATGTGCTGAAGAAGCTTCCTAAACCTCAAAAGGTTGGAGGAACTGCAAGGAGGGAGCAACAACTCATATTTCCCTGCAACCTTGATGGATGGAATGTCCAATAGTCATTTTCATTGCGCTCAAGTCTGGAAGTTCAAACTGTTCTTTTCTTCTCACAAGTTCAAAACTGTGAAACTGTTTAACAAAATTGGAAATTAGAAGTGAACACACTGGAGGGACGTTCTTTCTGCCAAACGTGTGTGTGTGTGTGTGTGTGTGTGTGTGTGTGTGTGTGTGTGTGTGTGTGTGTGTGTGTGTGTGTGTGTGTGTGTGTGTGTGTGTGTGTGTGTGTGTGTGTGTGTGTGTGATTGGACATGACTTGATTAACAGCATAAGTAATACAGCATATAACCATATTTCTTGCTCCTGAAAACTATGCTGGCAGGCCTTCACATAACAGAAATGTTTAAAACTATTGTTCACCAATACAAAAAAATAAAAGATTAAAGGGAAAATTAAACTTTAATTGTGTTGTTTTGATGTAGTTTTAAAATAATTAACATTGTTTGGAAAGGTAAATGTAATATTCATTTTTTTTTTATTATTATGCTTGCATTAAAACGTGAAAAATAGGATGGTCAATTTACCCCCAGATGGCTCAATTTACCCACTGACTGGGATCAACTTACCCCCCCCCCCCCCCTCTCTATATTTGACCCGAGGTTGAATGAAGGAAAAACTCCCCCAACACTTTAACAGCAGAGAGCAGCAGAGGAGGATCCCTCTCTCTGGACCAATAGAAATAGAACAATTGAAAAAAAGTGAAAATAAAGAAGACGCTTCCCTCCCTAAGTAGATGGACTGTATTTATAAAGTGCATTCACCATCCAAGAGTAACTTCATAATGGAGAGCAATGAATCAGCAGAAGGCAGCGTTAAAAAGAAAGGTTTCCAGCCTTGATTTAAAGGAGCTGAGATTATGTGCTGACCTACAGTTTACCAGAAGTTTGTTCCAGATATGTGGAGCATAGAAACTGAACACAGCTTCCTCTTTTTGTTTTCTGTCACGAGACTTAGTTTTTTTTTTTTTTTTTTTTTTTTTTTTTTGATTCTTTATTATACAACATTCGTACAAACAATCAAGGCACAATGTCTTAGTACATTTGTCCAAAACGTGTTAACAGCTTGAGGTAGAGACAATCTGTATAGAAAATAAAATAAAGAAAATAAAAAATAAATAAATAAATCAGATGCTAAGGGTCTTTTAATCCAGTAGGGAATGTAAGTCCAACAAATACAAGAGTCTTTTGGCGTTTTCCTCCGTCATATAATGTAAAGATGTAGCAAAACGCTCATTCTTCCAACCATTGATGTAGGGTTTGACCTTCAAATATTTGCACCTATGAATAAAATGTTTACAATGATCAATCAAGTTGTTTATCAGGAATTCTAGATTTTTATCCTTTAAAAATATTCCAGTTTTGATTGACATTTCGTTTAAAGGTTGAAGCAGTATATCTTTAGAGTGAAGCCAGCAATGAAAAGACAGCCACAATTCATTAATCGGTTCACACTGAAAGAAAATATGTTCGACCGTCTCAATATCGCTCTCACAGAAAACACAAGAGTTATTTTCCCAATTAAATTTAACATGTAGGAAGTGATTAGATGGATAAATATCATTTAATATTTTAAACGTCACTTCTTTGGCTTTTGGAGGGAGAGGATACGATAAGAATCGTTTCCTAATCTTTCGCGCCTCTTCATCACTGTAATCTCGGACATATTTTCTTTTCAGTTGAAAGGGATAATATTTTATACATAATACACGTTTAATAAATTTGTTAGAGAACTGTTTGCTATTCAAACTGACACCTTCAACACAAAGAGGCCTCATCTCTGATATAACATTTGCATGAACCAAAAGTTGTTTGGTCATTGTTTTAAAGGGAATTGGAATGGCTTTCATTACTTTAGTATATTCTCTAAACGAACATTGAAGACTGTATTTGACACAGAATTCTGTATGGTTTAAAAATTCTCCAGAATCATCCATTAATTGAGACACATTCCAAATTCCTTTTTCCATCCAAGTACCTAAAAACAATGACTTCCTATTGGATAAAATGTATCTGTTGTTCCATAGGGGTGTATTCTGGGGAGTAAAATTGTGTTTAAAAATCAAATTCCAATAGAGGAGAACTTGCTGGTGAAAATCTGATAGCTTCGTTGGTAGTTTACATAGATCATAATCACATCGCAATAAAAAATGAATACCTCCCAACTTCTTGAAAATTGCATCCGGTATGGTGAACCAAAAAGAGCGCTCGTTTGAAGTATATGAATTCAGCCATGTTAATTTAAGAGCACCGTTCATAACCAAAAAATCAATTGCATTAAGTCCACCCTCTTCAACACTTTTAATCACATCCGCTTTCCTGATATAATGACATTTATTTTTCCAGATGAAGTTAAAATTTATTTTGTTGATAAGTTGAGCCATTTTATCTGAAACCTCCAATGATAATGCAGGATATATCACTCTTGAGAGGCCTTCCATTTTAGATAAAAGGACCCTTCCAAATATGGTAACGTCCCTTTGTAACCATGAATTAAGAATGGTCTTATATTGCTCTACTCTTTTACAAATATTTTCTTTCTCTCGTAATTCTTTATTTTTGGTAACAATAATACCCACATATTTGACTTGTGATTTAACCTTTATGTTACAGATTACATGAGCCGGCTGATCATGTAAAGTGAATAATTCGCATTTATCAATATTTAATTTCAATCCTGCTGCTTTAGAGAATTGATTAATAGAGTCTAATACTTTGGGGATCTGCCTTTCATTTTTCAAAAATAACGTTGAATCGTCCGCAAATTGACTTATGACAATTTGTTTGCCCAAAATGTTTATGCCTTCTGTACCATTATTTTTAATCATAATTGACATAAGTTCAGCAACCAAGATGAATAATAAAGGGGAGCTATTGCAACCTTGTCTAATGCCTCTTTCAACTTTAAATCTCGGACAGGTACCATGTTCCAAAGCTACACAACTGTTAATGTCACTGTATAACATGCCAATTAGATTTATAAATTTTCTACCAAATCCAAAGTATTCAAGAGTTTTTAGAATAAATGGGTGCTCTACCGAATCAAAGGCTTTGTAAAAATCAAGAAATAAAATATATCCACTTTCTATAAACAGATGACTGTAATCTATCAAATCTAAAACCAGCCTTATGTTATTGTGGACAGATCTTCCACCAAGAAACCCAGACTGAGTTTCACTTATTATCTGGGACAAACCTAATTTGAGTCTAGTTGCAATACATCCAGAAAGCAGCTTATAGTCAGTGTTGAGTAATGTAATTGGTCTGAGATTATCTAGAATTCTTTTGTCTTTGCCAGATTTTGGAATAAGAGTTATCAAACCTTGTTTCATAGTTGGCATCAATTGTCTTTTCTCTATGCATTCTTGTAGTGCCTTGAACAGCATATTTCTAATATCATTCCAAAAAAACTTATAAAAGCTAGCAGTGAGTCCATCAGAGCCCGGGGATTTGTTTACTAACAATTTCAAATTAACAGCATCCAGTTCTTCTATTCTTAAATCTGATTCACAAATTCCTTTAAATACATCATCAATGGTTGGTATGAAATGTACGACTTTGTCAAAGAAGCTATTGGAATCAGTATGCAGTATGCAGGAGTATGCAGATGTATAGAGCTTACTGTAAAAGGTGAAAACTTCATTTTCTATTACTTTAGTTTGATTACATTCAATTCCCTCTATCAGTAAGCTTGTTATTGCTTTCTTTTCCTGTCTTCTCTTTTCTAAGTTGCAGAAATATGAAGTGTTTTTTTCTCCCTCCTCAATCCATTTAGCTCTTGACCTTACAAATGCACCTTGAGCTCTTTTAAGATATATATTATCTAATTGGGATTGTAATTTCATTAGTTTCTCCCTGTCTTCACTACTCAATTCAGGCCTACTACAGCACTGGCTGATTTCATAAAACAGGTTGCTTTCTTCTTTTCTCCTTTCCTTATTAAGCTCCTTGCTAAATTTTATAGAAAATTCTCTAACTTTATATTTTACATATTCCCACTTGTTGCAATAGTTATTTATGGATTCTGTAGTTTCAATTTCATTAATTATTTCTTTTATTTTGGAACAGTAATCCTTATTTTTGAGCAAATTAGTATTAAATTTCCAGTACCCTTTGTTGTTCCTTTTCCTACAAGTTGGATTTAGTGTTAATTCTGTTATACAGTGATCCGTTAAGGGGGCTTTGGAAATTGAAGCTTGAAAGGCAAACTCTCCGAATGAACTAGCAGCCAGCCAGTAGTCAATTCTAGATTTACATGTACCATTGGGTTTATACCATGTGTATTGTTTTTCTTCCGGGTTTAAGACTCTCCATATATCAACCAGGGAGTTACTATTCATAAATTCTCTAATTATGGGGTTGTAATGATTGTTGTAAAATTTAGAAGGCCATCTATCTTTCCATTCATCCGGGGTCATATTCCAATCACCTCCCATTAGAATTAAATCTGTGGGGTGGAGGTCTTTAAGTTCTAATACAGTATTAGTAATCTTATCAAGCATTTGTTTGTTTTGAGTAACAGTTCTATATCCATACACATTTGTTAATATGAGAAAATGGCTTTCAACTTTTAACACGACCGTTAGCCAGTGACCTTCCCCATCTGCTCTGAATGTGATTATGTCTCCTGGGAACCTATTGAAACAGATTGCTACACCAGCAGATTTATTGGTTCCGTGACTAAACAATATTCGATCACCCCATTGGTTAGTCCAAAATTTCACGTCTGAGTCGGAAGAATGCGTTTCTTGCAGTAAAATGCATTGTGTTTTACGCCCTTTGCAAAATAAAAATAAAGCTTTTCTCTTAACTAAGTCTTTAAGACCCCTCACATTTAACGTAGCAGAAGAAAAAGTGCAATTGAACATTAAGATGGATAAATAATGAACGAATCCAACACAGAACTCAGAAGTAACTTGGAAAAGTTGTCCTACGCTGTAAGTAACACATAAAGTGTCCCATGTTATTCTATTACACTCGTATGTTTTTAAGTCAAACCTTTTATTCCTATTTAGCCAATTTGTCGACCCTCTATGTATCCATGAGGTCCACGGTAGTAAGCACGTTTTCCTTCGCGGCGAGCTTGCTCAATCTGCGGCCACAGGTTCTTCCTCGCCTCTCTGTCCTCCAGTGGTAGCATCTCAGCGAAGCGGACGCCTTTCTCCTTGCATACCGGGGAATCCTTGCTTCTGCGCCATATCTCTTCTTTGACCAGCCTCCGGGCAAAAAGAATGACCACATGTCGGTTTTTATTGTCCTCCTTTCGGCCAACCCGGTGGACAATGTCAACGGCGTCTTCTAGCTGGCGCGTTTCCATGTCGGGAGCAATCTTAGAGAAGAGGTGTGTGATGTCTGCTCTGATATTTTCATCGTTCTTCTCTTTCAGGCCTTTAAGTTTCAGACACCATCTCATCTTGTATCTCTCTTGCTCCCTGACCCTCTCCTTCAGCTCTTTGTTCTCCTTTTTCAGGAGTTCGCTTTGCGACTCCAGATCATTAATTTTCTTCTTGCATTCTTTGACTTCTTCCGCATGAAATTGAACCGCTTTAGTTAAGCTTGCAATCATACAGCTACTTTGTTTAGCTTGCTCCTTGAGATGTGCTAATTGCTTGTCAAAGTTTTTTTCCATGCTTTGAATAGCTTCCAGTATGGCCAGGTTAGAGACCTCCGCCTCTTTGTCACTTTTGGTCTTCTTACCGACTGGAATCTTGCTCGGTGTTGTGGGGACGGACCCAGCATCTTTTCTTTTGTTAGCCATACTAACTTCCATCGCGTAGTCATGGTCGGCGGTTATGTCGTGGACAACAACTTTTTCTGCATCTTTTGACATTCGCTCAGTTGAACTCGGTATTTCTTGGGTTTTCACATTACTTACATCGTCAATTATCAGTTTGGCAGGTTTCAAAACTTTTTTTGCTTCCATTTCAAGAGTTTGAGTGTAAATTATTAAGTGCAAATTCTAAGTTTTGGGACAAGTTTGCTGCAGCCTTAGATGAGGGTTGCTGCTCAACACGCCATCTTGCCGGAAGTCCGGTGAAAAGCAACTGCGCTACCTGCGTCTCAGAACTGCGGCCGCCTTGCTCTCGTGAGATTATCGTTGCTACGTATGCATGACGTCAGAGCAAGTCGGGATCAAGTCGGACACAAATCTAACCGGCATGCAACGGGCGGCGATCGCCGGTGATCGATTCTGCGCAGATCTGGCTCATCTTGAACGAGCCTATTTATCCCGTCGGATGCTGTTACTGTCATTCTCTACAGGATGTTGTTCTTTGTTGCCGCTGTCTGTTCGATTGTCCGTGTTTCTCTTTGTTGACACTGCACATATTTGTCTGTCTTGTTCTCCGTCTTTTCTGTTTTAACTCTCTCTTTAAACTGCAATTTGCAATTGCCGTGAGTGTTTATACTCGCGCGTGGTGGTCACGACACTAGTTGCAGTCTTCTCCTGAACAGCGGTGGCGCTAAGGAGCAAAGGCTACCGATGTTTTTCTTTCTAAGGACCAGAAGAAGAAGAAAAAGATAAACAACGGCAGAACAGGCAGCAGCAGCGCCGTCAATGCTTCGATTTGATTCAGTGAGCTACTCCGTCAGATCGAGCCTTTCATTCACAAAAAAAGAACTCATCTTAACCCGGTAAGTTTACCGGAGAGACTTGCAGTCAGTCGGCGAGTCCTGGCATCACGTTTCCCAGGAGCTCGTTCAGGCTTCCTGTTTCCGGTTTGTCGGGCGCCGCTGAAAAAAATAAGCTGAAAAACCAGAAGAAGAGCTGAGATTGTCAGTGCTGCAGCGCCCCCTGCTGGTCCTCGCCTCACACATCTGTTACCACTCTCATCATCAGGTACCACTGCTGTCTTCATCATTTGGTCATTTTTAGGGGGAAAGATGACGACAACAAGGTAAATAAGAAACAAGGTTATTTGAAAATGCAATAAATATTGTATATTTACATTAAGGATTATGGTAATCATAGTTATTGATCTATTTTTAGAGACCAGAGACTGTCCATTCATATATATACCAGTCATTGGAGAGACTGGGACTTTAAACAAAGTAGATTATTGAACCGATTGAAACTCCCGCGAGCCGCTCAGTCTTGTTGAAGGAGTTGATCATTAAGTGTCCCCAGTTAACCTGCTGCTATCAGCTCAGCAGAATAACACATGAATGGAAGAGTTGGCGCCCGGTTGCATCGTGGTTTAAATGTCTCTGGAACTGAAATGCAGAAAGAAGAAGAAGAAGAAGAAGCAGGAAGAGGTCTCCATATTGTTCTGTGTGCCTTCTTTCATTTACCAAATCATATCTCAGATGTTTCAGCAGCAACATTATGTTTCTCTAACTCTTCTGGATCACAAATATTTTACATGGAAGGTAAAAAAAAAAAGTCTGTCAAGGCAATTTTATTAGTATCACAGTTCAGCAGCAGTGCAATTTAAAGTGCTTTATACGAAACATTAAAACAGTCAAAAAATACTAAATTAAAAAAATAAAAACTATTAACCCGTTAATTCCTGTTCTGACATGTTACATAATAAGTATTTAACTACAAAAGTAGGTAGTACGTACATCGTTTGATTGGTAAAATTCTCTGCAATTCAATCATTCCCTTCATTTTACTGAAATCATAATCAGCATTGTGCAGTGGGAGGTGCTGCGGGAGTATGGGGTGAGGGGGTCCCTTCTCAGGGCCATCCAATCTCTGTATGACCAAAGCGAGAGCTGTGTCCGGGTTCTCGGCAGTAAGTTGGACTCGTTCCAGGTGAGGGTTGGCCTCCGCCAGGGCTGCGCTTTGTCACCAATCCTGTTCGTAGTATTTATGGACAGGATATCGAGGAGTAGTCGTGGTAGGGAGGGGTTGCAGTTCGGGGGGCTGGGGATCTCATCGCTGCTCTTTGCAGATGATGTGGTCCTGATGACATCATCGGCCTGTGACCTTCAGCACTCACTGGATCGGTTTGCAGCCGAGTGTGAAGCGGCTGGGATGAGGATCAGCACCTCTAAATCTGAGGCCATGGTTCTCAGCAGGAAACCGATGGAGTGCCTTCTCCAAGTAGGGAATGAGTCCTTACCCCAAGTGAAGGAGTTTAAGTACCTTGGGGTCTTGTTCGCGAGTGAGGGGACAATGGAGCGGGAGATTGGTCGGAGAATCGGCGCAGCGGGGGGGCGGTATTACATTCAGTTTATCGCACCGTTGTGACGAAAAGAGAGCTGAGCCAGAAGGCAAAGCTCTCGATCTACCGGTCAGTTTTCGTTCCTACCCTCACCTATGGTCATGAAGGCTGGAGGTCATGACCGAAAGAACGAGATCCAGGGTACAAGCGGCCGAAATGGGTTTCCTCAGGAGGGGGGCTGGCGTCTCCCTTAGAGATGATGAGGGTGAGAAGCTCAGTCATCCGTGAGGAGCTCGGAGTAGAGCCGCTGCTCCTTCACGTCGAAAGGAGCCAGTTGAGGTGGTTCGGGCATCTGGTAAGGATGCCCCCTGGGCGCCTCCCTAGGGAGGTGTTCCAGGCACGTCCAGCTGGGAGGAGACCTCGGGGAAGACCCAGGACTAGGTGGAGGGACGTCCAGCTGGGAGGAGGCCTCGGGGAAGACCCAGGACTAGGTGGAGGTACGTCCAGCTGGGAGGAGACCTCGGGGAAGACCCAGGACTAGGTGGAGGGACGTCCAGCTGGGAGGAGGCCTCGGGGAAGACCCAGGACTAGGTGGAGGGATTACATCTCCAACCTGGCATGGGAACGCCTCGGGATCCCCCAGTCAGAGCTGGTTGATGTGGCTCGGGAAAGGGAGGTTTGGGGTTCCCTGCTGGAGCTGCTCCCCCCGCGACCCGACCACGGATAAGCGGACGACGATGGATGGATGGATGGATGGATGGATGGATGGATAAGCAGCATTATTCATGATCTTAGTGCTCATACTACTGAAAAAAAAGTGAAAATAAAGATGAGGCTTCCCTCCCTAAGTAGATGGACTGTATTTATAAAGTGCATTCACCATCCAAGAGTAACTTCATAATGGAGAGCAATGAATCACCAGAAGGCAGCGTTAAAAAGAAAGGTTTCCAGCCTTGATTTAAAGGAGCTGAGATCATGTGCTGACCTACAGTTTACCAGAAGTTTGTTCCAGATATGTGGAGCATAGAAACTGAACACAGCTTCCGCTTTTTGGCTTAGTTTGTTGTGTTGTTCCTCTATCACTCCCTCCTGTCCTGACATGCCCTGCAGCGGTGTAAACCATGATGTTAGTCATGTGTGTGTGTAGCACCGAGCAGATGTGAAGCAACCACTCTGACGGGTTTTGGAGAAGTAGAAAAGGGTTTTTCTTTTCTCAACGGTTGCCTGTTCAGAAGTCAGAGACGATGTAAGTTTACTCTTTCTATTTAGCTGTTGTTGCAGCAGATGAAGCTTTTCCTGAGTTGTTTCAGTCTTTTCTCTGATAACGGGGAAAGTTAACTTTCTACATCACACATGTTATTAGTTAGTGTGTGTGATACGTTTAATCGTTACTGTGCTGAAGGAGACGATTTTACTTGCATAGTGTGATCATTTGTTATTTTTAATATATTTAATATTTGTTAATTCCTTTTGTGAGGGTCTAAACATTTGAAATAATATAAACAATATGATATTCAAACATTTGAATGCTTTCTTTAATAACTTCTACTTAAGTGTGGTGCTTAAAGAACATTTCAACTTCTACTCAAGTCACTTTTTTTATAGAGTACTTGTACTTTTACTCAAGTCTGGGTCTCTAGTACTTTATACGTGTCTGCATGAGAATGATCTAAATAGTCTCTTTTTTTGGAGGTACATCAACTCACCAGCCCGAACACTTAAACATGACCAGCAGGTTATGTTGGACATTTAGAGACCGACAACCCCGTTAACATTCCCTGATGGGGGTTTTTATGAAAGATATAGATTTTAAGCGGAGGGAAACACGTTGCCTATTTGACGGCTTGTTGAGCCGATTGCCAATGCGCGCATTTGTTGAATTATGTTTTAATATTTTGTGTGTGCTCCCGCATCGACTTCCCGCTGCCAGGGTTGAAACTGAAGAGACAGATACGGAAGGGGCGTGTTGAAAAACGCTGTCAAAGCTCAACCCACAATACTACTTCCTCGTTCTTCTGACAAATGCAGGCCCGGATTGGCTAATCGGGAGAACCGGTGGGCCGGTCTATTTTTTTGGCCGCGAGGGCCGTTGTTGTCATGGCACTGGGTTGAAATATGGATGCTGTCCCTATGGCTGCCTGCACTCACAGCAGCCCCACTCTTCTTATTCATTATTTTATCGCAGAGTGCAGCCTGCAGGTTAATGATGACGTGGTTAACTTTTGACTCCCTGCCCCCCCCCCCCCCCCCCCCCCGACACGGCACCTTGCAAGCTGCTCAAAATGAAAAAGTCAGATAACAATAGACAACAGGAAGCTGAAAAGGCCAGAATAAAAAAGAAGAAAGCTTTGGAAAGTGACGCGGCCAAATCTTCTAAGCTGAGGACATTTTCCTCAAAAAAACAAATGAAGACGAGGCCGGTAAGTAGCTAACGTTAAGGTCGTTATAGGAGCAGTGCAAGATGCTCGTGCAAAACAACGTTGTCTGCAAACCACCGTTCATGTATCAACCGTTTTTCTTGTAGCTGTTCAGCAGCAGCCGCCTCTAGTCCGGTTTGCTGCTAACAGTGACGAGCAGCGAGGCCCGGTAACGTTACCGAGCTCCAGTCAGGAGCCCAACACACCAGAACCCTGCTCAATGAAACATGTCCTGAGATTATTATACATTAATAACAATGAATCATTAATGAAACTGACTTGACTTGATTTGATAGCTTTGTAAAAAGGGGAAATAAAGAAATAAATGTAAATCATGTCATTTAGTGTCAGAAACAGAGCCAGCTGTGAAGAGACTAATGCTCTCACTGGGAGACACAGGGAAGCTGCTGATGTTCCATAGTGACCGTATATATATATGAGTGTGAATAAGCAAACGTTACATTACATTTACTAGACAAGTGAAATGGCATAAGAAATGATGTCTTGTTTTCTGAAAAAAAAACTAAATTAAGTGATTTTGTTTTTTTGTTGTTGCTTAAAACAAGTTAAATCTAAAACAATAATTTTTGACAGATAATGTAGCTTGTTTTAAGCAAAAATCACTTAATTTTGAGGTGTTTTTTCATACTTGTTTAGTAAATGCATCTTGATGTAAGATTTATTTTTAGATATTTGGACTGGAAACAAGAGCAGTAGCACATTAGTTACAATATAACAACTTTCTATGCCCAAGTGTTACTAGTGACCCATTATGTTTTTAATCAAACAATAGTGAATATACAAAGCTCACGATTGAAAGAGAATAGGATAAAAGTAATATGAATTAAGCCTTTAGTCGTGAACTAAAGTGGGCCGGTCTAAGGCATGAAACTCCAGGGCTGAACATGAGTCCCAATCCGGCCCTGGACAAACGGCGCCATCTTGTGACAGACATACGTTAATGTAATCTGTCTTTCAGTCCTCTGGCTAGTCGTGTGTTCTAAGTAAGACAGAAGAAGTGCTATAAACAGACTGTATGTGTCCTCTCTCTGTCCTGTAATCAGTGAACTGTGAGCTCATGTGTTTGTGACTCTTCACCTCTGTCTCCTCACAGGGAGAAGATGATCTGCAGCGTCCTGCTGCTCATCATCCTCACCTCCTGGGTCTCTGGTTAGTTTACAGCTTCACTTTATTATCCACTAACACTAAACTAAGAACCACTCAAGTGTCCACAGAAACATGTGGAGATGGAGTTTAAAGTGGTCAGTGTGTCTGCTCCTCACTTTCCCTCTCTGTCTCCTCAACAGGAACATTTGTAGTGAATGTGACCCAGACCTCCTATCAGGCAGAGGAGAACCAGGACATCACACTGGAGTGGACCTTCACCACCATCACTCACAGTTCCTCTGACTCTCTTAGTATCTTCTGTGAACTGTTAACTGTCCTCAGACCCTTCGGTCTGTTGTATCTCTATGAAGGAGTTGAGGTCCCAGAGCTTCAGGATGAACAGTTTTTAGGACGAGTCCAGTGGGACAAAGACCTCCTCAGAGAAGGACGACTCAGACTTCATGTGTCCAGACTCAGGACTGAAGACTCGGGAATGTATGTGTGTAAAGTGTTCACAAGTTCTGGGAGGAGCTCTGGTAGATGTTGGCTCAATGTCACTGGTAAGTTGATTCAGGAGAACTGGAGTTTTTCTGTTTGTACTTAAAACATGAAAGATGCAGATTATTTAGTCATTTTCACTACAACAGGTTTCCTTCCTGTCAATCAGCCACATTATATTTTCTGTTCTTTACAGCAGCTGCTGATGAGCCAGAACCTCAGAGACCAACAGTGAGACCAGAACCAGAGAGTCTGGGAAACACCTGGATCCTCTACGCTGGACTGGCAGCAGCAGCAGCAGCAGCAGCAGTGATAGCAGCAGTTCTACTGATTCTCTGTCTTTGTTTTATATATAAGAAAAGAAACATAAACTCAGCTGTACAGATGTTGAGTTTATCAGAGAACCAAGAGTCTGGAGGACACTCTTTAAAGGAGTCATCAGGACTACCATGACCTAGTCTGGAGGACCCTCTTTAAATGAGCCATCAGGACATAAAGTCACAGTCATACAAACTAAATCAGACTCCTAGAGTCCCTCCTCCTCTGGTCTTACGCTGCGTTCCAGACACAATTTGTAGCCCGTAAGTTACGACTTCAAGTCACGACTCACGACTTGGTGGCGTTCCAGGCAAAGTCGCGACGAACCCTTCTAGCTAGCGTTAGCTAGCGGCTACCTAACGTTGACGTTAGCTAGCGTTAGCTGATACTAGCGATTTCTAGTCGGCGACATATGTTGGGGCTTCATTTATTAAACATAACCTGTAGTAGTACACAATCATATGTGTATTATTTTGATTACAATGTGCAGAATTACTTTACGTTTCCTATTTATGTATATTTATGTATATTTGTGTGTATTTCTCACCGTTAATCACTGGCGTCGGTTTTTTCAGTGTAAATAACGCTTTCATTGAGTGAACGGTTTACAGCTTTTAAATCAAGGAAATAAACTTGGTGACCTTTGTTACAATAAATTAGTTTTTCATCCAGGTAGCGTTTCAGATTTTGGGTGTTTGAGACCAAATGCAAAGACAGGTCTCCCAAAAACATCAATCAGACGGATCCAGCTGATCCAGAACGCTGCTGCTCGAGTCCTCACTAGGACCAAGAAAGTGGATCACATCAGTCCAGTTCTGAGGTCTTTACACTGGCTTCCTGTGCCTCGAAGAATAGTATTATGTATATATATAGTATAGTAGTACCTCGTAGTAAACTGTGAGCCGCAGAGATCTCTAAGATCATCAGGGACAGGTCTGCTTTATGTCCCCAGAATCAGATCAAAAAAGGGGGGAAGCTGTGTTCAGTTTCTATGCTCCACATATCTGGAACAAACTTCTGGTAAACTGTAGGTCAGCACATAATCTCAGCTCCTTTAAATCACGGCTGGAAACCTTTCTTTTTAACGCTGCCTTCTGCTGATTCATTGCACTCCATCATGAAGTTACTCTTGGATGGTGAATGCACTTTATAAATACAGTCCATCTACTTAGGGAGGGAAGCGTCTTCTTTATTTTCACTTTTTTTCTCAATTGTATGAGCACTAAGATCATGAATAATGCTGATTATGATTTCAGTAAAATGAAGGGAATGATTGAATTGCACAGAATTTTACCAATCAAACGATGTACGTACTACCTACTTTTGTTGTTAAATACTTATTATGTAACATGTCAGAACAGGAATTAACAGGTTAATAGTTTAAATTTAGTATTGATTGTTTTTAATATATATTAACTGCTTTTAATTGGTTATCAAGTTGTATTGATTGTTGACTGTTTTAATGTTTCGTATAAAGCACTTTAAATTGCACTGCTGCTGAACTGTGATACTAATAAAATTGCCTTGACAGACTTTTTTTTTTTTACCTTCCATGTAAAATATTTGTAATCCAGAAGAGTTAGAGAAACATAATGTTGCTGCTGAAACATCTGAGATATGATTTGGTAAATGAAAGAAGGCACACAGAACAATATGGAGACCTCTTCCTGCTTCTTCTTCTTCTTCTTCTTCTTCTTCTTCTTCTTCTTATTTCTGCATTTCAGTTCCAGAGACATTTAAACCATGATGCAACCGGGCGCCAACTCTTCCATTCATGTGTTATTCTGCTGAGCTGATAGCAGCAGGTTAACTGGGGACACTTGATGATCAACTCCTTCAACAAGACTGAGCGGCTCGCGGGAGTTTCAATCGGTTCAATAATCTACTTTGTTTAAAGTCCCAGTCTCTCCAATGACTGGTATATATATGAATGGACAGTCTCTGGTCTCTCCACATTCTCCTTTCATATTAGAGCCTCTAGTAGAGTTAGAAACACTTCTTCACTGCAAAAGCAACACAAATATAACTCACTTGGAAAAGTTACAAACTAAAAACCAGATAGAAATAAAAGTGCTGCTGTGAAAAAGGCAAATAATCAGAGGTGGTAAGAGAGCAAATATTTATACTCAAGTGTTGTAGGCTACATGAGAATTATTTTAGTGTGTTTAGTAAGTTTGTATTTTGAGACTTTAGTCAGATTTTACACAAAAACATTTTTCACAATTTACAGTTTGTAGAATCAAAACAAAAACAAATGGTTATTATACCCTCAATGTAATTACATGTAGAGCTGCAAAGATTAATCAACTATTAAATTAACCTGAACCCTTTCCTATATTACAAGCTTTTTACAAGATACAAATACATCAATAACTATGATTACCATACTCCTTAATGTAAATATACAATATTTATTGCATTTTCAAATAACGTTGTTTCTTATTTACCTTGTTGTCGTCATGTTTCCCCCTAAAAATGACCAAATGATGAAGACAGCAGTGGTACCTGATGATGAGAGTGGTAACAGATGTGTGAGGCGAGGACCAGCAGGGGGCGCTGCAGCACTGACAATCTCAGCACTTCTTCTGGTTTTTCAGCTTGATGAAGATGCATTTACCAGCTGATCCAAGAGGCTTTTTAAAGACTTTATTATCTTAAGAAGGAGGAGAGTTTTCTCATCACATGAAGGAATATTATATCCTTCAGTTCATCACAAACGGGTTAAATTGGGCCCCGGCACACAAGCCTGCTCGTTTGTGTCCGGATGCGCCTGCTTGCAGTCAGTTGCCTACTGGAAATATGTCACATAACATTTTATGAAGGGATGCTTTTGAAAACATGATATTTCTGACAATAAATGAAACATTTTTTCTATTTTGTCTCGGCGGAGCTGAGATGAGAACAATCGGAACACGGCAACAACCCGCGCAGCACTGCAGACAATTCACCACTACAACTACATAGAGAGTGTGTGTGTGTGTGTGTGTGTGTGTGTGTGTGTGTGTGTGTGTGTGTGTGTGTGTGTGTGTGTGTGTGTGTGTGTGTGTGTGTGTGTGTGTGTGTGTGTGTTCTTCTCAGCTGTTGCTGCTGTCATATGCTGAACTGTCTCTTCATGTGGCTCATTATGTTTGGCCCACTGTCTGGGTCACTTCTTATATCATAACCAGGTAATCACTGATTAACAGTACTGTAGATGATAAACACCCTAATACCTGTAGATACTACAACAATGCAAAGTATCGGCTCTTAACCTTGCAGTTTTGCACATATCATGTAAGACTCGATTTTTCCATTTCTTTGCACAAAACTCTCCAGAAATGGTTTATTTTTCAATTTTCAACATCAACACATCTGGACATGAATAGAACATAAAAAAGAAGCAAAGTACAAACACACATCATTTAAAATAAGATTTCAGTCAGAATAACTTCTACAGTTGACGGCTTTGTAGAGCCGAGTAAGGAGCAGACAAAAAGAAGAAATATGTATATTAACAAAGTGCAACATCAACAAAAGCCCAAAGAAAGTGCAGCAGATAAAGTCCTACGTCATCATACAGCAGTGTCTGGTGACCCATCTGGGAACTAAATGACAACTAAAAAACAATATGGGTCTTAAGGCTTTTGTCTGTCGTCTCCCCAAGGTGACGTAATGCAATGCATTGTGGGGGAAAGGAGAATCATTGCAAACCGCTGTAAAATAGTACCTACTTTTTCATATTATATTCCATTTTGTGTGATACCCAACAACATCAAATACTATTGTCAAGTTGTGTGTGTTTTTGACCAACCACAGCTCTGCCCAAACTTGAAAAACTGCTTTATCCTTGATGAACGCAAAGGACAACTCAAAACTGTTCACTTTATGATTATTTATTTCCATAAGGGTGGAACAGAATAGGTTGATAACCTATAAAATACACAAACAAAAACCATGAATTAGTTACAAATATATCTCAATTTCACTTTCTCAAAATAAGCATAAATAAATGTTACTAAATCCTCAAACCCAACATTCATTTAGTCATTTAGATCAACCTGGGATCTTTACAAGTTAATAATTAACATATCAATATCATAATTAAACTTATTTAATGATTCAACAATACACATGTTTAGAGTAACGTTACTGTCAAGTTCTATGTTCACATAATAAAGTATTCACTATTTAATTGAAATTGTATGTTACAAACAAACAAAAAGTCATATAGAAGAATGAATTCAACACATTTCAACACATTAAATCACATTCTGTCCTACCAGTTGCGTCTTTGGATGATCAGGAGCTGTGGTCATCAGCATCTCTTTTCAGGAATGAGTGAGAGCCAAGTAAGCTCTTACCAAACATTTCAATGCCATGCACATGCACTGCTTGTGGGTGCACAGGTTAATATGGTCCCCAGAGCACTTCCTGGAAGTTGGTTTAAACAGCTCGGGTTGCATTGTTGCCCCCTGCAGTTTGGGAGTGCCCTGTGTGAATTTAGGCTTGAGTGCTCAGTATAGCTTGTAATCATGAATTGACACAACACCTCCCACTTGACCTCCTGGTTCTTCAACCCAAGGAGGTCACACAGTACTGTGATGTGTTGGATTTAGTTACTCTATTCTTGATCCTGTTGCTGCTGCTCTTCAACTGGAAGCAAGACAACTATCCGTCTGACATCCCTGTGAAGAACTGTTGCAGGTATCTTGATTGAATGTTTTTTCATCTTTTTAGTGGACTTCACAGTTGCGACTGGGTAGCTGGGGAAGGATCGGAGATATACATCCCTCACAATTCCCTTCTTGTCAGTGTTAACGTCAATAACTCTGGCAAGCCTGAACTGACCTCTCAAGGCGTTCTGGTCAGCCATCCAGACGACATCTCCAATTGCCACATTCCTGTGAGCGGTGTGCCACTTGGTCCGGACAAACAGGTTTGGTCCGGCTAACTGACTCCATTTCCTCCAGAATCGGTCAACTTCTGTTTGGATGGTTCTTAATCTCTTGTAGGAGTAGCCTTCAAAGTCAAAGGTCCC
This sequence comes from Gymnocephalus cernua, assembly GCA_023631565.1. Lineage (NCBI taxonomy): Eukaryota > Metazoa > Chordata > Actinopteri > Perciformes > Percidae > Gymnocephalus > Gymnocephalus cernua. The sequence continues at coordinate 39,130,243 of CM042427.1, read as the reverse complement.
TGGATCTCCTCTGGGTCCGGTTCTTCCGAGTAGAAGTGAATTTGGGCTAATGTATTCTACACAGTCCTCTCTGCTCTGAGTCCTGGCATCAATAGGCCGTTCATTGGCGAGGTTGGAAGCCATATAAAGGAAAGTTTGAAATTCACCCCATGTGAAGGCTCCATTACCTCCCAGATGGTGTAAAGCCCGCTTCACAGTCCGGACAGCAGCTTCAGCAGCTCCGTTTCTGTGAGGTGAGTCTGCTGGATGGATCCTCCAGCTCCATTCTGTGCCATGCTTGGAAACTTCGTTTTCAAGCTTTGATTTCTCCAGTCGGTCCAGAAACATGTAGAGCTCTTTGAGGGCAGGTCTGGCTCCGACAAAGTTTTTCCCAGGATCCGACCACAATTTCCTTGGATGCCCTCTAAGTGCCGTAAATCTTTGGTAGGCTAACAGGAAGCCTTCAGCTGACTGGTCGCTGACAAGGTCTGTGTGCATAGCTCTTGACACCATGCAGCAAAAGACAATTCCCCACACTTTAAGTTTCACCTTCTTTCTCACCTCATCCTGCACTTCATAAGGTCCAAATAAGTCCACTGTTGTGTACTCAAATGGATTGGCTGGTGTTATTCTCTCCGATGGAAGGTCACTCATGATCTGTTGGCATCTTCGGGCCTTACGTTTCCTGCATGTCACACAGTTATCAACAATCTTCTGAGCTAGTTTCCGGCCTCTTACCACCCATGCTTTCCTTCTCATCCGGAGGAGTGTGCCTGCGATATCTTCATGATTTGTCTTGTGGGCTTCTTGAGCTAGAAGAGTGGATACCCATGATGTGCAGGGCAAGATTGGTACTGCAGTTTTTTCTTCATTAAAGATTTGGAATCTTCCTCCACAGAGCAAAAGTCCAGTGTTTTCCTCTTTGACCACAGCGAGCCTGCTGAGTGTGGTGTCTGGCAAGGTTACATCCTTTTGAGCCGCAAGGAAGAGATCTCTGAGTGCATCTTCACACTCCATGATGGTAAGTGTAGCTTCCTTGACTCTGGACTTGATCTCAAGAGCTGAAGGAATTTCCTTCTTCTTTGGCTTGCTTGTGGTGGTGGTCTTGACCAGCATTTCTTTCCACTTTGTGGCAGCTCTCCACACCCAGGCAATGACTCTTGTCAACCTGGTTAAACTGCTGAACTTACTGATGTTAAGGATCTTCCCCACTGAAGAACCAGAAGGTGGTCTCCGGACTTGGATTTGGTGCCCTCTTCCGCTAGGGCTGCCTTGCAGGTCTTTATTTTTGTCAGAGGTTGGAGATGTTGGTATTGTAGTGGCATGTGGAGCATGTTGGGTTTTTTTTCCCACCTGCGCTCGGGTCAGTGCTGCTGTAAAACTTTTCCTTTGGAGCTTGTTTATACCTTCTTTGGCATCTGCAGCGACTTCTTTGGCTGACTTTGTCGGCCAATCCTCTACAGGTCGTTTCAGGAACTCCGGGCCATTTTGCCACACAGAGTTCTCTTTGAGGTCCTCTGGGGTTGCTCCTCTTGTCGTGAGGTCAGCAATGTTTTGCTCACCTGGAATCCATCTCCAGTCCTCAACTGATGTGGATTTCTGGATCTCTCCCACTCTGTTTGCAAAAAAGGTCTGGTACCCATAACTGTCCCTTTGGATTGCACCCAGCACAGTTTGACTATCTAGCAGATGTAGCCAACGTTCTACTTGCATCCGACTGTGCTTTTCAATGTATTTCCTGAGTCTTGCAGCGAACACAGCACCACAGACCTCAGCCTTCACTGGTTCTCCCTTTTGGTCAAGTGGTGTAAGCTTGGCTTTGGACTCAACAAGTCGGACCAGGATGCCTTGCTCGGTCTCCCACCTGAAGTATGCCACAGCTCCATAACTCTGGTCGCTCCCATCTGAGAATGTTATTCCCCAGGGTTCTCCAATCCTTTTGACTGGTGTTAGGCTCCTATGGAAGGTAATTTGGTTGAGGCGTGTATATTCCTCAAACAGGTGGATTGCTTCTTCTCTCAGTTTCTCAGACAGAGGTGTGTCCCATGTGTCTCTTGTTAGAGTTTTGCCTCCAGTTTCTTGAAATGCTTTTCTGACTAAAATGGCTCCTTTCTGTTTGGCAGGTGTTGCAAGGCCTATTGGGTCATACAAACTAGCTACTTGGCTAAGCAGTTGTCTTCTAGTCAGTGGATTTGGAGTTTTCCTTCTCACTTCCTCTCCAACGAGATTTTGACTGATCCTCATCTTCTTTTTTCTCTTTGAGAAGTTTATCGAGGTCATGAGGTACAGTTTGTCTGATTCGACTAAATAACCAACTCCAAGGGCTTTGTTGTCTCCTTCTCTCAGTTGGTTGGGGAGGATGAAGACTTCATCTGACGATGCTGGATGTTCTGATGTAGATGTTTGCCTCCCACTTTGGCCTGATCGGACCCACGGCTTGAGGAAGAATCCACCTGCCTTCAGAATTTCTTCGACTTTTTTGGTGGTTCCGTCTAGCTTTTCCAGGTCATTATGGGATGTCAGGATGTCATCTACATAGGAATCCTCTTCAAGGACTCTCCGTTCCTCTTTCAGATGAGTGAACATGGGCAACTTCGCTGTCTCTCTCATGGCTAGTTGTGCGATGCACCCTGCTGGTCTATTGGTGTCTGATGCTAAGTCAACGTGAATTACCAGTTATTCTTATGCTTCTCGAAGTAACCACTAACGCAGGGCAGAAAATTGGAACTCTCATTGACTTAGCATCAGACACCAACTACATCACTCACATAGCTGCCAGGAGACTGAAGCTTCGAAGTGAAAGGATCACGCTCGTCGTCCATGGAGTTGGAGGCATGGCCATGAAGGTAAAGACCAAAAGATACTTACTCAAGGTAAGAGTCAAGACACCAAGAGGCACGGAGAGAGCTCATTACAGCTGAGTCTACTCTGGAACACTGGCAAGCATCCCCATGGTGTCCAATTTGGACTGGGAGGAGGAGGAAAGCAGAGCCAGCACAAGAGAGCAGGAGGCAGTTGCTGATACTTCCAAGGAGGCTGGTGGCACGGAGGATGGCGAGGAGGAGGAGGAGAAGGCTTTGGTGAGGAGGGTCGCTCTGAAGAAGTGGCCCGCACCAAGGAGGTGGAGACTGGGCTTCCATGTCGGGGAGAGAGCACATTTTTAGAAGGCCTCCAGGAAGATCTTGGACACTTGGACAAACACCAACGAAGAGGCCGCATGACCCTGTGGTGGAGAAGAGCATCAAGTTGCCTGAGTTTTTTAGTGTGGAAAATGTTTATAGGTTCTATTGTGTTTTAATTTGTATTTACAAATAAATTTGTTCTGGTTTTAAAAAAAAAAAAAAAAAAAAAAAAAAAAAAAAAAAAAAGGACATTCTAGAGAAACTAGACCAGTTGGGTGTAAGTGACAAACCTGAAAAGAAAGCTACGTACCCGGAGAAGCGGTATGCCTCCACAAGGTCCACGAGAAAAGGAGGATGCGTTGTGTGGAGATGAAAAGCACCGTGAGAAGATCTTCTTTTGTAAGCAATTCAAAGAACTAAAGCCTGGTGAGAAGCTGAATGCTGTCGAAAGACTGGGAGCATGCAGAAGATGCCTCAGATGTCATGGAGAGGATGATGAATGTACGGACACTTACCTGTGCAGAAACAGAGACTGCAGAAGAGGAAGCTCCTCGAATCACCATTTCTTCCTCTGCCTTAAAGGAGGGGTCAAGGGGAAAGAATATGTGAAAGTGGAAAAACCCAGCACCAGGAGGCAAACATTCACAGAGGTCTGGATGTGCTCCACCAACGGTCTTTCCTAAAGGGCTTTCCCACAGGACAAGATCTCCTACTACCTTTACTCTCTGCGGAGCAAGTCTTCCTTCACGGTGGCTTATGAGAAGCTCAACATGTTCTGGTCTGTGAAGATCTTCCAGGTTGGTATCGGGGAAGAACTTCTTGAGTTGGTGTGCTTTGATTACTCTGTGAACTTTTGCAATTTCATCCAACCCGTAACAGATCAGCTCATGAGCTCTCTCCGTGCCTCTTGGTGTCTTGACTCTTACCTTGAGTAAGTATCTTTTGGTCTTTACCTTCATGGCCATGCCTCCAACTCCATGGACGACGAGCGTGATCCTTTCACTTCGAAGCTTCAGTCTCCTGGCAGCTATGTGAGTGATGTAGTTGGTGTCTGATGCTAAGTCAATGAGAGTTCCAATTTTCTGCCCTGCGTTAGTGGTTACTTCGAGAAGCATAAGAATAACTGGTAATTCACGTGTGCTTGAGTCCATCATTCCAGGAAGGCTTCTTCCAGTGCAGTGTGATTTTGCAGCCATGTTGGTGAAAGCTTTCCTGAATTTTTCTGCCATGTCCGGGGTAAGATCACATATTAATCTCTCTTGCTCCTCTGTGAATGTTTGCCTCCTGGTGCTGGGTTTTTCCACTTTCACATATTCTTTCCCCTTGACCCCTCCTTTAAGGCAGAGGAAGAAATGGTGATTCGAGGAGCTTCCTCTTCTGCAGTCTCTGTTTCTGCACAGGTAAGTGTCCGTACATTCATCATCCTCTCCATGACATCTGAGGCATCTTCTGCATGCTCCCAGTCTTTCGACAGCATTCAGCTTCTCACCAGGCTTTAGTTCTTTGAATTGCTTACAAAAGAAGATCTTCTCACGGTGCTTTTCATCTCCACACAACGCATCCTCCTTTTCTCGTGGACCTTGTGGAGGCATACCGCTTCTCCGGGTACGTAGCTTTCTTTTCAGGTTTGTCACTTACACCCAACTGGTCTAGTTTCTCTAGAATGTCCTCTTGTGTCTCTTGGTGTCTTGACTCTTACCTTGAGTAAGTATCTTTTGGTCTTTACCTTCATGGCCATGCCTCCAACTCCATGGACGACGAGCGTGATCCTTTCACTTCGAAGCTTCAGTCTCCTGGCAGCTATGTGAGTGATGTAGTTGGTGTCTGATGCTAAGTCAATGAGAGTTCCAATTTTCTGCCCTGCGTTAGTGGTTACTTCGAGAAGCATAAGAATAACTGGTAATTCACGTGTGCTTGAGTCCATCATTCCAGGAAGGCTTCTTCCAGTGCAGTGTGATTTTGCAGCCATGTTGGTGAAAGCTTTCCTGAATTTTTCTGCCATGTCCGGGGTAAGATCACATATTAATCTCTCTTGCTCCTCTGTGAATGTTTGCCTCCTGGTGCTGGGTTTTTCCACTTTCACATATTCTTTCCCCTTGACCCCTCCTTTAAGGCAGAGGAAGAAATGGTGATTCGAGGAGCTTCCTCTTCTGCAGTCTCTGTTTCTGCACAGGTAAGTGTCCGTACATTCATCATCCTCTCCATGACATCTGAGGCATCTTCTGCATGCTCCCAGTCTTTCGACAGCATTCAGCTTCTCACCAGGCTTTAGTTCTTTGAATTGCTTACAAAAGAAGATCTTCTCACGGTGCTTTTCATCTCCACACAACGCATCCTCCTTTTCTCGTGGACCTTGTGGAGGCATACCGCTTCTCCGGGTACGTAGCTTTCTTTTCAGGTTTGTCACTTACACCCAACTGGTCTAGTTTCTCTAGAATGTCCTCTTGTGTCTTTAAGAATTTTAGAAGGCTGTCGAAGTGATTGTCAGGTGTGACTCCATTTCTGGGATTGACCATGAATGTCAGCCAGTCCCTCTTCATGTTATCCGGCAGCTTGCTCTCTATGGATCTGATGACAAGGGGATTTTTTATGGCTCCGCTGCTTTCGAGCTCCGTGAGGTCATTCAGGGCCTTTTCCACAGCTTGAATTAGGTCAATTACCTTCCTTGGTTGGTGTGACTTTAAAGGAGGGATCCTCTCCAGGTCCTCAATTATCTCCAAGGCAATTGTTGACTTGTTTCCATACCTGTTTTGGAGTACTCTAAACATGTCTTCAGCATTGTTATATGTTGACAGGCGCAGGTCTCTACATATTCTCTCGTCCACACTGTCAAGGAGTTGAAACTTCTTCACTTCCACCGAACCAGTCGGCTCTCCCTGCTTTTGCAGACTCTCCCAGTCTTTCCTCCATCTGTGGAAATTCCTCCTAAACCCAGTGAATTTAGGTAGACTGGTTGGCTTTATTCTCACCACTGGTTGTGGAACTGCTATTTGTTGAGGTTCTGTAAGTCTTCTTTCCTCTTCTGCAATTTTCTGTGCGGTGAGGAATCCTGCTCTTTTGGCCTCGAGGTTACTGCCGAATATTTTCAGATCTTTTACTCTGCCTTTCAGGTCTGCGGTCTCATCGTGTGGGATCCATTTTTCCCAGTCTTTCAGGCTTTCACTTACATCATGGATTAGCTTCCTCGCTCTTTCCAGCTGTAGTTCATAGCCGTCTCTGTTGATAGCAGTGACGGGGATTTCCTTGGCTCTGTCACAGGCTTTCTCCGCTTCTTGAATTGCAAAGTCTACCTCCTCTTTACCATATCTTGGCCAGAGGTTGAATTGGACTGCCTCACGGATGTCCTCCAGTTTCATGTCGCACTCTTCAATTGTCCTTTCAAGATCAGCCTGCTGGTGCTTGTCGAGCTTGACCTCTTCATCTTCCTTAGTTCCTGCTTCAGCTAGTAGGCCAGCCGCGTAGTCATCATTTGCATCACTGACATTCCTCGCCAGGGAACTGAGCTTGCTGAACTCCTCTTGTAGTTCATGCTTAATCATACCAGCTGCAGCTTTGCTCAGGTAGTTTGCTTGCTTGGTGAAAGCAGATTTAGCTAAGGTCCGCTCTTGCTTCAGTTGCTTGACTGTTTTCCCAAGAGTTTCCTTTGCCATGGTGAAGAGTTTACAGTCAATTCTTCCTTTGCGTCGACAGCTTGACTTCAGGCCTTTGATCCTTGTTCTCACTGCCGCGCTGGTTATCAACTGTCAAGTTGTGTGTGTTTTTGACCAACCACAGCTCTGCCCAAACTTGAAAAACTGCTTTATCCTTGATGAACGCAAAGGACAACTCAAAACTGTTCACTTTATGATTATTTATTTCCATAAGGGTGGAACAGAATAGGTTGATAACCTATAAAATACACAAACAAAAACCATGAATTAGTTACAAATATATCTCAATTTCACTTTCTCAAAATAAGCATAAATAAATGTTACTAAATCCTCAAACCCAACATTCATTTAGTCATTTAGATCAACCTGGGATCTTTACAAGTTAATAATTAACATATCAATATCATAATTAAACTTATTTAATGATTCAACAATACACATGTTTAGAGTAACGTTACTGTCAAGTTCTATGTTCACATAATAAAGTATTCACTATTTAATTGAAATTGTATGTTACAAACAAACAAAAAGTCATATAGAAGAATGAATTCAACACATTTCAACACATTAAATCACATTCTGTCCTACCAGTTGCGTCTTTGGATGATCAGGAGCTGTGGTCATCAGCATCTCTTTTCAGGAATGAGTGAGAGCCAAGTAAGCTCTTACCAAACATTTCAATGCCATGCACATGCACTGCTTGTGGGTGCACAGGTTAATATGGTCCCCAGAGCACTTCCTGGAAGTTGGTTTAAACAGCTCGGGTTGCATTGTTGCCCCCTGCAGTTTGGGAGTGCCCTGTGTGAATTTAGGCTTGAGTGCTCAGTATAGCTTGTAATCATGAATTGACACAACAACTATGGACAACAGTGTACATTTGTTATTTACCAACAAGCAAATTGTGCAAATTTGTTGGAAAATGAGCCCTGCAACACGGCCTTTTGGGTAAAATCAGTAAAATGATGGATGTTCTTTAGTGAGCAGCCATGTAATAAACCACTGTACAAACAATTGCCCCTCGGGGACAATAAAGTTACCTTGACTTGATCCTGTATGTTGTTAATATGATTTTGTTCGGGGGATTATTGTTGACCAGCTCAGAAGATTTCTGTAAAGTTCCTTTTCTAATACTGCATCTGGACCAGAAGGACTCCTTCTCATCACTAATAATAATGTAATATACCTTCATCGGTCCATGTGGGAGGTCTAATGTTGCTCTGGTCTCTAATCTCCTGAGTATGGTTTGAGTTATTGGTAACATATTTGTATGTGCTTTAATGCTATTGTTATGTGATTGACCAGAAATAATCGAAGATGAGCTTTGAACGGTAGCTGGCGGGTGTGAACGGTAGCAGCTGTGTTTGGACCTGCAGGATTTTATGAGATTTATGAGTTTCATTTATGAACTTGAAGAAATGACTATCGCATATCGTTCTGCATTCTTTGGTGAGCACAGCGAGGTAGGATGTGTTTTCATTCATAGTAATTCATAAATTGTTTGTATGGATGTACGGTCTATTTAGTGGTGTAATTAATGTTTGTCGTGCTAAATGTTTGTTGAAGTTGTATCCGTGAAAACACGTGTGTGTGAAATGTTTGTTGTGTGAAATGTTTTCAATACAGTTTTCACGGTGCGAAGGTGACGATGGATGAGATGAATGTTGACCGTCTCGGCTGGTCTGGCAAACTAAATAAAAGACACTTTACGCATCAGTCGAGTCTCTCTTTGGATCCCAGGATGCTACAACTGGTGAAGGCAGTGTGATCGTTTGATGGCCGACCTTCACTAAAGCTCTCAGACCAGGTTTCCTGCAGCTCTCTCCAGGTCTTCATCTCCTTTTGCTGCTTCCAGGTTCAGGCAAAGGGGGGGGGGGGGGGGGGCAGAAGCCAGAAATTAGCAACAAATGAGAACAAGTTTTGATGCTAACTTTAAAGTGCTCATATTATTATTATTATTTGGCTTTTTCTCTTTCCTTTATTGTGTTATATATCTTTTTGTGCAGGTTAAAGTGAAAAAGCCCAAAGTCCCCCCCGAAGAGACTTACCATCTCCAACAGGGGGGAATATATTTTCTGGGTTGTCTTATATTCGGGTCAGTGCGGTATATGGTATATATGTATATATCTCTATATTTACATCTGAGCATTAATGTGGATTAAAGCTCACCAAGTGTACCAGGATCAGTCTGTTTGATGGTTTCCGGTTCTGACATGAAAGATTAAACTAACACCACAAATGATCCTGATAAAGAGCTGTGAAGCAAAAGTTAGTTTGTTTTTAACTTACTGATCTTTCCTCTCATCAGAACCAGAACCAGAACCAGAACCAGGAGAATCCAGAGGAGGAGAACAGTGGGAAGGATAACAGCACGGACAGTCTTCCTGTTCTCACCATCTGGAAGAATATCAGAGAAGATGTTGAGTTTAGAAGAAGGGCAGGTTCAAGAAGATGCACACCTAACCAGAACCAGAACCAGAACCAGAACTCACACACTAACAGCCTGAGTCTGGAGGACTATTAGAAGACATTTACCCCGATGCTCTGACTCGGTCTCTTCTTCCACTGGAGGTCCAGATGTGCTGGAATCAGTTCTCTTTGTCCTGTTTGCTTTTCTTTCTGTTTCAAACACAAACAAAGTTCTTCATTATCTGCAGTTGCTTTATACAAAACTTAAATATAAATATTTTCACTCATTTGTCTGCAGCTCATTCTGTTCAAACTCCTGATAAAATCGTGTATTGAATCGTGAGCTGAGTGTATCGTTCCATCCCTGATGTTTAGGGACCCCGGTATGAAGAAATATTCAGATACACCGTACACAGACTTTCCCTCGCCAACATGTAGCTGGACAGGTCAATTATAATGTTTTTTATATTTAAGTATCAACTTACCAGTGACATTGAGCCAACATCTACCAGAGCTCCTCCCAGAACTTGTGAACACTTTACACACATACATTCCCGAGTCTTCAGTCCTGAGTCTGGACACATGAAGTCTGAGTCGTCCTTCTCTGAGGAGGTCTTTGTCCCACTGGACTCGTCCTAAAAACTGTTCAGCCTGAGTCTCTGGGACCTCAACTCCTTCATAGAGATGAAACAGATCGAATGGTCTGAGGACAGTTAACAGTTCACAGAAGATACTAAGAGAGTTGGAGGAACTGTGAGTGATGGTGGTGAAGGTCCACTCCAGTGTGATGTCCTGGTTCTCCTCTGCCTGATAGGAGGTCTGGGTCACATTCACTACAAATGTTCCTGTTGAGGAGACAGAGAGGGAAAGTGAGGAGCAGACACACTGACCACTTTAAACTCCATCTCCACATGTTTCTGTGGACACTTGAGTGATTCTTAGTTTAGTGTTAGTGGGTAATAAAGTGAAGCTGTAAACTAACCAGAGACCCAGGAGGTGAGGATGATGAGCAGCAGGACGCTGCAGATCATCTTCTCCCTGTGAGAGGAGACAGAGGTGAAGAGTCACAAACACATGAGCTCACAGTTCACTGATTACAGGACAGAGAGAGGACACATACAGTCTGTTTATAGCACTTCTTCTGTCTTACTTAGAACACACGACTAGCCAGAGGACTGAAAGACAGATACAGTAACGTATGTCTGTCACAAGATGGCGCTGTTTGTCAGAAGAAAGAGGAAGTATTGTGGGTTGAGATTTGAGAGTGTTTCTGATCAGTCAGAGAAAAGCTGCAGGACGAGATCAACAGTTAGAGGTTGGTGGGTGGAACAAAACCTAACTCCTCCTCCTGTTATTCTCTTACAAGACAGGGAGAAACGTGTAATTCAGTCCCAGACTGAGTTCCGTGTTTCTTCATCACCCTCCACCACTTATCACCGGGGTCATGCATTAGTCCGTCATGTTTAAACATGTAATTAGGTCCATGTTAACCTGTGACGTGCCGCCTATTAAAATGATGTCATGAAAGGCGCTTTAAATAAAATGTATTATTATTATTATTATTATTATTATTATAAACACTAACAGCAGCCAATCAGAAACAGCAATTTAACATTCAAATCTATTTTTCACACTATCGGCTGAAAAGTATTTAGCACTTTTTAAAAGTAGAAAATAAATTAATAAACAACTTGGATTCGAACTCGTAGCACCGTGGGGAAAAAAAAAATGAGACTCAGGAGAATAACGCTGCGCGCCATCACATCGCATCAATAAGTGGTGGGCATGACATGATATGAACTCAAACGTCACACACAGCCTCTTAAAACCTGGAATCCTTCCAATGCACGAACCACACCCAGGCCAGGATTGTGGCCACGCCCAGGAATCAATCTGTGACGTGCCGCTTATTAAAATGATGTATGGGCTGTATACATATATCCGTGAGCATCATAATGTCTATGGCTCAGGTAGGAGAGAGACAACGAGACTTTGACCCCGCTGAGCTGGCCTGGCTCCAGGCAGGAGCTGGCAGCGGCGGACGGAGGTCAAGTTGGTTTTATATTGGACATATTCAAAAAATCTATTATGCAGCTTCCCCTGTTTTGACCTATTCATATCAAACCACTAACTCCCCTACACATTGCACAAAGTAAATACATAGACAGTTAATATCCCAGGGAGTCTGCAAAGTCCATCAAGGCGAATCAACAAGCAGTCCAATTCATAGCATTACTAACAGTTAGAGTTCCTATATCATTCAGTCACAAGATGTAACACGTGTTGAGTATATCTGCACAGTTTTCAGAGCTTTACAGTTCTTTGAATATCTTATAGAGTCCAAGTATTCATCGACTTCATGTTCAAACGCAGGACAGAAAGGTTTAAAGGCCCTGAACTACATTCATGGTGATATTTAGCGAGAAGAAATAAAAGATTCATTATGAAATATTTTCCTTCCAAGTCATTTTGAAAACTACTTTACTTGTTGTGTTGTTACAGCTGCTGTTTAAAGAGTCATAGAGCAGCTTTTTATCAGGGTTCAGGACGATATCTGTCTTCAATGAATCACATGTGTGTTAAACTGTTGTTCTTGAATTGTCTCTTTACATTTTTTTGTTGTGTGAGTGTTGAGAGGAAGACTTTTCAGGAGGAAGAGTAAGAAAGACGTCTTCTACCTCTTCTACCTTCTAACTGAGAGAGAGAGAGAGAGAGAGAGAGAGAGAGAGAGAGGAGGGAGAGAGAGAGAGAGGAGAGAGAGAGAGAGAGAGAGAGAGAGAGAGAGAGAGGAGGGAGAGAGAGAGCGCGAGAGAGAGAGAGGGAGAGAGAGAGAGAGTTAGAGAGAGAGACACAGAGAGAGAGAGAGAGAGAGAGAGAGAGAGACAGAGAGAGAGAGAGGAGAGAGAGAGAGAGGAGGGAGAGAGAGAGTTAGAGAGAGAGAGAGAGAGAGAGAGAGAGAGAGAGAGAGAGAGGAGGGAGAGAGAGAGAGAGAGAGAGGAGGGGAGAGAGAGAGAGAGAGAGGAGGGAGAGAGAGAGAGAGAAAGAAGAGAGAGAGAGAGAGAGAGAGAGAGAGGAGAGAGAGAGAGAGAGAGAGAGAGAGGAGAGAGAGAGGATACCACAGATTGTCTTCACTCTGATTAGTTGTGTTATTGTTCAGTAATGAGCTCATATTCATATTTTACATTCTCAGAAACATAATAAAAACCTAAATTCCACATGTTGCCAATAATCACAGCTAATTATCAAAGAAGAAAACTCATATGAATTAAACTCACCCAGGATAGTTTCAGGAAACAGGAACAAAGTTATTAAAAGTATCTTCTTCTTCACGTCCAGGAGAGAAGGAAACGTCTTCAATGCTTCAACTGAGTAGACTCCTCATGTTTAATAATCAGCCTGTCTCTTTCAGCCCAAACTGAGGACAGAGTTCCAGTTTGAGTTTGATTTCTTCTCTGCAGCAGGTAAAGAGTCATCGAGACCACCCCGACCACCTGTCAGCGTCCTCGCTCTCGCTGCTTTTACCAGAATAACTCAACAACTCAGCGATGCGGAGTCAACATGTCGGAGCTGTCAGAGTCAGGTCGGTTGTTGTCTTCTTACTACTGGGGCTGTGCGGACGCACGCTAGGCCTACACACCCATAATACTAAGGAATAACACACACCAACACACACACACGCCTATCAAGACAGGGGGAGGAGCCGGAGCAGCGGAAGAACTGGTTCCCTAGTTGACTAGATCGGACACGGCGGGTGGTTTTCCCGCAGTGTTTATTTATCTTAAAGCAATCAGAGATATCTGACTGACTCATAGGACAGGTCAAAATACAGGCAGGTCAAAATACAGGCAGGTCAAAATACAGGCAGGTCAAAATACAGGCAGGTCAAAATACAGGCAGGTCAAAATACAGGCAGGTCAAAATACAGGCAGGTCAAAATACAGGCAGGTCAAAATACAGGCAGGTCAAAATACAAAACTTCGAATAGGCCTATTATTATATTCAGGCTAGTCCAGTAAGGGTGCTTTCACATCTGGGCGGAGGGATGAAACATAAGCCATATATTTAAGCCATATAAACTTCCCACAACTTTAATATGTTACTACATATCCTGAATGGTCCTCCCAAAAGGTGTTATTTTAGATAGATTGTTGGAGGGCTATACGTCTTCCTGATGTCTGTTAACAACTCATTGCCGTCATCATGAAGAGTGTATGAAGCATTTTTATAGCTAGAACAGTAAGTGTTCCCATTTATATAATGTTTATTATGTATGTCTATTGTGGATAATGTCGTTTTTTACGTGGGTTAGGCCACTGCACATCCAAATAACCCCCCTTACACACAGCCCGCCAGTCTCCATAGGATAACATGGGGAAACTCGACCCCCTATACCTGGTGGACTCAAATATATTTTCATCTTTCTAAAACTGCTTTTCCATGTCTCACCTCCATAAATTATTGTATGAATACAGATATTTGTGCATTTACTTAAAATACATGGAGTTACAGCCAGGTAGACATAGACATATGCCAGTATAGCCTGTATGCAATATGAAAGTCTGGGATTGTGGAGGACACTAAATGGTCTACTGGATAAGCATGTAGTCAAACCTTTAAATGAAAAACACTCATTAATAATCGAAGAAATGTAACCGCTAATGAAGTTTACTTTCGACCATCAAAACTGGTTTATCGCCTGTAACTCCGTGATAAGAGGAAATAACAGGAAGATATTTGGCTGATAGGAGGTTAACATGCTCTATGTGTTGACCTGAGGAAGTCTGTCTGTCATTATTACACTCGGAGAAAACTGGAATGTTTCATCTGTCCAGGCTTTCCCAATCCAATGTTTACACATGACGGACTAATGCATGACCCCGGTGATGAGTGGTGGAGGTTGACGAAGAAATCCGGTAATCGGTCTGTGACTAATAGCCTTGGATTCCTGAATGTCCCTCCGAGAAGAGAGACTCCAAGGTTCAGCCCTGGAACTGTAGCCACACCAGCCCGCATTCCCACGCAGCCCCACCGTGCATTCACTGATTTGTGTAGAGATGGTGAAACAATATAAGCAGTATCTTAGGTAACATATTTATACACATTTAATGTAAGTTACTGGCAAACAATGCTTAGCCTACTACTTTTTAAAGACCACACGTTTATAACAAATTTACACATAGCAGTTTTAACTCTTTAAATATATATTTTATGGCTGTCTGTGATTAGCAATACTTTAACATATTCTCTACATATACACGATCCGGTCTATAATTCGGCTCATGTCAAACTCATTCTCATATATCTCAATTATCTTTTAATACTCAGTCTAGTGTAAGTAGATAGGAGCTAGGGAGATATATTTGCTGCTTTAAAAGGGCGACATTTAAAGTTAAGTACACTCCTGCCGATTTAATCAGTAAACGACAACTATTAATAAATAGCATGAATGTTTGCTCTTGGATGCATTTTCCAGTTAATTCATATGGACATTGGAATAACGGGAAAATGGAGCTCATATTTTAGTTTTTTCGTTTTTGGTTTCAAACGAAAAACGGATTATACTTTAGTACCCTGACCACCCTGGTCACCACAGACTCAGATCTTCTCAGCTGTTGCTGCTGTCATATGCTGAACTGTCTCTTCATGTGGCTCATTATGTTTGGCCCACTGTCTGGGTCACTTCTTATATCATAACCAGGTAATCACTGATTAACAGTACTGTAGATGATAAATACCCTAATACCTGTAGATACTACAACAATGCAAAGTATCGGCTCTTAACCTTGCAGTTTTGCACATATCATGTAAGACTCGATTTCTCCATTTCTTACCACAAATCTCTCCAGAAAGTTTAATGGTTTATTTTTCAATTTTTGTTCTTCAGTTCATCACAAACATTCAACATCAACACATCTGGAGATAAATACAAATAGAACAGAAAAAAGAAGCAAAGTACAAACACACATACATTCACACATTCATCAGCAGAAGCAGCTCGACCGTGAAGTCATTTAAAATAAGATTTCAGTCAGAATAACTTCTACAGTTGACGGCTTTGTAGAGCCGAGTAAGGAGCAGACAAAAACAATAAATATGTATATTAACAAAGTGCAACATCAACAAAAGCCCAAAGAAAGTGCAGCAGATAAAGTCCTACGTCATCATACAGCAGTTGTGTTCATTGGTTGTCAACATTTCCCCTGACGGCCTGATTCAACCACAGATATTAAAGAGATGAAGTAATAAACCAGTTGAAGGCTTCACGTTGTTTGTTGTCCAGCAGAGAGATCTTCACAGCAGTCTGGACCAGGTTCAGATGAAGACATTTACCAGTTTGACATTCAAGTTACTGTTAATGTTGTTAAACGATGGAAAGCAGCTTTGGTTATGTCCCTGATATTACTTTAAGAGTCCCGACTCACAGTGAGGTTAAGGCCCCAGACTGTAAAAATAACAGACACAGCTTCTAGGAGATCTAACCCGGGTCAAGGTGTATCCATGCAGGGATACCCCGGGTACTAACAGGAGTCTTCTCCGTCTGGGAACTAAAATACAACTAAAAAACAATATGGGTCTTAAGGCTTTTGTCTGTCGTCTCCCCAAGGTGACGTAATGCAATGCATTGTGGGGGAAAGGAGAATCATTGCAAACCGCTGTAAAATAGTACCTTTTTCATATTATATTCCATTTTGTGTGATACCCGACAACATCAAATACTATGGACAACAGTGTACATTTGTTATTTACTAACAAGCAAATTGTGCAAATTTGTTGGAAAATGAGCCCTGCAACACGGCCTTTTGGGTCAAATCAGTAAAATTATTGATTTCTTTGGTGAGCAGCCATGTAATAAACCACTGTACAAACAATTGCCCCTCGGGGACAATAAAGTTACCTTGACTTGATCCTGTATGTTGTTAATATGATTTTGTTCGGGGGCTTATTGTTGACCAGTTCCTTTTCTAATACTGCATCTGGACCAGAAGGACTCCTTCTCATCACTAATAATAATGTAATATACCTTCATCGGTCCATGTGGGGGGTTTAATGTTGCTCTGGTCTCTAATCTCCTGAGTATGGTTTGAGTTATTGGTAACATATTTGTATGTGCTTTAATGCTATTGTTATGTGATTGACCAGAAATAATCGAAGATGAGCTTTGAACGGTAGCAGCTGTGTTTGGACCTGCAGGATTTTATGAGATTTATGAGTTTCATTTATGAACTTGGAGAAATGACTATCGTATATCGTTCTGCATTCTTTGGTGAGCACAGCGAGGTACGATGTGTTTTCATTCATAGTAATTCATAACTTGTTTGTATGTATGTACGGTCTATTTAGTGGTGTAATTAATGTCTGTCATGCTAAATGTTTGTTGAAGTTGTATCCGTGAAAACACGTGTGTGTGAAATGTTTGTTGTGTGAAATGTTTTCAATACAGTTTTCACGGTGCGAAGGTGACGATGGATGAGATGAATGTTGACCGTCTCGGCTGGTCTGGCAAACTAAATAAAAGACACTTTACGCATCAGTCGAGACTCTCTTTGGATCCCAGGATGCTACAACTGGTGAAGGCAGTGTGATCGTTTGATGGCCGACCTTCACTAAAGCTCTCAGACCAGGTTTCCTGCAGCTCTCTCCAGGTCTTCGTCTCCTTTTGCTGCTTCCAGGTTCAGGCAAAGGGGGGGGGGGGGGCAGAAGCCAGAAATTAGCAACAAATGAGAACAAGTTTTGATGCTAACTTTAAAGTGCTCATATTATTATTATTATTATTATTATTTGGCTTTTTCTCTTTCCTTTATTGTGTTATATATCTTTTTGTGCAGGTTAAAGTGAAAAAGCCCAAAGTCCCCCCCGAAGAGACTTACCATCTCCAACAGGGGGGAATGTATTTTCTGGGTTGTCTTATATTCGGGTCAGTGCGGTATATGGTATATATGTATATATCTCTATATTTACATCTGAGCATTAATGTGGATTAAAGCTCACCAAGTGTACCAGGATCAGTCTGTTTGATGGTTTCCGCTTCTGACATGAAAGATTAAACTAACACCACAAATGATCCTGATAAAGAGCTGTGAAGCAAAAGTTAGTTTGTTTTTAACTTACTGATCTTTCCTCTCATCAGAACCAGAACCAGAACCAGAACCAGGAGAATCCAGAGGAGGAGAACAGTGGGAAGGATAACAGCACGGACAGTCTTCCTGTTCTCACCATCTGGAAGAATATCAGAGAAGATGTTGAGTTTAGAAGAAGGGCAGGTTCAAGAAGATGCACACCTAACCAGAACCAGAACCAGAACCAGAACTCACACACCAACAGCCTGAGTCTGGAGGACTATTAGAAGACATTTACCCCGATGCTCTGACTCGGTCTCTTCTTCCACTGGAGGTCCAGATGTGCTGGAATCAGTTCTCTTTGTCCTGTTTGCTTTTCTTTCTGTTTCAAACACAAACAAAGTTCTTCATTATCTGCAGTTGCTTTATACAAAACTTAAATATAAATATTTTCACTAATTTCTCTGCAGCTCATTCTGTTCCAAACTCCTGATAAAATCGTGTATTGAATCGTGAGCTGAGTGTATCGTTCCATCCCTGATGTTTAGGGACCCCGGTATGAAGAAATATTCAGATACACCGTACACAGACTTTCCCTCGCCAACATGTAGCATGACGGGTCAATTATAATGTTTTTTATATTTAAGTATCAACTTACCAGTGACATTGAGCCAACATCTACCAGAGCTCCTCCCAGAACTTGTGAACACTTTACACACATACATTCCCGAGTCTTCAGTCCTGAGTCTGGACACATGAAGTCTGAGTCGTCCTTCTCTGAGGAGGTCTTTGTCCCACTGGACTCGTCCTAAAAACTGTTCATCCTGAGTCTCTGGGACCTCAACTCCTTCATAGAGATGAAACAGATTGAATGGTCTGAGGACAGTTATCAGTTCACAGAAGATATAAAGAAAATCGAAGGAACTGTGAGTGATGGTGGTGAAGGTCCACTCCAGTGTGATGTTCTGGTTCTCCTCTGCCTGATAGGAGGTCTGGGTCACATTCACTACAAATGTTCCTGTTGAGGAGACAGAGAGGGAAAGTGAGGAGCAGACACACTGACCACTTTAAACTCCATCTCCACATGTTTCTGTGGACACTTGAGTGGTTCTTAGTTTAGTGTTAGTGGATAATAAAGTGAAGCTGTAAACTAACCAGAGACCCAGGAGGTGAGGATGATGAGCAGCAGGACGCTGCAGATCATCTTCTCCCTGTGAGAGGAGACAGAGGTGAAGAGTCACAAACACATGAGCTCACAGTTCACTGATTACAGGACAGAGAGAGGACACATACAGTCTGTTTATAGCACTTCTTCTGTCTTACTTACAACACACGACTAGCCAGAGGACTGAAAGACAGATACAGTAACGTATGTCTGTCACAAGATGGCGCCGTTTGTCAGAAGAAAGAGGAAGTATTGTGGGTTGAGCTTTGAGAGTGTTTCTGATCAGTCATAGCAAAGCTGCAGGAAGAGATCAACAGTTAGAGGTTGGTAAGTGGCTTTTGGAGGCGGGCTTTAGGCTGCCAACACCCAATCAGAAGTTACAAACGGTAGCCTGCTTCTATTGTCTGCACACATTTGTTTTTACTTTGTATTGGGTGGAACAAAACCTAACTCCTCCTACTGTTATTATCTTCTAGGAGGGAGAAAGTCGGACCTTCAGTCCCAGACTGAGTTCCGTGTTTCTTCATCACCCTCCACCACTTATCACCGGGGTCATGCATTAGTCCGTCATGTTTAAACATTTAATTAGGTACATGTTAACCTATTAAAATGATGTATGGGCTGTATACATATATCCGTGAGCATCATAGTGTCTATGGCTCAACCTTCATCAGACTATTTAGATCATCCTCATGTCGGCAGACTTCAGATCAGTTTGCTACTGTGTATAAACCGTGTAGATGACGTTCAGCTCTCTCACTTTAAAATGTGTCAAAAGATCTAAATGATTCATCATTCAGTCACCTTTTGAAAAGTATACTACTAATAGCCTATAGGACTAAATATAGAATATACATATATGCAGACTTTTTGTCACGCCCTTCTCAGCGCCCTCAGCATATTGTGTTCATGTGTGAGTGTTGAGATGAAGACTTTTCCTGATCATGTTGATCATTATGATCAGCGTGATCAGATCACTAAAATCAAACACAAAAGATCTTGTATTAATGTAGTTCAGCTCAGTTTAAATCACCACAGATTGTCTTCACTCTGATTAGTTGTGTTATTGTTCAGTAATGAGCTC
>CM042427.1:39075780-39105780 GCA_023631565.1 Gymnocephalus cernua | reverse complement strand
GCATGAAATACAAGGCAAAAAAGAAAGAAGCATTTCCAAATTCAGAATAAAATAAATCAGAAGGGCAGTTATTCAATAAGAATATTTAAGAAAGAGGCCAGTTTCACAGCATTATTGTTATTAATCAATAATAGAGATTTATAAAAAAGATTCAACTCATTCCTCCAATGAGTAATGTTAGGATTAGTTTTGAAAAAACGACATTTATGAATGAAATGTTTGCTTAACAGAATTACATTGTTAATGCCAAAGTCATTGTGATCATTGCGAAAAATTCCAAATTTTATATCATCAATTGTTAGATTCCTTATCTGAATACCTTTAGACACAAGTAATTGTGTAAGGTCCAACCAAAACCTTTGTACAACTTCACACAAACAGAAAAGATGCTCCAAATCTTCGGGTACCTTTTCACAAAAGGTGCAGTTTCCTACATCCATTTTAAATCTCTGTTTTAAAAACTCATTAGTTGGATAAATCCTATTTATAATTTTGAAGTGCATTTCTTTCATCTTTGGTGGGAGAGGAAATTTTAAGTATTTACACCTAATCTTTCTTATTTTTTCTTTATCAAAGTCTTTGAGAATATAATCTCTTTTGAGAGAGCTTGTTTGGCAGTTAAGTAAACAATTTCTTATAAACTTGTTGTTACATTTGTAAGTCTGAAAATTAATACCATTAATGCAAAGTTGTCTTAAGGAAGGAGTGATTTTTGAGTATATTATATCCTGTTTAATCATAGCTACCAGTGATATTGGGAGAGCTTTCACAATCTGTTTAAACTTCTTTTGGGTACAACTAATTTGAAATTTGTCACAGAATTCAGCATGTTGTAAAACGTTTCCTTCCATATCCATGAAGTGAGCAATCGCCCAGACACCTTTAGAGAACCATTCTGGAATAAAGAGAGATTTTCTATTTACTAATACATACCTATTATTCCAAATAGGTGAATTGTGTGGTGTGAAATTATGTTTGAATATTAGTTTCCAATACAAAAGGACCTGTTGGTGAAAATCTGAGAGTTTCATAGGAAGTTTCTTAAAATCAAAATCACATTTTAGAAGAAAATTAATACCACCTACTTTTTCAAAAATCCAATTGGGAATATAAGACCACAATGAATATTGATTTTGCATATAGCTTTTCAACCATCTGATTTTCAACATACCGTTCATACAGTCAAAATCTATTGCATTACCACCTCCATCCTCGTAAGTTCTAATTAAATCCTGCTTGGCTATATAATGACATTTATTCCGCCAAATGAAATCAAAATTTAGCTTGTTAATAGTTTTAACTATTTGTGGTGCAATTGGAAGGGAGTACGCTGGGTATATTAATCTAGATAAACTGACCATTTTAGTTAATAATATTCTGCCAAAAACGGAAAGATCTCTTTGTAGCCATCTATTTAAATATGATTTACAATTATCAACATTGTCTTTTATGTTTCGTTTTTCAGAGATCGTTTTGTCTTTAGTCACCACAATACCTAAGTATTTTACTTCTTTTTTTACCTTTATGTTGTACAAAGATTGCATGGATTGGTCTTTTAAAGGCAATAATTCACATTTATTTAAGTTTAACTGAAGTCCAGAGGCTTTGGAGAAAATATTAATAGCTTGTAATGCTATGGGGATTTGGGACTCATTTTTAAGAAACAGAGTTGTATCATCAGCCAACTGACTAATAACTATTTGCTTGCCCAACACATTCAAACCTTCTATTACACTGCTCTTAATTAAAATAGACAGAATTTCTGCAACCATTATAAACAACAAGGGAGAGCTTCCACAACCTTGCCTTATTCCTCTACCAATATTAAATCTTTTACAAGTCCCGTGTCCCAAAGATACACAGCTATTAATATCAGAGTAGAGCATATGTATAGTATCTTTGAATTTGTCGCCAAAACCAAAATAATGGAGTGTTTTTAAAATAAAATCATGTTCAACAGAGTCAAATGCCTTATAAAAATCAAGGAAGAGAATAAAGCCATCATCATCATCAATTAGATCACTATAGTCTAATAAATCCATAACAAGTCTGATGTTATTATGAATGACTCTTCCTTTTATAAAGCCTGACTGTGTCTCACTTATTATATCTGCTATCCCTTTTTTAAGTCTAGTAGCAATGGATCCTGAAAATATTTTATAATCTGTGTTTAATAATGTAATCGGTCTTAAATTGTCTAATTGCCGTTTGTCTTTCCCCGGCTTTGGAATCAGAGTAATTACACCCTGTTTCATGCTAGTCATCAATTCTTTCTTAACTATACACTCTTGTAACGCTTCAAATAATATGATTCTCAAATCATCCCAAAAATGTTTATAGAAGTTAACTGTAAGGCCATCTGATCCCGGGGATTTATTTGAAACCATTTTCTTAAGAGCTGCGTCTAGTTCATCAATTGTAAGTTCAGCATCACATATCTTTTTAAAGGATAAATCAATCTGGGGGATTAGTGGACCAATGTTTTGAAAGAGATTATTACAGTCTGTTTCAGAGAATTTAGAAGAATATAATTTAGAGTAAAACATGTAAACTTCATTTTCTATGATTTTATAATCTTTCCTTTCCTCACCATTTACTACAAGACTAGAGATGCAATTTTTTCCCTGTCGACTTTTTTCTAGATTGAAAAAATAAGAGGAGTTTTTTTCCCCTAATTCAATCCACCTTGCTCTCGATCTCACGAATGCCCCCTGTGCTTTGTCAAGGTAATGTTGATCTAACTTGTTCTGCATCTCGACTAGTCTGCTTTTTTCTTCAGAGGTTAAATTGCTGTTACTACAGCATTTATGTATTTCTTGTAATAATTTGCTTTCCGCCTCTTTATTTTTTGTGGCTAGTACTTTACTAAAGTGAATACTTAATTCTCTAATTCTGAATTTGATGAATTCCCATTTGTTACTATAACCAATAATCGCGCCGTCATTTTGGATTTCAGAAATTGTTTCTCGGACTCTACTGCAATATTCTTCATTTTGTAGTAATTTGGCATTAAATTTCCAAAAGCCTTTCTTATATGTTATGTTATTTGTGGGTTCTAAGACTAGTTCTATAAAACAGTGATCTGATAAAGGTGCGTTTGACATATTTATCTTTGTAACATGACTCATTATACTGTCAGTACCCAACCAATAATCAATCCTAGATTTACAGCTACCGTTTGGTTTAAACCATGAAAAACCTGTTGTACCTGGATATATTTTTCTCCAAATGTCACTAATATTATTATCAGCCATGAAGTTATTAATTAGGATATTATATTGAGGTTTTCCAACTCTAGCTGGCCATCTATCAAACCACTCATCTGGAGTCATGTTCCAATCTCCTCCACATAAAATATAATCTGTAAGATATCGACCTTTAAGCTCAGAAATCACCTTTGTTATATCAACTAACATTGACTTATTTTGGTTATCATTATTATATCCATATACGTTAATCAATATTAAGAAAAAACCTTCCATTTTCACCACAACTGTCAACCAATGTCCTTCTGTGTCAGTCCGATGTGTGATAACTTCTCCAGGAAAGTTATTGAAGCAAATCGCTACTCCTCCGGATCTTGAAGAGCCATGGCTGAACAGGATTTTTCCGCCCCATTGATTCAACCAGAACGATGCATCAGCTTCTGAGGAATGAGTTTCTTGTAAAAAAAAACAATGAGATTTTTGCCCTTTACAAAATAAAAACAATGCTTTTCGTTTAATAAGTTCTTTCAAGCCCCTAACATTTAAAGAACCAAAAGAGATTTTAACATTAAGCATGAGCTAACAAGACAAGGAAAGAAAATATAATGTTAAACGATGCTTATTGCTATGCTACTAGATAAGAAAATGCTATATGTTAGAGCTCTCAAACCGCTCATGAAATCCCCACCTTTAAAGTCTTAACCTGAAAAAGACTGTAGACTGTTGTTCTCAATATGATGTCCATCAAAGTAGCTACAGGTATGACCCTCGGAAAAGGGTCCACTTTTCAGTCCGAAGTTATATCATCCTGAAGAAGTCTGTAGTCTGTCATCCTCAACACGACGTCCATCAATGTATGCGTAGGGCCCCCGGAAAAAGGCTCGCTTCCCCGCCTTTCTTGCTTGGTCAACCAACGGCCACAAACGTTCTCGTGCTTCCAAATCCTCTTTGGGTAACATCTCTGCAAAACTGATGCCTTCCCTCCTGCATATTGGCGAATCTTTGGTTTTCAGCCATACCTCATCCTTCACATGTCTTAATGCAAACAAGATAATGACTTGCCTGGTGCGGTTATCCTCTCGTTTGCCAAGTCTGTGAACAACATCCACCGCACGCTCCATGTCTGCCGCATATTCTGGGGCAATTTGCTTCAATATGGGAATGATGGTCGCCCTGAGGTTTTCATCTTTCTTCTCCTTTAGTCCCCTCACTCGAAGACATGGTCTCATGCTATATCGTTTCTGTTCCATTACTTTCTTCTTCAATTCTTTGTTTTCCTCCAGTAAATGGTTATTAGCCCTCTCCACTTCCAACACTTTCTTTTTAACCTCCTTTAGTTCTTCAGAGTTGAACTGCACAGTCTTCGTTAAACTAACAATCATGACGGTGTTCTGTCGGTTTTGTTCTTTGATGTCTCCTAGCTGCGAGTCAGTTCCCGTCACGCGTTTACCCAACTCCAAAATTGCTTCCAAAATATCGTTATTTGAAGCTTGGAGATGATCACTTTCAGTGTTTGGCTTAGCTTTCTTTTCTTTTGAAGTCTTACTTGGAGTTGGCGGCATCGAGTCTTGTCCGCGTTCCCTCTTTGAATGCAGAGTAACGTCCATTGCACAGTAGTTATGCTCACCGTCCTTTGGTTTTTCTGATATTGTAGGATTTGAAGAGGTCGGCGGTTGCAGTATTGCTGGTTTAAGAATTTGCGGAGTGTTCATCGTTTCAATTCGGGTAGAGTAAATTAGTCAAAACATGAAAATCTGCGGCCTTGAAGAGAGCTCTCAAAAAAGCGACTGTCTACTCCGCCGCCATCTTGGTACCCACTTCCCGTCACACACGAGTTGAATGCGTTCTTTTTGCAAGTCTGATTTCCATTGTTTTCATTAGCTCTAGCCAGGTTAGCCGTTGTTAGCGACGCCAGTTTAAACAACGTATACGCTGTTTTTTTGTGCATACAAACCGCGTGACAACACAGATAGAAGACAGCGCTGCGTGTACGACTGATTTAGTGAGACACAAATAACACAGAAGTGCTTATAACTATGTTACTACAACTTTTACAACTGTCGATACAGGGGGCAGCCATGTTGGATTTTCAGCTCGGGTACCTCGGTGGATGTACGAGTTCCGAACTCGTAAATACGAGGTCAGGGGGCGTGTTTACGGCTTTGACCTCGTAAAATACGAGTTGCGAGGCAAAAAGAACAGACTTTTTTTAGAGTATGATGAATTTATTAGTACATTTTATGTGAGGTGTACTAAGAAACAATACTCAGTTGTTATTAAAGCAATTCCACAGGCACTGGTGAATTTGGTTAAAGGCATGTTGCATTATGAGGCAGTAGTACCACGTATGCCGTCTCTGTTTGTTGAGGAACGGGATTTTAAGGTGACAATATGCACAAACAAATTCATAAGGGGTGCCCTTACATCTGTATTATTTCCTTTATCATTGAAAAGAAAAAACTTACTTAAAGACTATCCTGAAGAGATTGTAAGGAGAATACGAACCAGATACCTCACTCTTCCTGTTTCACAGAAAGCAAAAGAAACTCATTTTAAAGTGTTGAATGGTATATATCCATGTAATAAGTTTCTGAAACAAAGATTTAACATTGAGGAAAAGAATTGTACTTTTTGTGATTTAGATATGGAAACATTAGAACATTTGTTTTTTGAATGTAGTGTAACCAAACTTTTTTGGGATTTGGTCAGAAATTGGATTCATGAAAAGGATTCAGGAGCACCGTCTTTGAGCTATGGGGATATTAAATGGGGAGTGTTAATGGAGGACAAAAAAAGGGACCAGTTGTATAACACCTTGATTATCCTGGCTAAACAGTTTATCCACAAATGTAGATTTTTGAAGGTGAGACCTTTATTTTGTGTGTTCATGAATGAATTATGTATTTATAAGAAATCTTTGAAAGGTATAACAACTAAAAAAGCAATGGATGTATTACAGTGCATACAAGCTTTGGTTGTGAACTAGACCTCTATTTAATTTAATTTATTTTATTTGTGTTGTTATTTATCATTTCTTTTTTATATGTCAGGTGTTTTGTTACAGTTGGATTCCTAGTCTGTATTTGGTACTTCATGTATTATTTGTTAAAGGAAGTTTGTAATGGCCTGAATTTGTTAAATAAAGGTTGGAAAAAAAAACAAAAAAAAACAAACAAAAAAACAAAAAAAAAACAGTATTATCATCTGCACATGCGCCAACATGCAAACATGAGGTGCAGGCATGGATGTATTAAGAGAACCAAGGCAATAATCACTATCACTATTACTGGACCTGCTAAATACAGACATTGCGTACATTGTTAACACATTTCTGTCCAGCGTTTGCTCTCAGCACCACCACACAATGTCCGTGCTTTGACTCCGTTTACTCCTGACAGAAGCCTCATTTAAGGGCAGCTCTCCTCCTCTTGTGGCTGAAGGGAGCAACAACATGTTTCTACTACAAGGCCTGAGTGCAGGGAGCCCAGTGACTCTTAACAACATAAAGCAATGCACATTTTACTCAACAAGAACTGCTATAATGCAACTAAATGAAATTAAATAAATAATATCTAATGATATATATGGGTGGTGGCTTTTCCTATGAACTAAACAATATAACTTATTTTATGACCTGGTCCTCACAAGACCTGAAGGAAGAGCAGAGCTCCTCTAAATGGCCTCGGTTCATGAGGCTGTGACCCTGAATAACGTCTCTGTCTCTATGATGTGAGTTTCTCCAGGAGCGCATCGTGTCGTGTGTCCGACTCTGATCGAGGCAGTAGAAGGTGATGCTGTTACTCTGAGGGGTCATCTGAGTCCTCCGGTCAACTTGACTCCGTACACGTTGGATCTGAAGAGACTTGACCTCTATAACACCTTCGTCCACGTCTACCGACATGAACAGGACCACGTCCCTGCACAGAGTCGTCGCTACAGAGGCAGAACAACTCTGATCCATGAAGACCTGATCGGAGGAACCGTGACGCTGCAGATCTCCTCAGTTAATCTGTCTGACTCTGGACCGTACGAGGTCTACGTCCCAGACCTGAGAGCCAGCTGTGTTTTTGACCTCACTGTTGGTAAGCAGGACGGGTCAATTATAATGTTTTTATATTTAAGTTTTGTATGAAGTAACTGCAGATAATGAAGAACTTTGTTTGTGTTTGAAACAGAAAGAAAAGCAAACAGGACAAAGAGAACTGATTCCAGCACATCTGGACCTCCAGTGGAAGAAGAGACCGAGTCAGAGCATCGGGGTAAATGTCTTCTAATAGTCCTCCAGACTCAGGCTGTTGGTGTGTGAGTTCTGGTTCTGGTTCTGGTTCTGGTTAGGTGTGCATCTTCTTGAACCTGCCCTTCTTCTAAACTCAACATCTTCTCTGATATTCTTCCAGATGGTGAGAACAGGAAGACTGTCCGTGCTGTTATCCTTCCCACTGTTCTCCTCCTCTGGATTCTCCTGGTTCTGGTTCTGGTTCTGATGAGAGGAAAGAAGGAGAAACATCCAGAGACAGACGCGGACGGATATGAAGAGAAAAGCCTGAACCTGGAAGCAGCAAAAGGAGATGAAGACCTGGAGAGAGCTGCAGGAAACCTGGTCTGAGAGCTTTAGTGAAGGTCGGCCATCAAACAATATGGACAATCATTTTACACATTTTACACAAATATTGATTTTTTTAGTTGTATTTTAGTTCCCAGACGGAGAAGACTCCTGTTAGTACCCGGGGTATCCCTGCATGGATACACCTTGACCCGGGTTAGATCTCCTAGAAGCTGTGTCTGTTATTTTTACAGTCTGGGGCCTTAACCTCACTGTGAGTCGGGACTCTTAAAGTAATATCAGGGACATAACCAAAGCTGCTTTCCATCGTTTAACAACATTAACAGTAACTTGAATGTCAAACTGGTAAATGTCTTCATCTGAACCTGGTCCAGACTGCTGTGAAGATCTCTCTGCTGGACAACAAACAACGTGAAGCCTTCAACTGGTTTATTACTTCATCTCTTTAATATCTGTGGTTGAATCAGGCCGTCAGGGGAAATGTTGACAACCAATGAACACAACTGCTGTATGATGACGTAGGACTTTATCTGCTGCACTTTCTTTGGGCTTTTGTTGATGTTGCACTTTGTTAATATACATATTTATTGTTTTTGTCTGCTCCTTACTCGGCTCTACAAAGCCGTCAACTGTAGAAGTTATTCTGACTGAAATCTTATTTTAAATGACTTCACGGTCGAGCTGCTTCTGCTGATGAATGTGTGAATGTATGTGTGTTTGTACTTTGCTTCTTTTTTCTGTTCTATTTGTATTTATCTCCAGATGTGTTGATGTTGAATGTTTGTGATGAACTGAAGGATATAATATTCCTTCATGTGATGAGAAAACTCTCCTCCTTCTTAAGATAATAAAGTCTTTAAAAAGCCTCTTGGATCAGCTGGTAAATGCATCTTCATCCAGCTGAAAAACCAGAAGAAGAGCTGAGATTGTCAGTGCTGCAGCGCCCCCTGCTGGTCCTCGCCTCACACATCTGTTATCACCCTCATCATCAGGTACCACTGCTGTCTTCATCATTTGGTCATTTTTAGGGGGAAGATGACGACGACAAGGTAAATAAGAAACAAGGTTATTTGAAAATGCAATAAATATTGTATATTTACATTAAGGAGTATGGTAATCATAGTTATTGATCTATTTTTATCTTGTAAAAAGCTTGTAATATAGGAAAGGGTTCAGGTTAATTTAATAATTGATTCATCTTTGCAGCTCTACATGTAATTACATTGAGGGTATAATAACCATTTGTTTTTGTTTTGATTGTACAAACTGTAAATTGTGAAACATGTTTTTGTGTAAAATCTGACTAAAGTCTCAAAATACAAACTTACTAAACACACTAAAATAATTCTCATGTAGCCGACAACACTTGAGTATAAATATTTGCTCTCTTACCACCTCTGATTATTTGCCTTTTTCACAGCAGCACTTTTATTTCTATCTGGTTTTTAGTTTGTAACTTTTCCAAGTGAATTCTCTTTGTGTTGCTTTTGCAGTGAAGAAGTGTTTCTAACTCTACTAGAGGCTCTAATATGAAAGGAGAATGTGGAGAGACCAGAGACTGTCCATTCATATATATACCAGTCATTGGAGAGACTGGGACTTTAAACAAAGTAGATTATTGAACCGACTGAAACTCCCGCGAGCCGCTCAGTCTTGTTGAAGGAGTTGATCATCAAGTCTCCCCAGTTAACCTGCTGCTATCAGCTCAGCAGAATAACACATGAATGGAAGAGTTGGCGCCCGGTTGCATCGTGGTTTAAATGTCTCTGGAACTGAAATGCAGAAAGAAGAAGAAGAAGAAGAAGAAGAAGAAGCAGGAAGAGGTCTCCATATTGTTCCGTGTGCCTTCTTTCATTTACCAAATCATATCTCAGATGTTTCAGCAGCAACATTATGTTTCTCTAACTCTTCTGGATCACAAATATTTTACATGGAAGGTAAAAAAAAAAAGTCTGTCTTTGCATTTTGTCTCAAACACCCAAAATCTGAAACACTACCTGAATGAAAAACATGAACTGTGGTCATTTTGTTTATTGTAACAAAGGTCACCAAGTTTATTTCCTTGATTTAAAAGCTGAAAACCGTTCACTCAATGAAAGCATTATTTACACTGATAGTCATTTCTGCTGTAATAACTTAATTAAATTCATAGTAAGTGAACATGGACAGAGGTCGTTAATGAACATCAAGATGTTAACATGCTGGAGTTATTAATTATACATCAGTAGTCACTAGACAGGTAACAATAGAAAGAACATTACAAGTAACATATGACATGATATACTGATGCAAGTAATCACACAACTAGAAGAAGACACAACATGATGTAACATGTCAACTTCATTTAAACTCAGACCTGTAGTAACATTAAAACTATAATATACAACACAATATACACATATATACCTTTTTTTAAAGATTATCTTTGGCCATTTCCACCTTTAATGGACAGGACAGCTGAGATACAAAGGGGAAGAGAGGGGGGGTTTCTCTGATAAACACGACATCTCTACAGCTGAGTATATGTTTCTTTTCTTATTAATAAAACAAAGACAGAGAATCAGTAGAACTGCTGCTGCCAGTCCAGCGTAGAGGATCCAGATGTTTCCCAGACTCTCTGGTTCTGGTCTCACTGTTGGTCTCTGAGGTTCTGGCTCATCAGCAGCTGCTGTAAAGAACAGAAAATATAATGTGGCTGATTGACAGGAAGGAAACCTGTTGTAGTGAAAATGACTAAATAATCTGCATCTTTCATGTTTTAAGTACAAACAGAAAAACTCCAGTTCTCCTGAATCAACTTACCAGTGACATTGAGCCAACATCTACCAGAGCTCCTCACAGAACTTGTGAACACTTTACACACATACATTCCCGAGTCTTCAGTCCTGAGTCTGGACACATGAAGTCTGAGTCGTCCTTCTCTGAGGAGGTCTTTGTCCCACTGGACTCGTCCTAAAAACTGTTCATCCTGAGACTCTGGGACCTCAACTCCTTCATGGAGATACAACAGACCGAAGGGTCTGAGGACAGTAAACAGGTGGCAGAAGATACTAAGAGAGTCGGAGGAACTGTGAGTGATGGTGGTGAAGGTCCACTCCAGTATGATGTCCTGGTTCTCCTCTGCCTGATAGGAGGTCTGGGTCACATTCACTACAAATGTTCCTGTTGAGGAGACAGAGAGGGAAAGTGAGGAGCAGACACACTGACCACTTTAAACTCCATGTAGGCAAGGCAGCTTGATTGTACTTTTCAGCAACTGGGCAATTCAAAGTGCTTTACATGAAGACAATTAAAATACAAGAATAAAAGTTACAGTGCAGTATAAGAAATTAAACACAAAGTTCACTGATTACAGGACAGAGAGAGGACACATACAGTCTGTTTATAGCACTTCTTCTGTCTTACTTAGAACACACGACTAGCCAGAGGACTGAAAGACAGATACAGTAACGTATGTCTGTCACAAGATGGCGCCGTTTGTCAGAAGAAAGAGGAAGTATTGTGGGTTGAGCTTTGAGAGTGTTTCTGATCAGTCAGAGAAAAGCTGCAGGAAGAGATCAACAGTTAGAGGTTGGTGGGTGGAATAAAACCTAACTCCTCCTGTTATTATCTTCTAGGAGGGAGAAACACGTCATTTAGTCCCAGACTGAGTTCCGTGTTTCTTCATCACCCTCCACCACTTATCACCGGGGTCATGCATTAGTCCGTCATGTTTAAACATTTAATTAGGTACATGTTAACCTATTAAAATTATGTATGGACTGTATACATATATCCGTGAGCATCATAATGTCTATGGCTCAACCTTCATCAGACTATTTAGATCATCCTCATGTCGGCAGACTTCAGATCAGTTTGCTGCTGTGTATAAACCGTGTAGATGACGTTCAGCTCTCTCACTTTAAAATGTGTCAAAAGAAGATCTAGATTCATCATTCAGTCACCTTTTGGAAATTACACTACTAGTATAGGACTATATATATATATAATATATATATATATATATATATATATATATATATATATATATATATATATATATATATATAGGCCAAAAAACGCATTGGCTTGTATCTATCTTCCATCGACTATAGACTAGACTAGACTATCAGGATGACTTGTTTCCTTTAAGTCCTCAAAAGTTTCCAATAACCATATTCAGAGTTTTCTGTCACAGCAGATAATAAGTATATCATAAATACATCAGTTATTATCAGTTATTATCAGTTATTATCAGTTATTATCAGGATCAACAAACACGACTAAAGTGTTTAAAACTGTCTCGAGACACTAAAACATGTTTTTATTATTCATATTTAACCACTTCTCATCTCATTGATCTGTATGTTTATAATTCATCTGAATGTTCTTTTAATCACGTTTTACAGACAAGAATTAATCATTTAATCGCTATTTGTTCCATTTAAGAGCTGAATTCGAGGTGCAGCAGTTAAACTCGGCGGACAGCCAACACTATGGGGTAGCCCGTGAACGTCTTCACATATCCGTCTAATCACGATCATGTTGATCTATAACGCCAACTTTTGTTGAATTTAGGAGAAATCTACAGAGTAAAGTGTAGTAAAATAAAGAGCTAATTGTGTAGTTTGGACTTGTTTTCACGCCCTTCTCTCAGCATGTTGTGTTCATGTGTGAGTGTTGAGATGAAAACTTTTCCTTCTCAGAGCTCTGATCACTAAAATCTTATTAATCAGAAACAAAGATCTTGTATTAATATAGTTCAGCTCAGTTTAAATCACCACAGATTGTCTTCACTCTGATTAGTTGTGTTATTGTTCAGTAATGAGCTCATATTCATATTTTACATTCTCAGAAACATAATAAAAACCTAAATTCCACATGTTGCCAATAATCACAGCTAATTATCAAAGAAGAAAACTCATATGAATTAAACTCACCCAGGATAGTTTCAGGAAACAGGAGCAAAGTTATTAAAAGTATCTTCATCATCACGTCCAGGAGAGAAGGAAACGTCTTCATCACATCTGGAGAGAAACTGAGTAGACTCCTCATGTTTAATAATCCGCCTGTCTCTTTCAGCCCAAACTGAGGACAGAGTTCCAGTTTGAGTTTGATTTCTTCTCTGCAGCAGGTAAAGAGTCACCGAGACCACCCCGACCAGCTGTCAGCGTCCTCGCTCTCGCTGCTTTTACCAGAATAACTCAACAACTCAGCGATGCGGAGAAAAGAATGTCGGAGCTGTTATCCTCTCATCAAGAGTAACCAAGACCACACCCACCACCTGTCAGCGTCCTCGCTCTCAGCAATGCGGAGAAAGAATGTCGGAGCTGTTATTCTTGTCAGTTCTTGTCTTCTCGCTCCTCGCTGTGCAGAGGCACGTTAGGACACATATAACACTCTCCAAGACAGGGGGAGGAGGAGCCGGAGCAGCGGAAGAACTGGTTCCCTACCTACACTGACACCCCCCCCCCTCCAGGTGATCTTTCATTATCAGTTGAAACTGTCCATCTGGTTTGTTCAGATGCCCCGTCTTCGTTAACCCAGAACGGACAACCTGAGATGGGTGCGTCTATTTCTAGCAGTCCTGACTGGAAATGACTAGATGTGCTGCCACAATGGAAGAAATGTTAACAGGTTAACGGCAGTGTTATTTAAACTGGTTAATGATGGAGCTAAATCAAACATATAGAGTGTCTAAAATGTTTTGTGTTAACTTCTTCGCCATTTGTTGTTTGTACCTTCATGATTTATTATTTGGTTGAGATGAGATCAGAGTTATAAAGATAAACTCAGATAACTTGTAGTCTTTAAGTCAGAATTATTATACTACAATTATGTATTTACACTAGTAAATAACACTGCCGTTAACCTGTTAACATTTCTTCCATTGTGGCAGCACATCTAGTCATTTCCAGTCAGGACTGCTAGAAATAGACGCACCCATCTCAGGTTGTCCGTTCTGGGTTAACGAAGACGGGGCATCTGAACAAACCAGATGGACAGTTTCAACTGATAATGAAAGATCACCTGGAGGGGGGGGGGGTGTCAGTGTAGGTAGGGAACCAGTTCTTCCGCTGCTCCGGCTCCTCCTCCCCCTGTCTTGGAGAGTGTTATATGTGTCCTAACGTGCCTCTGCACAGCCAGGAGCGAGAAGACAAGAACCGACAAGAATAACAGCTCCGACATGTTGACTCCGCATTGCTGAGTTGTTGATTATTCTGGTAAAAGCAGCGAGAGCGAGGACGCTGACAGGTGGTCGGGGTGGTCTCGGTGACTCTTTACCTGCTGCAGAGAAGAAATCACACACACACTGGAACTCTGTCCTCAGTTTGGGCTGAAAGAGACAGGCTGATTATTAAACATGAGGAGTCTACTCAGTTGAAGCGTTGAAGACGTTTCCTTCTCTCCTGGACGTGATGATGAAGATACTTTTAATAACTTTGCTCCTGTTTCCTGAAACTATCCTGGGTGAGTTTAATTCATATGAGTTTTCTTCTTTGATAATTAGCTGTGATTATTGGCAACATGTGGAATTTAGGTTTTTATTATGTTTCTGAGAATGTAAAATATGAATATGAGCTCATTACTGAACAATAACACAACTAATCAGAGTGAAGACAATCTGTGGTGATTTAAACTGAGCTGAACTATATTAATACAAGATCTTTGTTTCTGATTAATAAGATTTTAGTGATCAGAGCTCTGAGAAGGAAAAGTTTTCATCTCAACACTCACACATGAACACAACATGCTGAGAGAAGGGCGTGAAAACAAGTCCAAACTACACATTTAGGTCTTTATTTTACTACATTTTGTCTATTTGCTTCTGTAGATTTCTCCTAAATTCAACAAAAGTTGGCTTTCTAAATCAACATGATTATGATTTAGATATGTGAAGACGTTCACGGGCTACACCAGCAGTGTTGGCTGTCCGCCGAGTTTAACTGCACCTCGAATTCAGCTCTTAAATGGAACAAATAGCGATTAAATGATTCATTCTTGTCTGTAAAACGTGATTAAAAGAACATTCAGATGAATTATAAACATACAGATCAATGAGATGAGAAGTGGTTAAATATGAATAATAAAAACATGTTTTAGTGTCTCGAGACAGTTTTAAACACGTTAGTCGTGTTTGTTGATCCTGATAATAACTGATAATAACTGATAATAACTGATGTATTTATGATATACTGATTATCTGCTGTGGTTAGAACTCTGAATATGGTTATTGGAAACTTTTGAGGACTTAAAGGAAACAAGTCATCCTGATAGACTAGTCTAGTCTATAGTCTATAGTCTATAGTCTATAGTCTAGTCTAGTCTATAGTCTATAGTCTATAGTCTATAGTCTAGTCTAGTCTAGTCTATAGTCTAGTCTAGTCTAGTCTATAGTCTATAGTCTATAGTCTAGTCTAGTCTATAGTCTATAGTCGATGGAAGATAGATACAAGCCAATGCGTTTTTTGGCCTATATATATATTATATATTTAGTCCTATAATAGTATACTTTTCAAAAGGTGACTGAATGATGAATCTAGATCTTCTTTTGACACATTTTAAAGTGAGAGAGCTGAACGTCATCTACACGGTTTATACACAGCAGCAAACTGATCTGAAGTCTGCCGACATGAGGATGATCTAAATAGTCTGATGAAGGTTGAGCCATAGACATTATGATGCTCACGGATATATGTATACAGCCCATACATCATTTTAATAGGTTAACATGTACCTAATTAAATGTTTAAACATGACGGACTAATGCATGACCCCGGTGATAAGTGGTGTCAAAAGATCTAAATGATTCATCATGGAAATACCACGAGGCAGAAAGCTCCAAAGACATTTCAACACCACCAACCTCATCAGACATTTGAAGGTTAGTCACAGAAAGGAGGATGAGGAGTTTTCAAAGTTAGCTAACGCTAAGGCAGAGCGGAGTCGTGTAGCTAGCAGCTCCGCGCCGCTCAAACAGCTGTTTCCCCGTGTGTGTGTGTGTGTGTGTTGGTGTGACTGACTGTGTGTGTCTGTGTGTGTGTGTGTGTGTGTGTGTGTGTGTGTGTGTGTGTGTGTGTGTGTGTGTGTGCGTGTGTGTGTGTCGGTGTCGGTGTGTGTGTGGGTGTGTGTGTGTGTGTGTGTCGGTGTGACTGACTGTGTGTGTCTGTGTGTGCTGAAGAAATGTGCAGTGATTGAAAAAAACAAACAAAAAAAAAAAAATAGGCTCCAATACATAACTAAAGTGTGTGGCAAAATTTCCCAAAACTCCCTGATTGACTTAAACTCTCTATATGAGATAAGGACTCTGAAGAAAGCCCAGTCAGTCCTGGCTGATATAACCCCCCCCCTCTGAACAGCGACAAGATGTTACCGTCTGGCCGTAGATTCTGTCTGCCAAAATGCAGGACAAACAGACATAAAAACTCTTTTGTTCCTGCTGCTATAGGCTTTGTAAATAAGTCATTGCGAGATGTGTATGTCTGTGTAGTTTGTATTTATTTTGTCTATTATTGATGGGGTTTGTTTTCTGTATACTCTATGTGTTGTTTATGTTGCATTCTATTGCTGCACAACGAATTGCCCCTCGGGGATAATAAAGACTCCTTGAACCTTGACATTTTTTAGATTTTGAGCTAGGACAGAAAGCCAAACAGTTACTGATACATTCTCTAAACATGTGTGACTGTTATGTAATGGCGTAATTTTCAGTTCATAAAAGTGATCGGTGATCGGTATCGGCCGATACGTCTTCCAGCAATCGGTGATCGGCCTCAAAAATCCTGATCGGAGCACCCTTAATATATATACAGTATATATATATATATCTCTCTCTCTCTCTCTCTCTCTCTCTCTCTCTCTCTCTCTCTATATATATATATATATATATATATATATATATATATATATATATATATATATATATATATATATA
The DNA here is from genome assembly GCA_023631565.1 of Gymnocephalus cernua. NCBI lineage: Eukaryota > Metazoa > Chordata > Actinopteri > Perciformes > Percidae > Gymnocephalus > Gymnocephalus cernua. Next base: position 39,089,096 of record CM042427.1, on the reverse strand, counting down.
TATATATATATATATATATATATAAACAGGCCAAAACCGTTAAAACTGTTGTTGAATTGTCTCTTTACATTATTATCTGTTAACTTCTGGTCTAATCCACCAGCCCTCACACACTAAATCTGTAGACAGGATTACATAATGTCAACACAACACAAACACATCCACACATTACCTCATTATATGTCTTCAGCTATTTAAGATCCAACCAGGAGACCAGAGGACGGAGTTCCAGTTGGTGTCTGCATTACAAAACGGAGATCAGAGTGCAGACCCGGACGCGGAATCCCACTATGGCACAGTGGATGTCAGCACACGATCCTTCCGCCTGCACGGGCACATGGATGGATATATTAAGAGGACACGGCAATGATAGGCCAGTGCCTACTTCAACGTCACTTCTGTTTTTGTTGCTTGTTCTCGCGGAATTTAAATTATAACCATCGCGAGATCCTGTCTGTTCTACCAGCTGACGGTTGATTTCCTCCCATCACCTGTCGTGACCAACCACACTACCTCTGGACATTATTTCATTTGTGAACTTCTTTCTTATGCTGAAACCTCCTAACTTGACAAGCCAGACTCACATCCAGATGTTGGTCTGGGAACTCCCCATTGGCTGGTCTCAATCCGAGGGGCGGGTTAAACGGTTGTCTTTCAAACTCCCTCTGCACGCAATAGGAGAGCACTACAACCAGGCAGAGCAACGAAGAAGAAACCTGCTGCTATCTTACACATAGGCTATGTGTGCGGGAGGGTGTGTGTTGTCTGGGAGGGATGGGAGGGTGTCAGTCAATTGTCTGTATCCCATAATAGGCCTACATGTGCTGTGTGTGTGTGTGTGTGTGTGTGTGTGTGTGAGTGAGAGAGAGAGAGTGAAATGTATGTAGAGGATGGGGGGTGTTTGTTACATATTTTATTATTATTTTTAAAGCACTGATCTGGAGTGGCACCTTGAGTGTATTTGTGTTAATACACCGTAGGGCTGGGCGATAAAACGATAACGATATGTATCGCGATAGACATGTAATCAATATCAATAAAAAATGCGCTCGATAAAAGTTCGATAATTTTTTTTTTTTTTTTTTTTTTTTATTTTTTTTTCTTCGTCGGAAGAAACCAGAGGTTTCAAAGCAAGTTTGGTTGCATGAACAAAGGCACTCACTCTCTGGTAGCCTAGCAACGTAGGGAATGACACGCTAACAGCCAATCATGTAACAGTATTGTGTTTGGTTGCGCCATATCGTTGTCTCGTGTTGGATTCTTCAATAACAGAAGCGGCGTGGAGTGATAAGTGGAAAATGCGTGCTGCAGCGAGCGCGGAAGTTCTTGATGAAACGGGAAACGTCAGCTCGCCAATATGGCAGTTTTTTGGATTTTATAAGTCTTACCGTAGTCAGACCAATGTCCACACGGCACAGCCGTGTTCGCCAGCAACGTCCAACAACATCTGCAGCTGGAACCCCGCACAAGCAGCAGAGCACCACGGAGAGGTACTCTCCGTGCCTTATGACGGTAAAAGCTAAACGGTACAAATAAATAACGGAGGCAGTGGCATATCATATAGGCAAAGACATGCTTCCGCTGAGCACTGTTGAGAAGCCAGGTTACCATGGTTACCACCCCCCCCCACCATGTACGGTTTAGGCTGTACCGTGACTGTTAGACGGAGAAAAATAATAACTGTTACTGTGCTGTACCAGGTTTGTTTTTTATGTTACAGATGTAAAGTCTACCTCAGTTTTATTTCAATTTCTCCTACGTTTACAAAACACTGCACATATTTTAAAACACTTCATTCACCAGAAGTGTTCATTGTGATTTTAGACTTATGTTTCCATTTGAATTATTTGAGTGTTTTCCGTGGTTGTGTTGACATTTCTGCTTTTATAACTGAGGGGATTATAATCGGAGGAAGGTTAAGCTTAAAATAAAAACGTTTAAATTGAATACATTTTTTTCTCCTGGTCCTTATTTTAAATAGGTCATAAAAAATATCAATAATTATCGATATCGACTGATATGAAACACTTATATCGTGATACAGTTTTCAGCCATATCGCCCAGCCCTAACACACCGTTAATGCAATGACAAATAAAGCTCGATTTGATTTGACTGGGTGGCTGTCCGTAGCGCTAGCTCTAAACCGGCTATAACCACCAACATCTTTGTTTTCTTATATACATGTACGGTAGAATAAAGACTTTATGTCTCTCTTTGCCTTGATTACTTGTATGGAGGCTACTTAAAAAGTTACAGGCAATATTCATTTTTACTATTTTTGTTCAGATTTCTCGCCTTAGTTCCTGAACAGTCATGCTGAGAAACACAGAGAGAGTTGTTTGGAGCTGAGAGTCTTAATTATCTTAGTAGCAACTCATTAATATCAGAAAGTTACGTACTAAAGCTTTAATGACGGCTGGGTTATAAATGATGTGTTGAATCTTTCTTCTTTGAGAACAAACAAACTAATATGTAAAAATAATATCTCCTCATTATATTAGATGAACATAAATGGCTGTAGCAGCCATATTACTGTCCAATAAAAGCTGCAGTGCATATAATCACCATGATGACAAATAACCAAAAGGCACAAAATATATTTTACTTGAAATGTGTTTTTGTATTTTTAGGATCAATTAGTTTTTGAATCAACATTTGAGAACAACTGTGACTGACAGCTGGAGTTACTGACTACACTAAACTACGTCTAACTCAAACTATGAGACGTGTTTACAGTACAGAGCAGTACATGAACATGTAACCTGAGGCTGGATGGAGTACTAATGAACGTGATCACGTGTTATTGATGAAATGTCTGATGCTAAACACCTTGCTGAAGTTTTAATTGTGTCTTTCACACTTTTACTCCAATAAAAGGATTTATGAACTTTCTCCACGGCTGTACATCATAAAGTAAACACAGAATCAGAGCAGAAAGAGAAAACTACAACACGGAGCAGCAGGTTCCCTTTTTAAACACGTTTATTAGAAATTATAAAGACGAGGACAAACATCCAGAAAAGTGCTGCAGAGTCAGAAAATGTTGAAGATGTTTACATAGTGAGCTTCATTTCACTTCATTTATTATACAGGAAAGATAAAAGTAACATTATGATATTTATAAAACGCAGCTCCAGGATTGGGAGGGAATTCAATTGGAAAAATATGGTCAGATTTTTCATAACTCCAAACATTAGGAAGGAAACTGTATGTAAGCAGCAGCCGTGCTGGAGAACATGTGGACTAGACACATACAGACAACTACAAACAACAACACAGACAGTGCAATCAAGACTTGGACAGTACACGAACAATCAATGAGTGCAGCAAGTGTAGCTGTCGAGAAGGAACAGCTTATAATTCTTTCTGAAAGACGTGATGATGGTAGTGTTCTGATGTGATGGGGAATGTCCTGTAGCTTACTAATGGAAACAAATAAAAATGTATTCAAAAATGTGATGATGTCCGACACGTTTTATGAAGAAGAAAGCCTTAAGTTTTCAAAAAGCATAAGACAGTCAAGAGACATAGAAAACGCTTAAGGTGGTTTAACAACCGATCAACGATCACCACATTTCTCTCTCATATTGCTCCTCATAACTACTGAAAACTGTCAAAAAGTCTAACCCAAAGTCCAATTATTACGGACGTTATCTGACATTAAGCGTTTCTGCTTCATTAAGGCTGTTGTAAGGAAAGACAGTCCCTCCAGAAAAACGTGATTATGCAATCGCAGAATTCAACGCATAATCAGCCAAAGTCCACATATTTATGCGGGGGGGGGGCGCATTTTTTCAAATACGCCGCACTTTCGCCGCATAAATTGCAGATTTCCGCGCAAAATATGCGGGGCTTGCATGATTTCATAATCCCCGCATTTTCGTTGCAAAAAAGTTACATATATCTCAGCAGAAATATGAAAAATGTTGCGTTTACTTCACACAAGAGCAGCCATTTCCCCCTGTTGCCATGGGAACGTTACTAAGTGACGTAATTTCGCCTACTGAGAACACGGTGTTGGGGGGGAATCACTTTTTTTTCTCTTTTTCATCAAACCGCAGTTTTTCCAAGTTCCCGCATTTTCATCGCATAAAATTGCATAAATATCCCGCATATTCCATCGCATTTTTTAAGAAAACGTGCCGCATAATCAAGGATTTTTGCCCGCAACAATCACAAAAAAAACAGCGTTTTTCTAGAGGGACTGGAAAAAGCTCAATGTGGTTTAATTTAGCTACCTAAACAGCGATCAGCGACCACATTTCAGTTTTGATTTTTTGACAGTTTTCTGTGGTTATGAGGAGCAATATGAGAGAGAAACGTGGCGATCGTTGATCAGGTACATTAAACCACGTTAAGCGTTTTAGCGTTTTATGTCCCGACAGGCAGAGTCGTGAGCATGAAGCGTGCAGCCAGCGCAGCAGCAGGACGGCGTGCGTTGTGTGTCTGTGCTGCCCTGGGAGGAGAGAGAGATTTTTGTGGATTTGTTGGCATCTGTCCCTCAAGAATTATGTGTCATGAACTTTATTTTTTAACTAAATTTGAGCTCAAGGTTTTCAAAAAAAACTGACTCATGACGAAATCTTCTGGGTACACGTATAGCCTACCCACCGTCCCCACGGAAATCAACGCCTGTGTTTCTGACCATAGTTGTTTGTATCAGGGGGGGGGGGGGGGGGGGTCGTGCTGGTCTCATATTGTGTGTGTCGGGAGAAGTGCTATTTCGAATCTGAAAAAACTGTTTCACAGTACAGTCAATAAAATAAAAAAAATTAAACATCCTGACAAAAACCCAGATTAAATATTAATATTAAATATCTGCGGTAGCCTTTCTACAATAAGCGGTGCTAAAAGTTACTATAATCCGTTCAAGGAGTTGATCAATTCTCTACTTCCACTTCATAGTGTATATATGTATGCTTCCACTTTATAAACAGCATTGCTCCCTGCTATAATAGCCATCAGCTGTGAGGCCGAGGTGTGAGGGGATGACATCATCGATACGCACTTATGTGGTTTCGCCGTACACACGAAGCCAAACGTGAGCCGGCTTTTTTTTTTTTTTTTTTATTATTCACCCTGGGACCAGGTTTCAAAAAAGTGCGTTTACGGGATTCGTGTGGACAGTCGGCCCAAACGACGCACAAGATGTGCTTGCATCGAAATACGTTTCCGTGTGGATGGGGCCTCAGACCACCACCTCTCTCAGACCACCATTATTAATAATAATAATAATAATAATAATAATAAAATTGAATTTATATAGCGCTTTTCATATACTCAAAGTCGCTTTACAGGGAAGAATTACAAGTAAGGAAAATACAGCATAACATGAGGAAAGGGGAGGAGAAAAAAAGCGACTCCCAAACTATGCTCAGTACAGTACAGAGTACAGTGTGGGAACAGGAAAAAAACACCTCGGCAATAAGCACATACAACACGATTCAACACATGACTTGCAACAGGGGAGGGAAATGGGGGGGAATGGGGGGAATGGGGGGTGGAGGTAACCCAGACATCGGCAAGCACAGAGCCATAGAGATAGTGTCTTTCTCTATCACTCTGGCCAAGCAGCCATCAGAGCAGGCAGAGAAGCGGCGAATAAACAGCGCCAGCGTCCTCTCCGTCCGACCGAATGGCGCTGGTCACAGACCAGCTTGTCAGACTGGGGGGTAAAAAAGCGCCGAAGGCGTGGGACGGGGGTATTAGGGGGGAGGGGGGCCTGGTGAGAGTCGCTTAGCCTGGCACCCATTGGGGCCTCAGTCCGCAGGATGTCATATCGTTAACACAGCAAGTTGCCATGGAGACAACCTTGAATAGGTCCCAAGCAGAGTCAACAATCAGCAGGTGTCTGAGGGAAGTTGGGGAGGAACACAAGAGCGTCTCTCTGCAATGCTCTTCAGGGGGGAGTTGTTGTTCCAGCAGCGGCCGAGGCCAGTGCTGGATAAGGGGGCCGAAAGTTGATAAGATTGGAGTTATTTTGTCTCGGCGCGAGTAGCTGCATTCCTTTGCACAGCCACTCTGTTAGTCAATTTCTGGTCAATCTGTCTTTGTAAAAGCGGTGATCTATCCAAGATAATATCCAAATTGCAGTTCATCTCCATGTTGTTATCCATAGTGCGGTTAATAGTCCCAGCTTCAAACACTGACCGCTCTGCCCACCGCTTCAATCATTCCAGGCAGCTTTTTGGGGCTTTGAACAGCTGTCATAGTCTTGTCAAATTTGTCGATAAACCAGGCCAATGCCAAATCCGGTCAGCAAGGGCCTGTTATCATGGTTCCGAATAGGTAGATATCCTCAACGTCCTCCCTGGAATGAGCGCCAGACACACGACCCGTCACTTCTCCCACGCGTCCATCGTGTAGCCAGCAGCAAACGCTCCGGCAGGGCGAGCAGGTTCCCCCGAACCCAAGCTCCTCGTCAAGAAGATGGTATCAATTGCATTGAGAGACCAGTTGATCAAATCCATGGTTTTAGGGTTTGGAGAGCAGTGCTGAGAGAGTCTCTCAAAGAGTTAGACGAGACAAGAGGAGCAAGCAGGGGAGGTGTGGGAGAGGAGAGGGAGAGAAAATGTGACCGCCTTCGTTGAGAGCCAAACCTCTCTCAGACCACCACCTCCCTCAGACCACCACCTCTCTCAGACCACCACCTCCCTCAGACCACCACCTCCCTCAGACCACCACCTCCCTCAGACCACCACCTCCCTCAGACCACCACCTCTCCTGGGGTCCTCTCGTATTTCACTGATAAGCTGTTTGGCCTCGTCTCTGCTTCATTCGTCTTCTTCCAGATCCCTGTGAGAACATGGAAACCACTTTGTGACACACTACATCTAAACAGTCGGCCGCCACGATATCGGAAGAAACCGACACTGCGATATGAAAAACATATACATAAAACTAATTTTTACAAGATGACAAATAGCTCCATTTGGAAATACTAAATCATTCTCGACTACTGGGGTGATTTTGTAGGAGAGTGAATCTACGTAGAAAATAAAAATGAAAAAGGAACTTTTCTTATGTTTATTACAAAGTGAGTAAGTAAGCGCAGTGACTGCTCTTCTGAAGTGATTTAGGAGGAAATTAGGAAGAAATACACTGATTGACTGACATGACACCATTGTATTCACATACTACCATCAATCCAGGCTAAAGTGAAAGATATTAATAATGTGTGCATGCTGCTTCCACCAAATTTCAGGTTGTGGTCGACCAGCTTTGTTTATTAGATAAATTGATGAACACTGATTGTGATTGGTGGTTTGCTGTGCATGCAGAGCCTGCATGTCACGCACTAGCAACAACGTGTTACTGTATTTTTAGGTAAAAGTAAACCCAAATGTTCTGATATAAAAACGGTGTGATTGGGTCTGCTGGTTCCAATATAGGACAAGACCTCTTTCTGGGTGTTGGGGAGTAAATGTACCGAGTTACTCTCCCCACTGATAATAAAATGCTGTGAAGCAGTTTGTAACTTACGTTTCACCAGGAGAAGAAGAAGAAGACCAGCACCAGCAGCAGCACCACAGACACTGGGAACCAGTATCTTCCAGACAGATTCCTCTTTTGCAGAGTCTGAAGAAATATCAGACAGAGTTGAGTTTAGAAGGACAGTTTCAAAAGGTGATCCAGGTTTACAACACACACATTCACTGTCATAATCTCCCTGCACCAGAATTAAAGGCTCCTCTCAGAACCTAGTCTGTGTTTTCTCATGTCAGAATTCATGTGTATATTTTTCAGCTGTTATTTGTTATATTGTCTGTAATAGCAGCTACTACTATGCACTACGCACTCTTGAGTCCATGACAGATTTAATACATTTATAAATAAATAAATAAAGTATATTCTACGGTATTCTATAATCTCCCTGCACCAAAATTAAAGTATCCTCTCAGAACCGATTCCCAAACCAGTGTGTTTTCTCCGAGCCCCCCCCCCCCCCCCCCTCTCTTCACAGTTACTCATTCTGATAACTCATCATAGTGTACTGCTCGGGATTTAAAGGAACACGGCAACTTATTGGGACTTTGTCTTATTCCCCGTATCCCCAGAGTTAGATCAGTCCATACACACCCTTCTCATCGTACTGGGAACTAGATTCTCAGAAGGTGCGTTATTTTGTCACTTATTCGGAGCAGTAGGCTAGATGGAGCCGGTTACCTCCAGGATCTGGTCTAAGCTAGGCTAGATGGAGCCGGTTACCTCCAGGATCTGGTCTAAGCTAGGCTAGATGGAGCTGGTTACCTCCAGGATCTGGTCTAAGCTAGGCTAGATGGAGCCGGTTACCTCCAGGATCTGGTCTAAGCTAGGCTAGATGGAGCTGGTTACCTCCAGGATCTGGTCTAAGCTAGGCTAGATGGAGCCGGTTACCTCCAGGATCTGTGCTAAGCTAGGCTAGATGGAGCCGGTTACCTCCAGGATCTGTGCTAAGCTAGGCTAGATGGAGCCGGTTACCTCCAGGATCTGTGCTAAGCTAGGCTAGATGGAGCCGGTTACCTCCAGGATCTTTGCTAAGCTAAGCTAGATGGAGCCGGTTACCTCCAGGATCTGTGCTAAGCTAGGCTAGATGGAGCCGGTTACCTCCAGGATCTGTGCTAAGCTAGGCTAGCGGTGGGTGCATCAGACAGAGTTACAAGGAGAGGAGAAGGGTACGTCTGGACTTATCTAACTCTGGGGATACGGTGAATAAGACAAAGTCCCAATAAGTCGGCGTGTTCCTTTAAAGAAGAAATCACACATTTACACACAGCTCCCACAGTCAGATGATCTTGTACTAGGATGAAGTGTAACAAAGATATTTACCCCCCCGATGGTCTGACTCGGTCTCTTCTTCCACTGGAGGTCCAGATGTGCTGGAACCAGGTCTCTTTGTCCTGTTTTCTTGGTCTTTGTTTCAAAAGAAAAAACAAAAAAGACAAAAATGTTCTCAAATCAGGAACAAACTTCATCAGGATTTCCCCAATTCTTTTAGTATCTGAATGAAACTGATGAACTCAGCGTGCTTACCAACAGCGACGTTAATACCAGCATGGGCTTGCAGTTTTTTGAGAAGGACTTTGTATATAATAAGTACTCGGTATGATCCAGAGTCAGACCGATTCATGGAGGAGATCTGCAGCGTGACGGTTCCTCTGATCAGGTCTTCGTGGATCAGAGTTGTTCTGCCTCTGTATTGATCACTCTGGTCATCCGGTTGGTCCTTTCCATCTCGATAGGAGTAGACATCGTCATAGTTACCGTGGTCATCTCTCTCTCTCGCCACATCCAGCGTGGAGGCAGACAAGTCGACGGGGGGGTCCAGACGACAGTGTAGAGTGACATCTTCACCTTCTGCTGCCTTTATCGTCTGAAGGCAGGTGAGCTGATGGTTTCCTGGAGAAACACACACAACATTCACACAGCGAAGGACCAGAGCTGATGTTGACGATTCCTAAAACGTGCTGCTCCACCTCAACAATATATTTAAATCGATCAACTAGGACAGTTTGATAAGTCTAGCAAACTTGACAAGTTGAATAAAATGAGTTAAAATAAAGAGCAATACAAAGAGACATCACATGAACGCCTACAGTCCACATACAGTCTATAATTAGGGGTGGGACGGTTCCTGAAAAAAACATCCGAACCGTACGGTCCGCTTGTCTCGGTTCAGAACGTGCGTGTGCCGTACAGTCCGACGCACGCCCAATGTAGCCTCGTGCCCGTCAGGTGCCAGTACGTGACCTCTTTCCCTTCGCGCAGAAGAAGAGGTGCGGACAAGTTACGAGCCAAATGTCAGACCGTCCTGCCAACCTGTCGACATTTTAACATCAATGTAACCTTCTTTCACTCTAAAATTGCTGAAGCGGCGGCTGTTTCATGTCGGCTCTGCAGCGGGCGGGGCTGCTCCATTCCCCCCGCGACTGGCGCACACACGCACGCACACACACACACACACACCACTAGCGGCGCCAGGATTTTGATTGTAGGTGGGCCTCCAGAAAACTGGATGGGCCAGTTAAAATAAGCCAAAACTGCATTTGTGCTAGGCTGCTGAACACTGTCTCCTCCTATAACACATGCGCTATCATAAGTTACCTCTGCCTACAGCTGCCAATGTTATGTTTCCCTCCAGAAAATGTGCATACAGACAGCCAGACATAGGCGCCGATACCGTGGGCGCTCGGAGCTCTAGCACTAGACTAGACTTCCAGCAGGCCACATTCATTTAAAAGTAAACATTGCAGTTGGTGCTAAGTCATAGTGTGATCGGTTATGTTGCTGTCAGTCCCCAGCTGATCGTGGTTACGTGTCAGTTAAACTTCTCATCTCCAGTCCTCTCTGTATCTGTGAGCGGCGCTGTCCTGAGTTGAAAGATGGCTACTTTACGGCTTTATTATCGAGTTAATAGGCGTTAATAGTGTGTTCGTGTCGGCCGCTGTCCATTTCATAAGGTTCTGAAATGCAAACATTTGTTGACTACTTTTTTTTTTTAAAGGGCGGGCGCCCGTGAGCACGCACAGAGGAAAACATAAATCGGCGCCTATGCAGCCGGACACTAAAGGTAACGTTAGCCTACTTGCCTTGCTGGTGTGAGGGGGGGGGGGCTACGGGAGGACTTGATGGGGAGAGGGCGGCCGCCGGCCGAGCAGGATGGTAACTGGTCACTTGTAACCGCGTTACATAAAATGGCAGAGTTTGCTCCTCCTGCTCCTCGGAGCGCTTTTTGCTGAATGAAAACAGAAAAGCTTGCGCGCCAACGTCATTCATTTCACTGGATCACTTGCTGGTGACGATGCAGCATGTGGGCGGGGCTTAAGAGTCCACACGTGGGGTAGAAGCCACCGATTGGCTGAGAAGCTTTCACTCAAAGCTTTCCTCGAACTGCTAGAATGAAAATCACTCACTATAGGCCTGGGTCAAAATGGGCGGGCCTGGACCTAAAATGGGTGGGCCCAGGCCCACCCGGGCCCATTGGTAGCGCCGCGGGTGACACACACGCACGCACGCCGTGGGGGGGGGGGGGGGGGGGTAGATGTGCCGTCAAGAGACGTGCGACGCGTAGTTATATTTTTCGAGAGGTGCGCGTCAGGCGATTCTACGCATGAGTATAAATTGGCCTTTAGAGGAAGTGTAAAACAACACGCGACCGCTTTCAGCTCGCCATTAATATATCGGAAATGTCATAATGATATACATTAGTTTAGTTTTGGGGACAGAGCCTTCTCCAGGGGCAGCTCCCAGGCTCTGGAACCCCCCCACCCCCCACAGAGATCTGGACCATCTCCCAGTCCTGTCTCATGACCCACCTCTTCACCTCTGCCTATCCCCCCCCCCCCGCCTCCCTCCCTTCTCATCTGTGCCTGAATCTTGCTTTGTCTTGTCTAGTTTTGTTACCTACCTGCCCTGTTAAGCAGCTTTGAGTCTGTGAAAAGCGCCATACAAATTAGATTTATTATTATTATTATTATTATTATTATTATTATTATTATTAAAATGTTTTTACACGATTGCCCCGTTTAGCCTTAACCAAGGAATCTGAACTCTTTCTAGAAGATCACTTGGTGTAACGCAATCAGCAATTTTTTGATAAATCCTAAAATCATAATGAATATCAAAACGCTCACACGTTTTAATAAAGTCTCCTGCTGGTCTTTTGTCACATAAAGAAATTCCATCATTCTGATTAAATCACATGTCAGAAAGACAAAAAAAAAAAAAAAAGTAAGTAGACTACTTTCCTAGGAATGTTTCTTGGTGGTGGGAGCACACACAAACATAATGAACACTAACATGAAATAAACAATACATACAGCTAGTATATAGTATGTGCCACGAGCAGGTGTGTAGTCCAGAATGAAGGTTAATGCAAAGTGTAGTGACTGAGGAGGAGGAGGAGGAGGGGGAGGAGGAGGAGGAGGAGGAGGGGGAGGCCTTGCTAAAGAGGCTGACTGCAGAGAGGAAGACAACTGTCCGTTCTTCTACATCAAGCAGCCTCTCTCAGTAATAACTTAGTTTCTTTTCCAACATGGACCCATTTTCCTGTTTTTATTCGACTGACCGAACAACAATCTTCGAGATGTGACGTTCAGTTTCACCACTTTTAAACCAGATAGTGATGCTCCGCTCCTTCTTTACTGGATTTGTTTAATGTGAAAACAGCCCTGGTTTGTATCAACAACAACTACTATCAGTGTCAATAACTTGACGCTGTATCCGAGTGTAATGCTAACGTGCTAACACCACACCTGCCTGCAGCTACCAGCCTAAAGTATGAAGTCCATAAGACTTTAACATGCTAAGATGCTAACAAGCTAACGACAGCAAAAAAGTTAAACTTGGCGAAAAGTTTCCATCAACGCTAAAACGTCTTCAGCAGCGGTTTAAACGCGTCTCCGTTAGCTCACAACATTATAACAATGTTATCAACTTAAACCAGCAGTTACCGCTGACAGCTTTGAGTCTGACGTCCAACTTACCCTCACGTGAAGAAGAAGTAACGCAGAGACAGAAGAAGAATAACAGGGAAACCTTCATCATCGCAATTAGTTAAACAGGCAAGTTATTGTTTTATATAACAACCAGAGATAAAGTAATATTTAAATCGTAGGACTGCGGTTTACAAGATGACAACAAGCTCAGCTGTGCTTCTGAAAACAGAATCTCGCGGCAGTCAAGTCAAGCCGGCAGCAGAGGAAGAGGAGGAGGAAGAGGAGGAGTCATTAAAGGGACATCACATCCTCATGCAGGCAACAAAAAAACTCCCGTCTGACTAGTTTCACTCTTTTTATATAGGTCTATGGTTTCACTCCTTGAAAAGATCTAAATCTATTAATGTGACGACCCAAGGAATGAACAATTCATAATTTACGGATTTCAGATACAGGTTAGATCAGCTCCACACCGAGCACCGTCTCTAACGTCATATACTACAGCAGGGTGGACAACCAGTTCAGCATGAAGACACACAAACGCACCATATAGCAAAAAGCCACACAACACATGCACGTCCACAACACATGCACGTCCACAACACATGCACGTCCACAACACATGCACGTCCACGCTACAACAGCAACAGCGACTTCCAGTCATAATACATATATTTATACATATATTTTCTTACTTAGATTGACACAGTGGGAAACCTGACAGTCTTTGTTATGCTGCATTATTTTCTATTTTAAAATAATTGGCAAATATATTGGCAGATGCATTCAAATGCGGTGTTTTACTTATCTGAAATGTTTCATTAAGTAAAAAAAAAATCCACCAATAACACAGTGAAGAGCCTCAAAGGAGCAAAGAGCCACAGGTTCGCCACCCCTGG
>CM042427.1:39000780-39070780 GCA_023631565.1 Gymnocephalus cernua | reverse complement strand
CTTATGATAAAGCACTTACCGGAAATGACGAGCGGTCGGCTCGGCTCGCCGCCTCTCAAAATCTGATGAAAATCTTCTAAACTGACCTTAGTTGATCTGAAATGAAGACAGATTCAGCAACTGCATGGCCTATTTCTCGCTTAAAATGTCTTCAGAAACACGTTTCGGTGAACTATTTTCGTAAAATTCGAGATCGTATTCCAAACGAGCCGCCATCTGGCCGCCATCTGGCCGCCATTAAGCTCGGATGTAAAATCTGCGAGAGCTAATATGCACGTGACGCGTTCGTCCAATCAGCTGCCGGTCGACGTCCCTGGTCCCTCCCCTTTCCGCTTTGTAGTCAAGATGGCGCAGGTTTAGTGTGCCTAGTGTCCATCGTTCTACACTGAACTTTTTGACTTTTTTTAGGGGGTCATCCGGGTACTTTCAGTGCACTGACTTTTTTGTTATCTACACTATATACTTAAAACTAAGTGTGTGAAGTGTGCAAGTAGGCGATTTGAAACACAGCCAATGTGTTTTTTGGCCTAAATATATTGTATATTTAGTCCTACACTAGTGGTGTAATTTCCAAAAGGCGACTGAATGATGATTCATTTAGATCTTTTGACACATTTTAAAGTGAGAGAGCTGAACGTCATCTACACGGTTTATACACAGCAGCAAACTGATCTGAAGTCTGCCGACATGAGGATGATCTAAATAGTCTGATGAAGGTTGAGCCATAGACATTATGATGCTCACGGATATATGTATACAGCCCATACATCATTTTAATAGGTTAACATGTACCTAATTAAATGTTTAAACATGACGGACTAATGCATGACCCCGGTGATAAGTGGTGGAGGGTGATGAAGAAACACGGAACTCAGTCTGACAAGTCAGTCTCTCATATGTCACGCTGCTCATCCGCCCCTTTCCTTTGACTAACCAGAAATACTCGGATTCAACCGGATTCAACCGGATTCAACCCACAATACTTCCTCGTTCTTCTGACAAACGGCGCCATCTTGTGACGGACATACGTTACTGTATCTGTCTTTCAGTCCTCTGGCTAGTCGTGTGTTCTAAGTAAGACAGAAGAAGTGCTATAAACAGACTGTATGTGTCCTCTCTCTGTCCTGTAATCAGTGAACTGTGAGCTCATGTGTTTGTGACTCTTCACCTCTGTCTCCTCTCACAGGGAGAAGATGATCTGCAGCGTCCTGCTGCTCATCATCCTCACCTCCTGGGTCTCTGGTTAGTTCACAGCTTCACTTTATTATCCACTAACACTAAACTAAGAACCACTCAAGTGTCCACAGAAACATGTGGAGATGGAGTTTAAAGTGGTCAGTGTGTCTGCTCCTCACTTTCCCTCTCTGTCTCCTCAACAGGAACATTTGTAGTGAATGTGACCCAGACCTCCTATTAGGCAGAGGAGAACCAGGACATCACACTGGAGTGGACCTTCACCACCATCACTCACAGTTCCTCCGACTCTCTTTATATCTTCTGTAAACTGATAACTCAAACACCCTCATGTCTGTTTCATCTCCATGAAGGAGTTGAGGTCCCAGAGACTCAGCATGAACACTTTGCTGGACGAGTCCAGTGGGACAAAGACCTCCTCAGAGAAGGACGACTCAGACTTCATGTGTCCAGACTCAGGACTGAAGACTCGGGAATGTATGTGTGTAAAGTGTTCACAAGTTCTGGGAGGAGCTCTGGTAGATGTTGGCTCAATGTCACTGGTAAGTTGATTCAGGAGAACTGGAGTTTTTCTGTTTGTACTTAAAACATGAAAGATGCAGATTATTTAGTCATTTTCACTACAACAGGTTTCCTTCCTGTCAATCAGCCACATTATATTTTCTGTTCTTTACAGCAGCTGCTGATGAGCCAGAACCTCAGAGACCAACAGTGAGACCAGAACCAGAGAGTCTGGGAAACACCTGGATCCTCTACGCTGGACTGGCAGCAGCAGCAGTTCTAGTGATTCTCTGTCTTTGTTTTATTAATAAGAAAAGAAACATATACTCAGCTGTACAGATGTTGAGTTTATCAGAGAACCGAGCCATCAGGACTACCAGGACCCGGTCTGGAGGACCCTCTTTAAATGAGCCATCAGGACTACCAGGACCTAGTCTGGAGGACCCTCTTTAAATGAGCCATCAGGACTACCAGGACCCGGTCTGGAGGACCCTCTTTAAAGGAGTCATCAGGACTACCAGGACCCGGTCTGGAGGACCCTCTTTAAAGGAGTCATCAGGACTACCAGGACCCGGTCTGGAGGACCCTCTTTAAAAGGAGTCATCAGAGCATAAAGTCACAGTCATACAAACTAAATCAGACTCCTAGAGTGTGGAAAACTCTCTGCTGGACTGATGAGCCGACGTCACTCCTTGGACTCGCGCATTTGCGCACATGCGCAACTTCGCCATTTCCTGTGTGGTTCGCTGCAGACATGAGTACAGCTGCTCCTGAATTTGCACGCTGCTTGTATAGTATTCTGTTGTGTTGCCGTGTGCGTTATTGAGAACGTAAGTGCACAATTTTATGTTAATGCTGGTGCTGCATGTATCTTTATTTGTGTAACATGATAGTGTTTCTCTTTATTATAGTTCAGTATAGCATGCTCACGTCTACTGTGATGCTACGAACGTACTTTAAATATATAATTCAGAAACAATAGTTAATGCTTTGATTCATGTATGCATGTTAGTACAGTGTTGTACATTTGTTAATTGCGATCCTGCTGAGGATTAGTTCAGTTGTTACACTTGCGATGGTGTCTGCTGGTTTAATTGTTGAAGCGCATTTCACCGTGCCATTCGCGCTGCTGGTCTATCACATGACTGCTGTACCCGTATGCTAGTGATGGTACCCGTGAACCCCCTGCTTCGAGGCATGTATCGAAAACATGAACCAGTTTGGCATGAAGCTTTGTATCAGAGCTTGATTTGTTTTGGGATAATCACGTGACCAGTGACGTCCGAAGCTTCATTTCAGACACACCCACGTGACTGCTTCGAAGTTGAATTCAAAGCTGCGTGACACGGGGCGCGCCTTTGTGGGTTGTTGCAGTCAACAAAGTCAGGAGAGTTAGTGAATAGAGGTTATTATAGCGATGATTATAACTAGTAGAGAGTTCATAGAAAGCGTATAGCAAGTAGAGAGTGTATAGAAGTAGGTACCGCTGCACCAGTGGTGTAGTCTATTTTTTTGTAGTGAGTATACTGTGATTACTGTTCCAGAGCGACACCCCAGACAGTCGGTACTGTGACGTTTCTGAATACGAACTGTACACGGGCAACAGACGTTTAAGTATTGATGCCGTTTATTTAAAGACCTGGAAAAACAACACTTAGAGTTGAGAAAAGATGAGACAGATTTAACTTTTTGAGAAACGCAACCGAACCTGAACGCAACAGGACATCACATCACACAAATAAGCCATTTAACCGACACCCCCCCCACTGCCACACAAAACCATGACTAATAATTAGCATCATCATACAACTTTTGTATCGATTAGCAGTAAAATCTGCTGATAAGGGCCTACATTTACTCAAAAGTATTTAATAAACTGTTTACAATCTTCAGCACCATGGCTAACAAATGCATAAAAAGCAGACGGAAGGAGAAAAAAGCTCCACTCTTTCTATTTTAGTTAAGAATCTGACCATTGCTAACTAACATTACCATATAGTCATTTAATTGTGTAAAGCAATGCATATTTAAGATTTAAGAATTTACTATATTGTTGCATAGTCATTGACCTTATGAAGGCCAGTAGTTCTCACTGTCTCTCTCATCATCTGAAACAAGGACATATAAACATTGTATTCTGTTTACTGCAGTACTCAGACACACAGGTACACACACACACACACACACACACAGGCGCACACACAGACACACAGGCAGACACACACACACACACAGCCAGACACACACACACACACACACAGGCGCACACACAGACACACACACACACACACACACACACACAGGCGCACACACAGACACACAGGCAGACACACACACACACAGCCAGACACACACACACACACACACACACACACACACACACACACACACACACACACACACACACACACACACACACACACACACACACACACACACACACACACACACACACACGGTATCATATAAGCTACTCTCACTTACCAGGCAACAGTAACGTTGCGGTAGGATTTTCGGGCTGTTTTTTTGTAACGGTAACGTTAACGATCGGGTCATCATGATCTGTGACAGCTGCAGCGTCACCCGACGGCAGCAGCTTTAGGGACAGACTTGAAAACACTGAAGTAGTGTTATTTAGGTCTGTTTAGTACGTTTCATATCTCGTTACTTATAAAACGTTGTTCAATCTCTAGCTAGTTGTGAGAAAGGAAAGACCGCGCAAAGAATACAACTTGTTGTTGCTTAGTAACGTTAAGTGACCTCACGCCAGATCCAGGGCGCGGCCACGGCTTCCCAACCGTTCTCTTAATAGCCTCCAGCGGGCTTCATACAAACATCAAAATATCCATACAGACTCTGCAGTTGTTAGGACGCCTGGACATCACACCTTACAACTTACAACTTGGACAACATGGACGTGAAGAAGATACTTTTAATAACTTTGTTCCTGTTTCCTGAAACTATGCTGGGTGAGTTTAATTCATATGAGTTTTCTTCTTTGATAATTAGCTGTGATTATTGGCAACATGTGGAATTTAGGTGTCACATTTTTTACACGGATTTCGGCTCGTAGTCACACAAATTACAGGAGTAGCCTAGTCGGCGGGGTTTGCTCTTGAAAATGTTGGTTTACCATCAACGGAAATGTTCAGTTTAATATAAATACGAGCAGCCGATAGCCCGCTAGCTCACTACAAAGCGTCAGCTAATGTCATGTCAGTTCCTGCAGTGATTAAAACAGCAGCTGGGTAACCACGGCATGCAGCACCGCATAACATATAGGCCTAGCCTAGGAAAAAGCCTGGACAGATGAAACATTCCAGTTTTCTCCGAGTGTAATGATGACAGAGAGACTTCCTCAGGTCAACAGAGAGAGCATGTTAACCTCCTATCAGCCAAATATCTTCCTGTTATTTCCTTTTGGAAACTGGAGTCAACATTTCACTAACAGATAGCAACAGGAAAACCTCCCCGGTTGGTTGCTTACTTTTAACCCTTGTGTTGTCTTCCGGTTGAACACTTGTTGTCCTTCTGGGTTTAAATTAACACTTTATTTTTATTACAGTTTTTTTTTTTATATATTTTGACACATTTTCTGACGTTTTTGTCCCTTTTTTAAAGCACTATTTTCAATGTTTTTGTCACTTTTTTGACGTTTTCGATGCAATTTTTTGGGGGGGGATGTCAAAGTTTAGTCAGGTTTTAAACACATTTCAATTTTTTTCAAATTATATCAAATTGAATATCCACAATTCAATGAAAGTAGTGATCAAGTACTTGCAATTCTACTTAAAATTTTGGGTAATTTGGTTAAAAAGAAACCCATATTTCTCTTATAGAAGTTTTGAGAGAACGGGTCAAATTTGACCCGAGGACAACACGAGGGTTAAGACAAAAGATGAGGCATTATCTAATGCTAACCTTTAGTACATTTAAGAGAAATCTACAGACACACATATATATATATATATATATATATATATATTTAGGATGTTTTGTTTTCCACTGGTCTGAAAGGAGAGAATAGTTGCAGCACTGAATTAAAAAAAAAAAAACTCAACTCTTGTGATTTATTTATTTTTCTTCCCAGGAGGGTTTCACCACTCTGACCTGAATCAGACAATAGAGGAAGAAGAAGGACATGACGTCACTCTTCAGGGTCGTCTGGACCCCCCCGCCGACTTGTCTTCCTACACCGTGGATGTGGCGAGACTCGACATCGGCAGCTACGGCGATGTCTACTCCTATCGCCGTGGAAAGGACCACGTTGATGACCAGATGGATCAATACAGAGGCAGAACAACTCTGATCCATGGAGACCTGATCAGAGGAACCGTCACGCTGAAGATCTCCTCAGTTAATCTGTCAGATAGTGGATCATACAAAGTCTACGTCCCAGACCTGAGAGCCGGTTTCATCACTTCCATCATTGTTGGTAAACACGCTTTTTTCACCTTCATTTTTACAGACAAGTCATTAAGAACAGGTCTTATTTACAATGGCATATTTCAAGAGAATCGTTCAAATTGGTATACAAGCATGACATTTGGCACAGATGCTCTCTAAGGGCGACTTTTTGGGAAGAAGGCGTTGGCCGCCCAAAAATTCAACATGGTGGTCATTTTTTCAAGATGGCTGCCATTTCTCTTGAATCCTTACATAAATTTTTTCAAATGGTGATGCTATCATCAAATTTGGTACAAATATTCTTCAAGGAACTTTGTCATGGGAAAAAGGTGCGTGCCACTCAAAAATTCAAGATGGCGACCATTTTCAAGATGGCCACCATTTCTGTCAGAGCTCAATTTAATGTGTTAAGGAAGGTTTTGTTTAATAGAGTGAACGTCATTACACAACCAGGGCATGGGGTTCAGTGTCAGCTGATCTAGTTTTACTTACACTGTAGTTCTTGACTAGTAGTAATAGTATAACTAAGCTTAGTGTCTAACAGCCCCTCATCAATTAGCTAGTAATAGATGTAGTTAGATAGCCGCACCTGGATTGACAGGTTGTGCCAGCGCGGGAGAGCTGAGCCAAGAGTAAGCGATACATGACTTGTTCATGTATGCTTACCTGGCATAGCCACTTGGGTAAAAAGGGAAGGACTAGAAGAAAGGAAAGAAGAAGAAAGGAAAGAAGGGGAAAGGGACAGGAAGCCAGTGTGAAGACTTCAGTTCCTCTTTTGTTCCAAAAATAACCACCTCAGCTTTAAAGCCTGTAAACACCAACACGGAAGTGTTTTTTTTTTTTAGTTTGTCTGACTGATCAGACGTCTGCTCAGCTTTAATGTGAATTTATTAGGTAATTGTTCCCAACCCAACAAAGCTAATAGGAGGCTCTGAGAGATTGAAGTCAATCAGTCTATAAACACCCAGAAAGTCTTTGGAAGACGTCCGATCAGCCAAATGACCTGAGAACACCTGTCTGGTGTTTTAGAGCCTTTAATAATAACCGGCACCGGCAGAGTCAAGCACACAGCCAGCTTACACTACTAGAACGAGTACTAAGAACTATATTTATTGTATTTTTAATGTTTTTTTTAACAGTACCCAAAGGCCAAGTGAGCAGGATGAAGACCACAACTAGACCTCCGGCTACCAGTCCTGGTAAATGTCTGAATAGTTGTCTATGAGTCTGTATCCGATAGTTTTAAACTCACGCACAACGTTGACATCGAAAATCTGAAATTCCAACGCTGCGCTAGAGCTGCACGGTGCATCGATTTAGCATCAACATCACGATGTGCACACGGGACGTGAGATATCAAATGAATTCACGTCCTGCTACAGTGTTTGTGATAAAGGTGCTCCGATCGATCGGCCACCGATCGGTATCGGCCGATAATGGCTTTAAATAGTTTGATCGGTGGTCTCCATAAAGGCCGATCAGATGACGCACTACCACGGATGTATTAATAGCCACTACTCCTGAGAACATTTTCAAAATGGCGGCGTCCCTACATTCAGCGGTCTGGCAGTTCTACAAGGTGTCTGAACGGCGGCAGAACAGCAGTTGGCCCGCGGCCGGCCGCGGAACGAAGACACTAGGAAGACGGCTACTGCTTTTAAAAAGCGGCTGCCACCGGTGGTGCTCCGGCAAACGTGTTTGTGATTACACCATTCTGACGCTTCTACTGCCTCTGGAGCACCGCCGGTGGTCCGCCGACTCATTGCTATCTGGGAAAAAGACAAAACACTAGCGATTAGCAACGTGTGTACCGAGGAAATACCACGAGGCAGAAAGCTCCAGAGACATTTCAACACCACCAACCTCATCAGACATTTGAAGGTTAGTCACAGAAAGGAGGATGAGGGGTTTTCAAAGTTAGCTAATGCTAAGGCAGAGCGGAGTCGTGTAGCTAGCAGCTGCGGCGCCGCTCAAACAGCTGTTTCCCCGTGTGTGTGTGTCTCGGTCCGTGTGTGTCGGTCCGTGTGTGTGTGTGTGTCGGTCCGTGTGTGTGTGTGTGTGTCGGTCCGTGTGTGTGTGTGTGTGTGTGTCGGTCCGTGTGTGTGAGTCGTGTAGCTAGCAGCTCCGGCACCGCCCAAACAGCTGTTTACCCGTGTGTGTGTGTGTGTGTGTGTGTGTGTGAGACTGACTGACTGTGTGTGTCGGTGTGTGTGTGTGTGTGTGTGCTGAAGAAATGTCTGCAGTGATTGAAAGGACATTTTTTAGATTTTGAGCTAGGACAGAAAGCCAAACAGTTCCTGATACATTCTCTAAACATGTGTGACTGTTATGTAATGGCGTAATTTTCAGTTCATAAAAGTGATCGGTGATCGGTGATCGGTATCGACCGATACGTCTGCCAGCAATCGGTGATCGGTGATCGGTGATCGGCCCCAAAAATCCTGATCGGAGCACCCTTAGTTTGTGAGACTGATTTCTTCCGATGTGTTTTCCATCAGTGACCAACAGTCTAGGTCGGCCTGCCACCGTTTTGTAATGAACCAAAAACATTTTTCAATCCGCCCGGTCGGATTCAACTCTGCTTCCTCCTCATAACCATGGTTACAAGGTGCTCGTTTGATATTTCCGCCCAGTTTCAGATAAAGGAGGCTGAACTAACGTTGATATTCTACTATTGGCGGACTAAGATGCCAGTGGTGGTTGCATAGGATTGTTTCAGACTTGCTATTTTTTTTTTACATTTAGTCTGTCAAAAGAAAATTAATTGCGGTTAAAAAAAACAAACACGCTTTGCTCTCCTGTTTACCCGACAAGTTGTAGAAAAGAAAATTGGTTTTAACTTCTTTTTATAGTTTGAGGAAGTAGGGTAACGACGGCATTCAAAAACCTCAATGGAAGCTTTTGAATGTAAAAAATAAATAAAAATAAAATGGCATTCGATAAAGCCCGTTGCCAAGAAAACTGACGCGTCTTTGATTTACTTTATCCTAGAAGATCATCTGACTGTTACAGTATATATATATATATATATATATATATATATATATATAGGAACTTGCCTTTCTTCTAAACTCAACATTTCCTCTGATTTTCTTTCAGAAGGTGAAAGTGAGACGGCTGCTCGTGTTCCTGTCATTCCCATTGTTGTCATTGTTGTCCCAACTCTTGTCGCTGTCATCGGCATTATCGTTCTGGTGAAAGGTGGAATAATGCGTAAGCTACAGCTTCTTATTAACATTTAAAGTCCTATTATTATTATTATTATTATTATTATTATTATTATTATTATTATGTGGTCGCTGTCGTCAGCAGGGTTGTGGAGCTGAGATCAAAGATTACAGACTTTTACTGTTACTGAAGTATTTTTTAGATACTGTATGTATTTGTTCTCTACCATCAGTACACACCAACTTAAAGTGCTACAACCTGCTTTCCATGTCTTCATAGAGAAATGCATGAGGAAGTTCAGAGAAAGGAGGAATCGTCAAGCAGAGACTGGGAACGCCGCTCAACTGTCCGAGGACCTCATCCACCAAAAACCAGTCCAGGACCTGGGGGGCCTCGCTGCAGACGACCCAGGAAACCACGAGCAAGTAGTGTAGTGCATACCTGTCAAGTATCCCGTTTTGGCCGGGAAAGTCCCGTATTTTACCCTTCTTTCCCGCCGTCCTGCCGTATTAGTATTTTCCCCGTATTTTAACCCGTATCATAGTTGAATATCATAGATGCTGTCCCTCGGCTGCCTGCACTCCCAGCCCACTCCTTGTATTTACAGTATTTATTTTTCCTTGCAGCCCTCCGTTCTCTACATTCATGCAGCCCACTCCCAGAGTGCAGCCTGGTTAATGATGATGACGTATTTATGTTTTGAGTCCTCCGACAGCGGCACCGTGCTAAAAAAAACTACCAAACCGTCCGTGTACACTTCAGTCACTGGTGCTTGTTGGAGGACGCCACCGCTGTTTTAAACAGGTAACAGAAAGAGCTAAACAGCACTGAAAAAGAGATTTAAAAAAGGAGAGCTCTAGAAAGTGACGCGACCAGATTAACTTGAACTAAAACACCAAATGAAGACGGTGAGACGGGTAATCTAAGCTAGTTAGGAGAAGTGCAGGATGCTAGCGGTCTGGAAAAACAAGACAACGTTGCCTGCAAACCAGCGTTTATGTTTATGAATCAAACTTTTTCTTGTAGCTCCGCAGCAGCAGCTACTAGTCCAGTTTGCTGCTATCAACCTAACAACCATGACTCCAGTTTGGGCAGGTAGCGTTGCTCATTGACTGAGTATTATAAGAATTAATAAGAGTGTGGTGTAGACCTGCTCTATGTGACAAATGCCCTGGGATAATTAATGATGCCATATTATTCAGCACTACCATAATGAAACTGACTTGACTTGATCAGAAAGCTTTGTAAAAAGAAGAGATTTGTGCTGAGAAGACACTTTATAAAATGTGATTTAGTGTCAGAAGCAGAGTCAGCAGTGTGTGTTAGAGATATCAGCTGTCAGTCTAAGGCACATCTACTGTCAGCTGGTGTATCACAGTGTGTGAACAAGCAAACATCATCAGATTAGTTACTATATAATCACTTTTTATGCCCAAATATTACTTGTGACCCATTATGCCTTTATCCTCGAAATTATGATAGTAAATATACAACGCCCACGACTGAAAGGGAAGAGAAAGTTATGTGAAATATTATTCAAAGGAAAAAATAGATTATGGTGTCATTAGAAAGTGCAATACAATGTATCTTGTTCTTTATTTATTTTCACGTTTTTGGAAATCTGTGATTACTTATTTGCACAGAAAACAGATTCTGATATTGTTGTAAAGATGTTAACTTTTCTAATTAATCGACATTGTGAAGCAACACTTGGAAATAGTGATATTTTACAAAAATACACTGAATTGCGAGGCTGTAGAGAGTAGGACGCTATTGCAGACTTATATACTGAGGTTTTGATTACATTATTTTGTGAAGTAAATAAAGTGGGCCGGTCTAAGGCATGAAACTCCAGGGCTGAAAATGAGTCCCACTCCGGCCCTGAATGAGAATAAAATGTAAATGAAAAGACAAGCAATGTTATAAATTGTAAATGTTTTCAGCATTCTGCATCAAGTGGTGATTTTAGCTTTCTTGTACACCTGTCTTAAAATGTAAGGGATACTAGAGCTTGGTTGGGGGGGTGGGACTGCTCGCGTGGGTGCCGGAAAATTTCCCTTATTTTCAAATCCCAAACTTGACAGGTATGATATAAGTATCGGTATGACAGGTATGATAAGCATGCGCCTTCATAATGTACATAATAAAATGAGTCTCCTCACAACTACGGACTGGACAGGACAGTTGCCTTGGTGATCCAATATCTAACATCTACCCCCCCCTGCTGGACAAATGTGAGAACTGTCCCAAACTCAAATCTGCACTTCAAAAAGCTTAAAGTTTACATATCTTGGATTAATTTATTCATGAATTCAATTCATTCTTACTTGAATGTACAGCACTTGACTCTTAACTTAACATGTATTTATTTCCTGTGCTGTTTCTACTGTGTTTAGCTTGTTTTTTTGTAGCTTCTGGTTCAACGTGGCAGGTGCACCTAGTTTTCATGTGTGATGTGCAATTTGTAATTATTTGTTGCTGTTTCCACTATTTTATGTTTGTCCACCTTGTTGTGATTTGACGCTTGCTGCAGATTAACCTTCATGATAATAAAGTGAAAGTTGAAAGTTGAATTTCACCCACACTGAAAATGAAGTTAATACTTACTTGATTGGTTAATGTACTTGCTAGAGGTTAAGTACAACACAGAGTCTCTCTGACACACACACACACACACACACACACACACACACACACACACACACACACACACACACACACACACACACACACACACACACACACACACACACACACACACACACACACACACTGTAAATGCATTTGACCACATGTAATAAGGTTAAATAAACTCCTGCAATATTCAATGAAATGTGTTACGTGTGTTTAAAATAGGATGTTAATCACCTTAAAGTCAAGAAAAACACGTCTGCATTATATAATGTTGACGTGCTGTTATATTTGAGACCATTTTCAGTTAGAGTTTTCTTCGGTCGGTACTCTAAACAGGTCCTCTTCTCACTTCAAGTCTCTGCGAGGAGAAAAGGAAAGAGCCGCCATTATTCCACCGTAACAAGAACGCCACACTGGGAAAAAAACAAGTGAAATATAACATGTGGGATGTGTAACATTCGGAGTAGCCGTGTCAGTGTTCCCGGGGTTACAGCCAGACTGCAGAGAAACCAGCACCTGTAGAGATGGCCGAAGAGAAAGCGTGAAATATGGCGAGGGCGCGGCCTCTTCGGGGTACTGGTAGGTGCTGGTGTACCTCAGAGGGCTGAATTTAACCAGAGATGAAAGCAATATGCACCGTGAAAAAGATTCCTAACTGAGCAATATGAAATCAGGAAGAAGTCTTTGTTAGGCTTAGAGCAGAGATCTTCAACAGGGGCTCCTCAGAGTCACTGCAGGGGGGGGGGGGGGGGGCAACAAATTAGTGTTTAATACTTTTTTGAAAGTTTTTTTCCCAAAATTTGAAATATGTCTAAAAATATACAGTACATTCACATGAATCCAACATATTATAAGCGAAGATAACTCTATTCATAAAATAAGCCTATTCCCTAAAAACAACAACCTCAACAACATTGATGATCGGCGTACTAGCCTAAAGGTAGTTACTATGGTAACCATCCTCAGATACAGGTAAGATTATGGATTCACTGCCTTCCACATGTATGTTTGACATTCAGACATGATGATATATGAATATGTAAATACTAGCTTAGTATTGTAGGGCACCATAAAAAAAGTATGAGTCAAGGCTTTAGGCCACCTTACACATAGGGTAGGCCCAGTTTATTATGCAACTCAACTTTATACAACATATGTAGTGTGTGTGTGTGTGTGTGTGTGTGTGTGGGGGGGTCCCTGCTCATCTCTCTTTCAGGTTGGGGGTCCTTGGCCTAAAACACGTTGAATACCGCTGGCTTAGAGTAACAATATTTCACTGTATTTACTTTTTTTAAAACTATTTTTCACTGTATGTCGTGATGGACCTCCAGCAATATTTCAGAGAGCACGGGTCATGTCTGTAACATTAATGTAGCAGCGATCAGCACCTTGGAGAGAGACATTCATGTTACTATCAGGTCATGTACTGTCTACTAACATGTAAGCGTGGTTACATGCACACGAGCAAATCAAGTTTAATTTGGATCTCAGAGGTAAACACGTCAATCAAATGAACAGGTGCAGGTAGCTGCTGTGGAACTGGACATATATATATATATATATCACGACATACACATCTTTTTCTGCAAAAACTACTTCCTGTACAAAAACAAAGTTTAGGTATTGTACTTATTAGGTCCTACACATCCCAAAATGGCAAGAACAATAATACAATGCACACCAGGCAAACCCTCGGGTCTCAGGAGGTTAAACCCCTTACTTTAATAAATAATTAAAAAGCAAGTAATTTATAGGCTGTTATAAAAATGTATTTGATGAGCTTCCTTAACACCGTATCGGTTATTTATCCTCTAGTTTTGCTGTGAACTGAATTTACACATTTCATAGTGTGATTAGTTGTGTATCCTGTTATAATTTGTTATTCTTACAATATGATTGGTTTTCATCCCTCATTTGTTTACTTTGCTACAGTTATTTAATACGTAGGCCTATTTACTTTCTGATTAGGAATCAATTTTTTTTGTGTATTTTTGTTTATATACGTAGATCCTTTATATGTGTATGTATGTTGTGTGATTTGTTTTTTGTTTGTTTTTTTGCTCTCCGAAATTGTATTGTGTATTAAATGTAGCCTTTCTGGCTTTTATTGAAATTGTTGATGAATAAAATGTTATAAAAAAACATTAATGTGTGTGTGTGTGTGTGTGCGTGCTTGTTTTACTATATTCGTGGGGTCCAAAAACCGGAGAATCCAGTATACTTGTGGGGTCTGCACATCCTTGTGGGGACCAAAATGCTGGACTCTGCAAGGTTAAAGGGCTGTTTGAGGGTTAAGACTTGGTTTTAGGGTTAGGGTTAGAATTAGGTTAGGGTTAAGGTTAGGCATTTAGTTATGATGGTTAAGGTTAGGGTAAGGGGCTAGGGAATGCATTATGTCAATGATGGGTCCCCACAGAGATAGAGAAACAAACGTGTGTGTGTGTTGTGTGTGTCCTATAGTACAATTCCAAAATTGTAGGCCTACATCTATTTACTCTAACCCTAAAACCACATATGACTGATTGGTATTCTACACACTTGATCTCAGACTGGTTGGATAAACATATAATTAATAACACAGGTAAATATACTGTATTTATATAGCACTTTTTCCAGTCTTAACAACTACTCAAAGCACTTTACATAGTACAGGAACCAGTCACACGCTGAGGCCACATCTGCCGTACAAGGCACCACTTGCTCATCAGCAGGTAACTAGGGGTTCAGTGTCTTGCCCAAGGACACTTCGACATGGGACTGCAGGGCTGGGGATCAAACCACCAACCTTTCAATTGGCAGGTGAACACTCTACCACTGAGCCACATTCGCCCCAGGTGAGATGAATGCACGTGCAGGGTTCCATGGTTGCTATGTTTGGTCTCCAGGTGCATCATTTATGTGAGGTCGTCATTTAAACAAAAACAAAATCTCCACAAGGTCAAGAAAAAGTGTTTCTCTCAAGTTCCACTCGACTATTCCTTCCACATTTCCCCTCCTGCTGAGGACTTCTTCCATCCTGACAAGAGCTAAAGCCTCACAGAGACTGACCAAAGCTACACACCAGACCTCCACCATGGAAAATGTGAGATCTGAACCCTTTGAAAGCCTGCAGCGTTTTCTATGTATTTCACCGTCGAGACAAAGTTCACTGACACTGCTGACAGGCTGCGAACAGACCCACGCACCCGTAGGGCCGAGTCATATGGGAATATAAAACATAATTTATCACGTAATTATGGAATACTATATAATATCACGACGGTTTGAAGATAAGCTGAAATGTTTTTTTACTTAGTTCCTCTAAATCGGTTAAAGGGGATTTAAATTGTTCTCATCTGACAAATAATTTAGTCAGTTGTTCGCTATTAGCGAGCTAGTTGCAGGATAAATCCAAATATTAGGCCTACGTCGTTACACAAGATAACCCGTAGCTAGGCTACTTTTAAGCACATATCGGGAAAATAAATGCAACAAATTAAAGACAAATGCATCGGTCTGTTCTCAACAAAAGAAGTTTTTAAAAGTTATAAGAAAATATATAAAAAATGCATTAAAAAATATATAAAAAATACATGAAAAATTAATAATATTCATCATATTATGATAATAAATGAAGGCTAAAATTGACTGGAACACTTACAAGAAAAGAGATAAATGGCTGTGATACATAAACTGACACAACATTGTTTTGTCCATGTGGACAACGACTTCTTATTTATCCCAGAGCGGTTTTATTTTGGTAAAACTTTCAAATTTTATTAAGCTTTATTGTGAGAGCATATAGGCTATTTTATAGATGGACACCTGGGTGATTGTAGGGTATTCTACAAAACAAAATCTATCTAAAACTACGTTTAGACTTAAATTCAGGCTGAATTTAAATGTATTTGGACTAAATAGGCTACTATGGTCTCTTAAAATAGGCAGTTACACTTTACTTGAAGGTATCTACATAAGAGTGACATGACACTGTCATGAACGTGTCATAAACATTATAAACAAGTCATGAACGTTGATGACATAACGCTTCTTTCATCGCACCGTGGGTCCGAGAGGACTGAAATTTCACTTGTGCCGTATGTCATGCATGTATAGCACATCTGACAATACAGCTGACTTGACTTTTAGTAAGTGTCGTTTGGTTTTTGTCATGACAAGTTATGGTTAGGGTAAGAGTTAGGGTTATGGTTCATGTGTTCATGACAGTGTCATGTCACTCTTATGTAGATACCTTCAAGTAAAGTGTTACCAAAGGCTAATGTTTGTGAGCCAAAATGCACGTGCAGGGTTCCATGGTTGCTATGTTTGGTCTCCAGGTGCATCATTTATGTGAGGTCGTCATTTAAACAAAAACAAAATCTCCACACGGTCAAGAAAAAGTGTTTCTCTCAAGTTCCACTCGACTATTCCTTCCACATTTCCCCTCCTGCTGAGGACTTCTTCCATCCTGACAAGAGCTAAAGCCTCACAGAGACTGACCAAAGCTACACACCAGACCTCCACCATGGAAAATGTGAGATCTGAACCCTTTGAAAGCCTGCAGCGTTTTCTATGTATTTCACCGTCGAGACAAAGTTCACTGACACTGCTGACAGGCTGCGAACAGACCCACGCACCCGTAGGGCTGAGTCATATGGGAATATAAAACAGCATTTATCACGTAATTATGGAATACTATATCATATCACGATGGTTATTTACTTAGTTCCTCTAAATTGGTTAAAGGGGATTTAAATTGTTCTCATCTGACTAATAATTTAGTCAGTTGTTCGCCATTAGCGAGCTCGTTGCAGGATAAATCCAAATATTAGGCCTACGTCGTTACACAAGATAACCCGTAGCTAGGCTACTTTTAAGCACATATCGGGAAAATAAATACAACAAATTCAAGACAAATGCATCGGTCTGTTCTCAACAAAAGAAGTTTTTAAAAGTTAGAAGAAAATATATAAAAAATGCATTAAAAAAATATATAAAAAATACATGAAAAATGAATAATATTCATCATATTATGATAATAAATGAAGGCTAAAATTGACTGGAACACTTACAAGAAAAGAGATAAACGGCTGTGATACATAAACTGACACAACATTGTTTTGTCCATGTGGACAACGACTTCTTATTTATCCCAGAGCGGTTTTATTTTGGTAAAACTTTGAAATTTTATTGAGCTTTATTGTGAGAGCATATAGGCTATTTTATAGATGGACACCTGGGTGATTGTAGGGTATTCTACAAAACAAAATCTATCTAAAACTACGTTTAGACTTAAATTCAGGCTGAATTTAAATGTATTTAGACTAAATAGGCTACTATGGTCTCTTAAAATAGGCAGTTACACTTTACTTGAAGGTATCTACATAAGAGTGACATGACACTGTCATGAACGTGTCATAAACATTATAAACAAGTCATGAACGTTTATGACATAACGCTTCTTTCATCGCACCGTGGGTCCGAGAGGACTGAAATTTCACTTGTGCCGTATGTCATGCATGTATAGCACATCTGACAATACAGCTGACTTGACTTTTAGTAAGTGTCGTTTGGTTTTTGTCATGACAAGTTATGGTTAGGGTAAGAGTTAGGGTTATGGTTCATGTGTTCATGACAGTGTCATGTCACTCTTATGTAGATACCTTCAAGTAAAGTGTTACCAAAGGCTAATGTTTGTGAGCCAAAATGGACGTGCAGGGTTCCATGGTTGCTATGTTTGGTCTCCAGGTGCATCATTTATGTGAGGTCGTCATTTAAACAAAAACAAAATCTCCACACGGTCAAGAAAAAGTGTTTCTCTCAAGTTCCACTCGACTATTCCTTCCACATTTCCCCTCCTGCTGAGGACTTCTTCCATCCTGACAAGAGCTAAAGCCTCACAGAGACTGACCAAAGCTACTCACCAGACCTCCACCATGGAAAATGTGAGATCTGAACCCTTTGAAAGCCTGCAGCGTTTTCTATGTATTTCACCGTCGAGACAAAGTTCACTGACACTGCTGACAGGCTGCGAACAGACCCACGCACCCGTAGGGCTGAGTCATATGGGAATATAAAACAGCATTTATCACGTAATTATGGAATACTATATCATATCACGATGGTTATTTACTTAGTTCCTCTAAATCGGTTAAAGGGGATTTAAATTGTTCTCATCTGACTAATAATTTAGTCAGTTGTTCGCCATTAGCGAGCTCGTTGCAGGATAAATCCAAATATTAGGCCTACGTCGTTACACAAGATAACCCGTAGCTAGGCTACTTTTAAGCACATATCGGGAAAATAAATACAACAAATTCAAGACAAATGCATCGGTCTGTTCTCAACAAAATAAGTTTTTAAAAGTTAGAAGAAAATATATAAAAAATGCATTAAAAAAATATATAAAAAATACATGAAAAATTAATAATATTCATCATATTATGATAATAAATGAAGGCTAAAATTGACTGGAACACTTACAAGAAACGAGATAAACGGCTGTGATACATAAACTGACACAACATTGTTTTGTCCATGTGGACAATGACTTCTTATTTATCCCAGAGCGGTTTTATTTTGGTAAAACTTTCAAATTTTATTGAGCTTTATTGTGAGAGCATATAGGCTATTTTATAGATGGACACCTGGGTGATTGTAGGGTATTCTACAAAACAAAATCTATCTAAAACTACGTTTAGACTTAAATTCAGGCTGAATTTAAATGTATTTGGACTAAATAGGCTACTAAAATAAATGCAACAAATTCAAGACAAATGCATCGGTCTGTAACAGTTCTCCTCTATACGTCTTTAGAAGAAAATATTTTTATATGACAAATGAATATTATAAATAAATGAAGGCTAAAGTTGACTGGAAAACTCATAAGCACAGAGATAAAAGAGGTTTTTCCACTCACGCTGTATAGGCTATATATATATATATATATATATATATATATATATATATATATATATAAGTGGAATTGTCCATTACATTACGCTGTCCAGTTCATTCGAACTACAGATCCGCTACCCGATCTGGCAAACTTGCGTAATGTAATGTAATGTAAATTCAGGCTGAATTGATTTTAAATTGATTTGGACTGAATATGATTTGTTAAAATAGGCTAATGTTTGTGAGCCAAAATGGACGTGCAGGGTTCCATGGTTGCTATGTTTGGTCTCCAGGTGCATCGTTTATGTGAGGTCGTCATTTAAACAAATACTAAATCTCCAGGAGATTTTGTTTTTGTTTAAATGACGGCCTCACATAAACATAAATGAGATTTTGAATGTTCACATTTTACCAGCCACTCAATAGATTACCATTGTTTTTTGGCTGGTGAGTGAAGGAAATATACCAGCCACTTTGCATCTTTTACCAGCATTTGGCTGGTAAATGGTGCTAATTTTGAACCCTGTTCCTCACAGAGACTGACCAAAGCTACACACCAGACCTCCACCATGGAAAATGTGAGATTTGAACACTTTGAAAGCCTGCAGTGTTTTCTATGTATTTTACCATCAAGACTTTTAGCGAGATCACTCAGAGTTCACGGTGAACACGGTAATAGAGTCTGGTGGGTTTGGCGATAGCGCTTTTTTTATGGTAAATAAAAAGGATCTAACTCTTTTACAAAGATGTTTATCTCTAAAGGGATCCTTTCCATAATGTAGTCAGACACTTAGAATAATAATCTGAGCCTGTCCACTTCCAGTGGACGGAAACTGAAGGTGCGCAGTAGTCTCGCTTAATACTGGACCAATTTCCCAAATGTTTGTTCCCATCAGTGACCTTGACACAAAAACGCAGAGAAATAGGGTCCAGGTTTTAAGAAAAAACAACTAAATTAATCTGGCCTTCATGAACTCCAGGAGTTGAAATTGGGCCATTTTATTGGGTGCTTGTGTCAGTTTTAAGGGTACATTTCAGATTCTTTTTTTTACTTTATTTAATGCCAGATGTTGCAAGACCCTGACTCCAGAAAAAGGAGAATCTCTGCTCGCCAGGCAGCGGGCGTAAGGAGGCCTGCAGCCCAGTGCCCATGCTGCAAGGACGACCAGGTGAGACATTTGATTCTCTGATTTTGGACACAAAGTTTTAGTCCCAATTTATTCAGAATGTAGCCTAATCCTCAAGAACTACAGATGTAGACGGTTTTCACATAGCAGAGTATATCGACAGGGACGGTTGCACTGCTTATTGGCATTTCAATCAGGAGAGACTTTGTTTGCAGATATGCAAAAGAACAATATTTATTATACAACTGCATGACAAAAATATACGAGTCTTTTGGAGATTAGACTCCATCAAATTAATATTTTTTAAAGGGGTAGAGAATAGGAAACATATCCCCCGATGGAGTCTAGACACTAGTGGCGGCGGAGAAGAGACCGGGGACCAGACCGGCGAGGCAACGGAGCGGCCATCCGGGAGAACCATGAAGACTGGAGGCGGCGGGGGAGGTGGAGGGTTGAGCGCTTTTCCTGAAACAAACTGAACAGCAAAAGAGAACATATTTAAGCAGAGCTGTAGTGCTGTGATTGGTCCTTGAATTCCGTCGTCATGACTGATTGGTTTAAGTGAAAGTATCGCTTCTAAACAGCTGATTTGATTTACGGAGAAAGAGTACTGATTAGGTTAATGACGTCTTCCTGAAAGAATTTGCACTGAGCTTCATTACATTTCAGTAACTTTTTTAGGCTACATCTACAATACTACATTTTGATTTGAAAACCAATAGCTCACGCCTTGCGTCCACACTGCTCCAGTGTGTCAGAGACCCTAAAATGGAGACATTTGGAAACACTGCTGCCCCACCCCACCCGTTTTGGTTAGAAAACTCCAGATTTGCTTTGTAGTCTGGATGGGCACAAACAGGGACATTTTGGAAACGACGACGACGCACGTCAGTCAGTCTTATCGGTTAGGTAGCTTACATACCTTGCAGTAACAGTTCCACCTCACCATTGTTGTTCTTTTTCCAAAGAATATTCAACTTAAGCATCCATGGTTTTCAGCCGCAGTGTAACGCCAGACAATCTGCTTCCTGTTTACACCGGCACACACATGCCCAGTGTGTGCGAACGGTCATGTGATAATTGTGTCAGATGTGTTAATATGAACGGAGATTAAATCGTTTTTTGTCTTAAAGCAAGTAGTAGTAGCAGTGTGGATGTAGCCTTCGGAATCGAAGTGTTCTTGCATCCAGGTCTAAAATATAATAAAGGTTTAACTCTAAAATCTTTTATTTTGAGACAGAAGTCCTCTGCAGTGCATCTGATGTAGATTATTCTCTCATGTGTTGCTGACTTGAGACTTGCACTGTAATATACTGCATATCAGGCTGATTCTGTAAATAATGTAGGTAATGTTAGTAATACCGTGTATTATTGTTGGAAAGCAATGACCTACATTTGGTTACACATGTGCCTGCACATTGTTTCAATTAAATAAAATTGACTTGGCTTTCCCCAGGTGCCGCATTTAAAGCGAAAGCGCCCGCGCTCTGCTGCCTCTGGCGACCGTCCCCAGAAGAGGAAGCGGACCTCCGTGGCCCGCCCTCCCAAACCTTCTGCTGAGAATCCAGCGTTGGAGGTGTTGAACTGGGGTCCTGTTCCCCAGTCTTCCACCTCAGCTGTTGACATCGCAGGTGAGGTGTTGAACTGGGGTCCTGTTCCCCAGCCTTCCACCTCAGCAGGTGACATCGCAGGTGAGGTGTTGAACTGGGATCTTGTTCCCCAGCCTTCCACCTCAGCAGGTGACATCGCAGGTGAGGTGTTGAACTGGGATCTTGTTCCCCAGCCTTCCACCTCAGCAGGTGACATCGCAGGTGAGGTGTTGAACTGGGATCTTGTTCCCCAGCCTTCCACCTCAGCAGGTGACATCGCAGGTGAGGTGTGGAACTGGGATCTTGTTCCCCAGCCTTCCACCTCAGCAGGTGACATCGCAGGTGAGGTGTTGAACTGTGATCTTGTTCCCCAGCCTTCCACCTCAGCAGGTGACATCGCAGGTGAGGTGTTGAACTGGGGTCCTGTTCCCCAGTCTTCCACCTCAGCAGGTGACATCGCAGGTGAGGTGTTGAACTGTGATCTTGTTCCCCAGCCTTCCACCTCAGCAGGTGACATCGCAGGTGAGGTGTTGAACTGGGGTCCTGTTCCCCAGCCTTCCACCTCAGCAGGTGGCATCGCAGGTGAGGTGTTGAACTGGAGTCCTGTTCCCCAGCCTTCCCCCTTAGCTGTTGACATCGCAGGGTTATTGGATTTGGCCCCAAACTTTGACGCCACCATCTTGCCAGCTGAGCTGCCGGTGGCGTCAACCACGGCCCCCAGCCTCCAGCCCTCTCCTGCTCCACTGTACCACGACGAGCCTCTGAGGATACACAACCGCTCTGTGGAAGAGTACCAGCAGCTCTACCATGAGGTTGTAGATGATATGCTGAGGTATGTTTGGGTCATAAAGCAGGACTCTTTCAAATCTACCACTCAATGTTTCCATATCAGGGTTTTCCCTCGCCATTATAAGGTTTTTAGGTGCAGCACCCAAGCCGTTTTGGGCAGCACCTAATGAACGATTTAGACACAGATATGGTAATAATAAGGGTCCAAAATTAGATTAAAAATAAGAAACGCAAAAACTACCACAAAGGGACACAAACTGACTACAAAGAGATGCCGAATGACCTCAGAGACCTAAAACAACCCCAAAGAAAACAACAATGACCAAAAAGAGACACAGCACGGTTACAAAGAGATGCAATCCCACAAACAAATTGAAAAAATTAATATTTTCTCGAAGAAGTACGCCTAAACCCTCGTTCAAATACGTGCACCTTTGTCTTCCACAAACCGAGGGAAAACCCTGCATATATAACTTTTCAATCACATGTTCTTTCATAATGTTTTCATTTCTGTTTCTTCCGCTCCTCGCAGGTACAAGAACGGAAAGCTGCGTCCGTACAGTTTAAAGCTGGGGCGTTGCATCAAACAGAAGCTGTGGGAGAGACTGAACCGTCCCACGTTCAGCGAGACGGTCGGTGAAGATGGCCGGGTGCAGGTGGACGTCTCCTATGGGGTCGGAGTCCATCCTCCTCTTTACGATGTGGACATTTCGGGAGAACCCGAGCCCGAGATGCCCTCAAAGAAAAGAGCTAAGAGAAAATCTGTACATAGTGTTGGAGGTTCAGTTTAAATATCATAGTTTTAAGGTTAAGTAATATAGTTGTAAGTTAAGTATAATAGTGTTAAGTTAAGTGTTAAGTTAAGTATACTAGTGTTAAGTTAAGTATTATAGTGTTAAGTTAAGTGTTAAGTTAAGTGTTAAGTTAAGTAGCATAGTGTTAAGTGTTAAGTTAAGTGTTAAGTTAAGTATTATAGTGTTAAGTTAAGTGTTAAGTTAAGTGTTAAGTTAAGTAGTATAGTGTTAAGTTAAGTGTTAAGTTAAGTATTATAGTGTTAAGTTAAGTAGTATAGTGTTAAGTTAAGTGTTAAGTTAAGTAGTATAGTGTTAAGTTAAGTGTTAAGTTAAGTAGTATAGTGTTAAGTTAAGTGTTAAGTTAAGTATTATAGTGTTAAGTTAAGTGTTAAGTTAAGTATTATAGTAATAAGTTAAGTAGTGTAGTTTTAAATTAAGTATTAAGTTAAGTATTATAGTAATAAGTTAAGTAGTGTAGTTTTAAGTTAAGTATTGTAGTGTTAAGTAGTGTAGTTTTAAGTATTATAGTGTTAAGTATTATAGTGATAAGTTAAGTAGTGTAGTTTTAAGTTAAGTATTGTAGTTTTAAGTTAAGTAGTGTAGTTTTAAGTGAAGTATTGTAGTTTTAAGTTAAGTATTGTAGTTTGTTTTATATGGCGTTATATATGTTTCATTCCTGAGCGAGTAATTGTATGTTTTGAGCACAGAGAACTATATTTTGCAAACACATTACATTGCATTTTGAACAGAAATGAACACTTGCAAAAAATAATTTAGTTTGAGCAAACAAAAACCTATTCCGTGCTCAATAAATGTATTTGCACGTCTCTCTCTGCGCACACTGCTGCGCTCCTGTCACGTCTCCCTCGCTCTCAACCTCTTCACTCTGCGCGCTCAACTCTAGACACGCTCACTCAAATTTTCACAGCGTTATAAGTGTGCCACAAAACCAACCAATCGGAGAATCAAGGGTCACGGCAGCAAATACACGTCATGTTATCTTGGTAGTTATGTTAAGTTAAAAGTTAGAAGTGAATGTTGCAGGCTGTCACGAGCATTCGGTCTCGTCCAGGCTACTGAACGAGACCGAATGTAACCGTGCAACCGCTCGAGTCTACGTAATCAAACGGGTGTCTCGGTTCGCTGCAAGTTTGAGTTATCAACCGATCCCAGAAACCTTTATTTCTCGTACATCTTAGATGACTGTGTTCATGGCAATTCACACATTATCGATGGGGAAGTACATCACATACAAATACACATAATTTCATCTTGGTAGTTATGTTGTTAAATGTTAAAGAAATTAATATTGCAGCCTGTCTCGAGGAGACCGCGCACCAGGCTACCGAACGAGACCGTAACCGTGCCTAACGCACGAGTCTATGTAATCAAACGGGTGTCTAGGTCCTCGGCAAGTTTGAGTTATCAACCGATCCCAGAAGCCTTTATGTCTCGTGTGTGTGTGATGAGCACTTTAAAGAAATGCAAACCACCCAGAGAGATGTTTTTCTCCTATCCCAGAATGCATCTGTGGTGTAGCCAGACCTTACTCCACAGTGCTGTGCAGATAGGTCTGGCAATGCAACACTAAACCTCTACCTACAGCCTTTTTTTTTTCCAGAAACCTGCACTGCTGCCTCCACCTAGATATTCGGCGAGATAACTCCACCCCGAGCCTCCACCTACAGCCTCTTCCAGCAACCTGCACCTCCGCCTCCTATCTTAGTTCTGCGTATACACCGGAGTCGAAGAGCAGGCGCCAAAGACACGTTGGTAAATATAACCTCTTTTATCAGTGTTTCAAGGACCACTTACCTTTTAACAAAAAACCTTACGGAGCACCTAACTGCCAAAATATTCCCCAAAACAATAGGCACCCTACTTCAACACTATATTACCAACCACAGCCAGATTGAATGACAGTTTTACAACAGTCACTTACAGTGGTGGAATGTAACTGAGTACAGTTACTCAAGTACTGTACTTACCTACAAATGGTGAGGTACTCGTTCTTTACTTGAGTCTTTTCTTTTGATGCCACTTTCTACTTCTAGGTACTCCGCTGCATTTCAGAGAGAAATATTGTTCTTCTCCGCCCATCACTCACCTTCTCTGCTTCCGAAACTTTGATTCACGCCTTCATCACTTCCAGAATTGTCTCCTGCAGCGGCATCCTCTTCGGTTCACCTGCAAAAGCCTTAATCAACTCCAATACATCCACAACTCTGCTGCCCCTCTCCTCACCCACACCCGTCCCCGTGACCACATCACTCCCGTCCTCCAGAACCTCCACTGGCTCCCTGTTTCCCAACGCATCCAGTTTAAAGTCCTCCTCCTCACCCACAAAGCTATATGTTCTGGTTTTTACTGTAAAGTGTCTTTGAGTACCATGTGAAGCGTTATATAAATAAAATGTATTATTATTATTACTATTATTATTACTTTTTTAATCCACTACATTCATCCGACAGCTTTAGTTACTAGTTACTTTACACATTAAGATTTCTGCACACAAAACGCATGTAGTTTATAAAATCTGATGTTTTATTATAAAGTAAACTAGCCGACAATATCACGGCCTACAAGTCCAGCTGACCTTTTACACTTTCTAAAATGTGAGCACTTTTACTTTTAGGCAAGGCAGCTTTATTTTTATATTGCACATTTCAGCGACAGGGCAATTCAAAGTGCTTCACGTAAAACATTAAAGAGCAAGGAAAAAAACTATGAAAAAAATTAAAAACAAATAAAATACGAGAATAAAAGTTACAGCGCAGTATAAGAAATGAACAATTATTTAAAGAAAGGCAGCATCAGAAAGAAATGTCTTCAGCCTTGATGTAAAAGAACAGAGAGTTGCAGCGGAGCTGCAGTTTTCTGGGAGTTTGTTCCAGATATGTGGAGCATAAAAACTAAACGCTGCTTCCCCCTGTTTAGTTCTGACTCTGGGGACAGAAAGCAGACCTGTCCCAGACCACCTGAGAGGTCTGGGTGGGTCATAGTGTAGCAGCAGATCAGAAATGTATTTTGGGCCTAAACCGTTTAGTGATTTTTAGTGAAGTACATTTTCCAGATGATACTTAACCCTACGCATCTTCCGCCAAAGGCTAAAAACATATCTCTTCCGACTGCACCTCGGATAAAAAAAAAGAAAGAAAAAAAGACAATATATACAGTATATATAAATATTCTTAAAGCTACCACTTTCATATGGCTCTTTGTAGTTTTACTTATTTACAGCTAATGTACTTGCACTTACTACTTGTTGTCTGGAGTTTGCACCTTCAAGGTTGAAAGCATTTAATTGGAAGTCGCTTTGGTTAAAAGTGTCAGTTAAATGACATGTAATGCAATGTAATACTAGTATACTAGATGATGTGCAGTGCTTAAACAATACAAAAACATGACTCTTCAGTTGCTCTAGTCTAGATTGGACACTAGGTGGCAGCATGGAACTACTATCAGTAAAGCAAAGGACAAACCTTGTGATATTACCTCTGGAAACATGAGTTTGTTTCCCCATTTTCTTTCATGTGTCCCTCGGGCTCAGTTTTTAAAGCTAGAGTGAAGATATTGGGGTCATATGAAACTAGGCAATCTGAGGAACGCATGTCGTGCTAAGAAAATGCTCAAAAGTTAGCCGTAATTTTAGCAAAGGGAAAAAAACGGCCATGGTCATTTTCACAGATGTCTGGCTTTAGGTTTTCGTCTCGGCATCACACCCTCTGCACTAAAAAAAGCACTTTCTTCTGTCTCTATGTAACTGCGTTACTGTAACTGTAACTGCATTCATAACGACAACATTAATATTTTAACAATGCACCAGGTTAGAGGGGTCCTTGTAGAGATGTTTCGGTACCGATAGCACTATCAGAAAAGCCTCCGATACGGCCTAAAATGCTGGTATTGGTATCGGATAGAACTGGAGGTTACGCACCGATCCGATACAAAGCAATTTACAGTAGCCCTGAACAAAATCTACTTTAAAGTAGTTTATTGCTGTTCTTTTTACCGCTATGACGGACTGTCAAACTGCATAATAAAATAAAGTATTATGACGTTCATGGTTTGTGTTTGTTCATGTTTCACAAAACGTTTAAGCCGAGCCATGCCGACAACAAAGATAGAAATCGTATCACATCCATACAGGGACAGAAGTACACAGCTGTTAAAATATAACACAATCTATGACACACTGGTATCGGATCGGTACTCGATCTCGGCCGATACGCAAGTTGGACGGATGGGTCAAACAACACAGGACTTTCACCCTGGAGACCGGGGATCATGTCCCGTTCTTGTCCTGCGTGTCACTGAAACGCACATTTTGTAACCCCGCCCACCATCTTTTCCTAACCCTAACTGTCCCGTTCTCGTGCTGCACGTCAGTTAAACGTACGTCCCGACCAAGAGCGTCAAAAAGTGACGCCAAGAGTTCCGACCAAGCACGTCTAAATATGACGCTAAAGGAGACTTTTTGTGTCAATAACAAAAACGCCAAAGGCACCTGACCAAGCGTCGCTTTTTGCAACACATTGGCTGTGTTTCAAATCGCCTACTTGCACACTTCACACACTTAGTTTTAAGTATATAGTGTAGATAACGAAAAAGTCAGTGCACTGAAAGTACCCGGATGACCCCCTAAAAAAAGTCAAGTGTAGAACGATGGACACTACGCACACTAAACCTGCGCCATCTTGACTACAAAGCGGAAAGGGGGAGGGACCAGGGACGTCGACCGGCAGCTGATTGGACGAACGCATCACTAGCTCTCGCGGATTTTACATCCGAGCTTAATGGTGGCCAGATGGCGGCTCGAGTGGTTAAGGTTAGGATAGCGGTTTGGTCAGGGGATAGGACCTGAACTAATGGGGTTACGATACCTTGGACGCCTGGCCAATAGTAGTGATTGAAGGGCAGGTCTTATAATTTCACAGACCGGAAACAAAACAGACACAAGCCGTGGCCGGTTTGGGCTTGCGAGCCCCGTAGCTAGCTAGCAGGCTCGTGACGGCGATTAGCTTTGGAGCGAGTAGCGACTCTAGAGTCACAGAGAGATTTCGGAGCTCCGTGAAATCTGTTACGCAACCATTGAGCAAATGTACAATCAAAATGCTCTCCTCAAAGCAGAAATGGAGGATCTAAGAGAAGAGATTAAGCACCTTAGGGAAATTATTGCGAATAAAAGTAAATCAGAAATCCCGATCCATAGCCTAGAAAATGACAACAGTAGAGAAAGGCAGAACGATCTTCCACCGCAAGCAGGAGAAATCCCTGCGGAAAAGGTTTCGTTAATGAAAAGATTTCAGGCGTTCTTCTCGCGTAAAGACAAGTCCCACAATAGTAACAATAGTGATTGAACAATGAAAGTGCAACACAGGGTCATGCACCAAATGTTTGTGTTGACGAGGGAGGATGTCCCAGAGATAGCGAAGATATTGTGACCCCGGTAAACCTCACAGGTGAAAGTGTTGAGCCAGGTCTGCAACAAAGATCTTCTGCAGATGTGAAGACAGGACATCCAAAGGAGACAAGTCTGAGCGCTCACGTCGACAAATCTGTGTCTTATAACGCCGATGAGTTTGGGACTGCCGGTGACGATGAACCACAGCCATGTTGTTCTCATGGGAATGTTGACGGATGGGCACCGGCAACCGAAAGGACCTACAAGACCTCTGAGGCAGACGATGAGGCGGAAAACGATCTGACATACCTTGACGAAGAAAAAAAGAAAAGTAAAAAGAAGAAAGATATCTAAACGCACCCAAGATTCACCCAAGTTCAATTCTTCGACTGACAGTGACAACAAACCCCTGCCGGGTTGTACCCGCAGGAATAAAAGGGAATGGGAAGCCCGCAGGAACAAAAAGAAAAGGAAAGTCATCAAGGTGACTTCTCCAGACCATGTGGATGGCTTCACAACCGTCCGGCTATGCGGTCTGGTATTCTGCTATTGGCCAGACACGCAAGACGGGGAAAATTATTATCGTTGGTAATATTATTCCAAAGGTCCAAAACTGATCCATGTTAAGTTAGGCAGGCTTTATGATAGGCCAAACAATATGTGTTTCATTATATCACATGTGATATACCATATAATGAAACGTAAAACAAAAACGGTTCACAAAATACACGGTTCGGTTCGTATCGCGGTTTTAGGGTCACGGTTTTCGGTTCTGTAACACTCCAGAAATATAGCCTATTTCAGCATATGATATATAGCTTAATAATCCACAACGTAGGATACAGTATTACAAATGTGTTATATAATGTAATGATGCACAAACTGAATGTGACTTGACTTTAAGCTCATTATTGGGACCATCTCGGAGGAAAGCTAGCTGAGATTATGATACAGCAAGAGGGAAGACACTGATGATTTCAACAAGCTTTTCATTTATTAGGCAAAAAAAAGGAGAATGTGTATTGCCATCTACAGGAACTTATGTGCCTTTTTAGCACACAAAGATTGAAATATTACAGATTACAGATTCAATCAATTGAAATAACTTGCATTTATCAAACTGCCAACTTCAGTGTATCTCTTACAAAAATGTTATTCTTTAAAACAAAAAGAGAGGAACTCTTAAAGCTCCGTTGAATAAGTCAGAATACGTTAAACACAAAAGAAAAGTTGAGATGTTTTTTTGTATAAAAAGGAAACTTGTTTTGGGCCAAATAAAGTTACTCTGGGCTGAGATTTCCCAGTAACGAAAAAGGCTCAGGATGCTGCAAATGTTGGTATAATATGAAAATGGCTGGTGGATTTAAGACAAAAAAATTATAATTTATTGAATGAATCAAATTTCAACATATCTTTACATTGTTAGTTAATTTCCTATCCTGGGCTGGGACACATACGGTTTGATAAAGTACTTATTGGACTTTAACTTATCATTGCACTTACAATAACGAGCGTAGCTGTCCTCAATTTAGGTCATCCTGTACGTCTCATCTCCGGTTTTTCCTGCTTTTGATGTTAAAAAAGCGATGAGAGATGACCAACCAACAACCATCCGGTTGTTGGTTGGTCATCTCTCTTTCAGTTAAGGGGTCCTTGACTTAAAAAATGTTGAAGACCCCTGCTCTATAACACTTTCATCCACGTCTACCGACATGAACAGGACCATGTCCCTGCACAGGGTCATCGCTACAGAGGCAGAACAACTCTGATCCATGAAGACCTGATCGGAGGAACCGTGACGCTGCAGATCTCCTCAGTTAATCTGTCTGACTCTGGACCGTACGAGGTCTACGTCCCAGACCT
Organism: Gymnocephalus cernua; assembly: GCA_023631565.1. Taxonomy (NCBI): domain Eukaryota; kingdom Metazoa; phylum Chordata; class Actinopteri; order Perciformes; family Percidae; genus Gymnocephalus; species Gymnocephalus cernua. The sequence goes on along the minus strand of CM042427.1, from coordinate 39,040,434 downwards.
GAGAGCCAGCTGTGTTTTTGACCTCACTGTTGGTAAGCAGGACGGGTCAATTATAATGTTTTTATATTTAAGTTTTGTATAAAGTAACTGCAGATAATGAAGAACTTTGTTTGTGTTTGAAACAGAAAGAAAAGCAAACAGGACAAAGAGACCTGATTCCAGCACATCTGGACCTCCAGTGGAAGAAGAGACCGAGTCAGAGCATCGGGGTAAATGTCTTCTAATAGTCCTCCAGACTCAGGCTGTTAGTGTGTGAGTTATGGTTCTGGTTCTGGTTCTGGTTCTGGTTAGGTGTGCATCTTCTTGAACCTGCCCTTCTTCTAAACTCAACATCTTCTCTGATATTCTTCCAGATGGTGAGAACAGGAAGACTGTCCGTGCTGTTATCCTTCCCACTGTTCTCCTCCTCTGGATTCTCCTGGTTCTGGTTCTGATGAGAGGAAAGAAGGAGAAACATCCAGAGACAGACGCGGACGGATATGAAGAGAAAAGCCTGAACATGGAAGCAGCAAAAGGAGATGAAGACCTGGAGAGAGCTGCAGGAAATGGCGTCTGACAGCTTTAGTGAAGGTCGGCCATCAAACAATATGGACAATCATTTTACAAATTTTACACAAATATTGATTTTTTTTTAGTTGTAATTTAGTGACCAGAGGGAGAAGACTCCTGTTAGTACCCGGGGTATCCCTGCATGGATACACCTTGACCCGGGTTAGATCACCTAGATACACAAAAATACACTGCAGGCTCGAGATGTAGCCTGGAACCCCCCCACGCCAGCATACACCAGAGATATACATATTTATTACATGGCATGCTACGTTTAACACACCGTTGCCATGCAAAAGCAGAGCGTTGCCATGGACGCAGTTCTGTTCACTCTGGAGGACAGCTATCAATCAATCCGCTGAAAGAAGTCCGGATAATTTATCAGCTGTGGCAAAAAGTGGAGAAACGTGGAGCAACTTCTGTCCTCCAATTCAAGCAATGACAGCAGATCTGCCACGGCGTGCAAATCGGTCGTCCGACCTGGGTATAGGGGCGAAAGACTAATCAAACCATCTTGTAGCTGGTTCCCTCCGCTGGTTACCTCAGGATAGCTGGCGCTCAGAGTCTCGCAGTTTTATCTGGTAAAGCGAATGATTAGAGGTCTTGGGGCCGAAACAATCTCAACCTATTCTCAAACTTTAAATGGGTAAGAAGCTCGGCTCGCTGGCTTGGAGCCGGGCGTGGGGAGGGGGGTCTGGCTGCAGATCTCCAGTGTCAGGCTGCCTCCAGTGTCAGGACCGGAAATAACTTTTTGTGCGTCTCTTAAAGGAGTCCGGCGTATATATTGCGACTAAAAACAACGAAAAAGTAGGAGAACAAGATTTATTGCCGCAAACATTGGGACAACAGTAAACTAACAAATATGTATATATAGATATAGACATAAACACACAAAGATGATATATGATGAAGATATGCTGAGCACTGTATTTACCTCTGGTGTATGAATTGAAACACTTTTCTGAATGTGTTGATATTTGCTGGCTTTGTCACTTTCTGGCTAATTGTAGGGTCAGACAATGCTTAATAATATTAAACACACATTGAATTTGCCAAATAGTCAAATTATCTATTTAGATTTTTTTAGGGCTGTCAATCGATTAAAACATTTAATCTAATTAATTATATACTCTGTGATTAATTCATCTAAATTAATCGCATGCATCATTTTTGCTGTGAAAGAATTTTAAATTCTTTCAGTACAAGCCGTTGTTATGAAAATACCATGTTATCTGGCGAGGCTGTGTGTCTGTACCACCACGGTCTCCAATAATTGTAAACCACGGAGACAATGATCGCAGATCAACTCAACAACCACAGTAGCCCAGTACACGCTTCACCGTGACATAACCAGAATACATTTAAAATGTCAGCAAATTGAGTCCCCACAGAAGCCATACAAGGCCAAACACAGGACTTTCACCCAGGAGACCGGAGATCGCGTCCTGCGTGTGGCGTTATTTTCTTGTTTTTTTTCCTAAAAGCGTGTCACAGAACCGTAAACCCACCCACGGCCTTTTTCCTGAACCCAACCGTCCCGTTCTTCTTGCGTGTCACGGAACCGTGAGCCCACCCACGGCCTTTTTCCTGAACCCAACCGTCCCGTTTCGCATAAGCCCGTGTTTATTTTTCGGCGATCCGTGTTTATTTCTTGCAATTCCATGCCACCCCCATGGAATGAGTCGGTACCAGTTCATGCTCATTTCACGGAATTCTGTGAGATCAGGTTGCGCTACTCACTATCATGCCAATAATGACGTTAAATCAAACCCTCATGTACAATTGGCTCTCAAAATAAAAATAAAAATCAACGGAGAGGATTTCTAATCCCACCCTGTTTAGTCAGCTAGCCAACTTAAGCTAACGTTAGCTTTGTAGAGATCGTGGGATTTCCCAAACTGAATAAATACCACACTGGATTAACTGGCGTTTGAATCAACCGGTGGTAGATGTGTTGTAGGCGTGCCACTGGAGATAAAAAATCTGATCGCCTCACACACAACTCATCGGTGTTCCGTGAGAAACTACGACATGAACGGGTTCCAGGGACATAAATTATGTTACCGACCGACATGCATGCAAGTACAAGACGTTATGAAAATACCATACGTAGGGTGACCAAACGTCCTCTTTTGCCCGGACATGTCCACTTTTTACGTACTGTCCGGGGCGTCCGTTTTTAAAAAAATATAAATTCATGAAAATGTCCGGTTTTCACTGTTTTTCATATGACCAAAAGCGTGTACTTAAATTGACTGGCGCGTTGCACACAACACTACGGTACCTTGTTGCGTGGCGTAATTCCCGAGAGGCTGCCTTGTGGGCGGCTCTGTGACGCTCTTCGACACTGGGACCAGAGCAGACAGCGAGCAGCATTGCACACAAAATGCCGAAGCGTAAGTGCAGCTTCACAGTTGAACTGCAAAAAAAAAGTTTCCCACGTACCGTCCTGGTCGGGACAATTGGGAGGCGGAGTGCACCGTGTGCAAAGCTGGCACATACAGCAAAATATGGATGGGCAGACAAGGAGGATGAAGAAGACAACTAAAGATTAAAAGTATTATAGAGTATTATAGTACTATATATCCTTTTTGTTCAAGTTAGTATCGTTGTGAGTCTGTTTTATTATTTTTCTGACACAGAAGAGGTCATATTTAGAACACTATTTCATATTATTTATTTATTTATTCTAAAAGTGAGCTATTATTTTGTTACAGTTTATAACAGATTTTATTTTATTACAGACATTATTTTTGTACCATTGAAGCATAATAAAGTATGTTCATTAACCCGTGAGAAGCCCGTCTGAATTTGTGTCTCGAGGCCGGCCGTGTCCTCTTTTTTGGTAATCAAAATACGGTCACCCTACCATACGTTATCTGGCAAGGCTGTGTGTCTGTACCACCGTGGCCTCCACTGATTGTAAACCACGGAGGCAACGATCGCAGATCAACTTGACAACCACAGTAGCCCAGTACACGCTTCACCGTGACATAACCAGTACAGGAGCCATACAAGGCCAAACGATAGACATACCAACAACACCTCCTCGACATGCATCACAATAGCCACAGAAATTAATCAACTATGTAAGCTACCTCTCGCGCTAGCCACTATCGTGCCAATAATGACATTAAACCAAACCCTCTTGTGCAATTGGCTCTCAAAATAAAAAACGGAGAGGATTTCTAATCCGACCGTGTTTAGTCAGCCAGCCAACTTAAGCTAACGTTAGTTTTGAAGAGATCGTGGGATTTTCCAAACTGAATAAATACCTCACATTTGACCATAAAACTTGTTTGCTAGCTTAATCGTGTTGTAACCAAGCTATCTGCTGAAAAAAAGTTTTTTTAATTGATAGATTTACCTTCTATACGTCCACGAACTTCAGAGACAATTTACTGTCCCCATTTAACGTTAGTTAACCAGTCAAGTAAGCTAACGTTAGCTTTGTAGAGATCGTGAGATTTCCCAAACTTAATACCACACATTTGACAACAAAACGTCTTTGCTAGCTTAATCATGTTGTAAGATATCTGTTGAAAACAAATATTTTTCTATCAAAAACTGCTTCTCTATTAGTTGCCAGTGTGTTGTGCCTGCAACTGCCCATTCAACCCACGGCAGTTCGTGAAATTGTCACGTTATTTTGATCTATTATTTTGTGTACAGGTACACAATTTTCTTGTTTATTTTGAGGTGGTCACCACAAAATAGGAATGTGACCATTTGACAAACTGCCATGACACTGGGGAAATGCCACATGCGATAGACGTTGACAACAATGACCGCCGGGACATGATCCACGGTCTCTGGGGGACGCAACAACGGGGAAATTAAACGCCACACGCTGGCGACAACAGGACCGACTGCCACATGCGGGAAATAAACAATCCGATCGCTTCGCCTCACAAACAACTCATCGGTGTACCGTGAGAAACTACGACACCAACGGGTTCCAGGGACATAAATTATGCTACCGACCGATATACATGCAAGTACAAGCCATTAGGAAAATACCATGTTATCTGGCAAGGCTGTGTGTCTGTACCACCACGGTCTCCAATGATTGTAAACCACGGAGACAACGATCGCAGATCAACTCAACAACCACAGTAGCCCAGTACACGCTGGACCGTGAGATAACCAGAATACATTTAAAATGTCAGCAAATTGAGCCCCCACAGGAGCCATACAAGGCCAAACGATAGACATAGCAACAACACCTCCTCGACATGGATCACAATAGCCACAGAAATTAACCAACTATGTAGGCTACCTTACAGCAAGTAGCAAAACGCCATCTGTGGTCCTAACATATTGGGCACATAATACTTACTTATAACACTGTAACCAACCGAACAAACAAGCTAACAAAACAAAGACACACAAGGACACACCTTGTAACGTGGCCTCACACCTGTGCGTAACGGTAATCCTAATCACTGTAAAAACAGAGGTGACAGCTAGGGCACCTAATTAAAAAAAAATAAAAACGGGAACGTTGTGTGGGGGTACAGTGCAACCACAGGAGAACGTTTCAGTTGGTTGGTTCCATTAAAGGTCCCATGGCATGAAAATGTCACTTTATGAGTTTTTTATGAGTTCCCCCAGCCTGCCTATGGTCCCCAATTGGCTTGAAATGGTGATGGGTGTAAACCGAGCCCTGGGTATCCTGCTCTGCCTTTGAGAAAAAGTAATCTCAGATGAGCCAAGCAAGCAGGGTTAACTCCCCTTTCTCTGCTTTACCCGCCCAGAGAATTTGGCCAATCCACGAGAGCATAGGCGTCGATTTCGGGGGGGACGGTGGGGACGTGTACCCACCAGATTTTGTCATGAGTCATTTTGTACCCACACCGCTCAATTTAGTAAGAAAAAAAAAAAAAAGGTTTATAACACATATAATATCTATTATTTTGTATACAGGCACACGGTTTTCTTGTTTATTTCGAGGTGGTCACCACAAAATGGGAATGTGACCATTTCACGAACTGCCGTGACACTGGGCTGCAGCCAGCCTGCTCTGGGGAAATGCCACACGCGGTAGACGTTGACAACAACATCCGCCGGGACATGATCCACGGTCTCTGGGGGACACAACGGGGAAAACAATGCCAATGAAAAGTCAATGAGAAGATGACGTAGCATTAAGCGCGACTGCGGTAGTATGTAAGGCCGGAATTCCGCGTAAGGAGGTTGGTTGGGGGGGTGGGGGGGTTAAACACAGGACTTTCACAAAGGAGACCGGAGATCGCGTCCTGCACCCACAGCCTTTTTCCTGAACCCAACCGTCCCGTTTCTCGTAAGCCCGTGTTTATTTTTCGGCGATCCGTGTTTATTTCACGGAATTCTTCCGTGGGCCCATCACTGAATTTCTTGCAATTCCGTGCCACCACCACGTAATGAGCTGTTACCAGTTCGTGCTCATTTCACGAAATTCTGTGAGATCAGGTTACACTAGTCACTATCCTGCCAATAATGACGTTAAATCAAACCCTCTTGTACAATTGGCTTTCAAAATTAAAAGAAAAAACAACGGAGAGGATTTCTAATCCGACCGTGTTTAGTCAGCCAGCCAACTTAAGCTAACGTTAGCTTTGTAGAGATCCTGGGATTTTCCAAACTGAATAAATACCTCACATTTGACCACGTCTTTGCTAGCTTAATCATGTTGTAAGATATCTGTTGAAAACAAATGTTTCTATCGACAGATTTAGCTCATGTACGTCCACAAAATTGACATATTGCAGTTTTTTTTTCCATGTGCCACCAGCACCGCTGATGTGATCCAAACATTTCCAGTTACAGTTAACTCCAGAGCGTTGTAAAAAGTCACTTAATATAAATATGTAAAATATTTAGAAAAAAATAATAGATCAAAATAACGTGACAATTTCACGAACTGCCGTGGGTTGAATAGGCAGTTGCAGGCACAACATGCAACTGCCTATTCAACCCACGGCAGTTCGTGAAATTGTCACGTTATTTTGATCTATTATTTTGTGTACAGGTACACGATTTTCTTGTTTATTTCGAGGTGGTCACCACAAAATAGGAATGTGACCATTCACAAACTGCCATGACACTGCCATGACATTGGGGAAATGCCACACGTGGTACGTTGACAACAACGGCCGCCGGGACATGATCCACGGTTGTGACAACCACAGTAGCCCACTACACGCTTCACCGTGACATAATTAGAATACATTTAAAATGTCAGCAAATTGAGCCCCCACAGCAGCCATACAAGGTCAAACGATAAACATACCAACAACACCTCCTCTCCTCGACATGAATCACAATAAAATTAACAGAAATTAACCAACTATGTAGGCTACCTCTCGCGCTAGTCACCATCATGCCAATAATGACGTTAAATCAAACCCTCTTGTGCAATTGGCTCTCAAAATAAAAAAAAAAAAACCATACCTACTGTAGAGCCTGTAATTATTCAGCATGTTATTTGCCCTCTCAAACTTGAAATTATGCTTCATCAAGCCTTCAAAATGTTAAAAGCTTTCCCAGCAAAGGAGAAAACTGTGAGAAAAGGACTGACAGAAGATATGGAGCCAGAAGAAACTGAAGTGAATTGTATTGAAGCAGAAATCTCAGGGAGCTTCTCATCACAGGACAGTGTTATTGAGATTTCAATATTAACAGCTGTCAAATAAATAATCACGGAGGAGGTCACTACGACCATTAATCCTCTTTTGAACGGAGTGCCAGATGAGTATGAGCTGCTGCAACGTGAATGCGCTTTGGATATTGAAAATGTTGCAGAAAACATTTTCCGGTCATTTACTCAAATTAAGAGTTTGGGTGGGACATGTCAAAATAAGCTCAAAACACAGATCAAGACCTTTTTTGCAATTCGCTTGGCCAAAGTTTTGTTTCGTATATTGGAAGATCTGAGGACCAAATTCAACAAACACCATATTACAGTCCCTGGCAACAATGGATGCAATGGCACATTAAAGTCGAGGTATTTACAGAGAAGCTGGTTTCGCGAATATTAACCTTTTTTGTGGTGGTGAGCACGAATTTTAAACTAATGCATTTCAATGGGAAGCATATTTTGTGATAACAGCGCGATTACAGTAGCGAGTAGTATTGAAAATCCGCATAAGGAGGTTGGTTGGGGTGGTGGATGGGCCAAACACAGACCGGGGATGACATTCCACGTCCCCAGAGCCAGCCTCTGCTGCCCGGGTCTGGTCCGTCGAAGTCCCTGACCTTCACTGCCACCCGTGTGGCAGCGCACCAGACCCCAGCGGTTCCTACCACAGGGGGGGGATGGAGAGAGGGGTGCCACGGAGCTTTTTTGGACTGTGCCCGGCCGGGATTTTCGGGTTTTCGTTAGAAGATTTTATGGCGATTTCCCCAAGATTTTACACCATAGAAAGTGCTCCCGCCGTTACGGCATGTGCTCATGGATGTAGCTAGGTACCGTCGTGGTAATGGCACTTTTTTTTGAACAAATATTATTGTCAGACTTCAGTCACATGACGATAGAATTCGTTTTTTGATTGGTTAGATGTATAGTACTCCCTCACGGTTGCCTACTCCGTTTATTAAACATAAATTTAGCTTTCAAAAATATATGATCGACTTGACACTGCCAACAAACGGATACGTGTTCAGAAAAACATTTAGTTTATGTGAAAAAAGCAGCTACTCTATCGCCGAGTTTCGATCATTTCAAAAACTAAAGAAGAAAGCAGCGTTCGGCCCACCGTCTATGAGTACAGTGGTTGAAGAGGCGCTCTGCCTGGATGATAATGCAGACCAGCCGTTCATATCACAAATCTCAGGGCGCTGTGCCCTGCCCGTTAGTCGTCCTCCTGTGATGAGAGGCAGGTAATGGTGGACCCAAATGCAGTCAGGCAGGCAGGAGGTTTGAACAGAAGGATTTATTAAACATAAAAAGGCAGGGTGGGGTTCAAACCAAACAAAAAGGGATTCAAAAAACAGGAGGCAAACACAAGAAGTCCTGAGGCAGCAGGGTAAAAACAAAGAATCCAAGTAGGCAAAAAAAAAAAAAAACGAAGAGCAGGATATCCAAAAATCATGGGAACACAGAGACTATAAACTCACAGGGATAAACTCACATGGACAAACGCAGAGGAACAAGCAAACGTGGGACTGGGAGGGTAGGACACAAAAGCAAAATCAGCTGACAAGGAACAAAGGAAACACGGGCTAAATAAACTAGGTAACGAGCAACCACAGGACAGGTGACACCCAGGACAGGTGACACCAGGGCTGGGGAACAGGTGGAGCACATTAGACAATAAGCACACAGGCGGCCAAACACAGGAAGCAAAACTAGACATTACAAGGGAAAACAGAGAGCCTTCAAAATGAAACAGGAAATGGGAAAGACTAACAGAAAACATGACATCAACTAAACACAGAAAATTGACAACACTAGACAACAAGGGAAAACCGAATGCAAGAACTAACAAAACATACACAATTCAGAATAAACAACAAAAAACAGGAAACAGCAATACACAATCCAGAAACCACAAAATGGGATAAACCTACATAATGAACAGGGAAATAAGTAAACACAAATACACACAACAGAAATCTACAAAACAGGAAACATACAGAATTATTATTATTAGAATAAGAATAAATTCCTTCTTCTGGCTCAGAGAACCCCATATCCGGATGGTTCTGTAGCCAACAATATAGTCATGAGAAGTCGCCTTGATGACTTTTTTTCCTCCTACAACCTGGCTGTGGTTCATCGTCCCCGGTAGTCCCAAACTCATCGGAGTTATCGGACACAGATTTGCCACCGACGTGATCGCTCAGTCTTTTCTCCTTTTGAAGAGCAGCATCCAACAGAGCAGTCGGTGGAGCAACAGTGTGAGTTGTAGGCTGACTCTCTCTGTCTGAAAAAGCCGTATAAGATCCGGTCAATCATATCACTGAGATGTGTGAATGTCAGCACGACAGCAGTACCAGGAGTGTGAGAACCAGCGGGGGAGGGGCAAAAAAAAAAAAACTTTATGGGTCAAGACAAACTCATCTGCCAATTTAGCAGCACCTGTAACCTCACTTACTTTCTGTTCATGTATGTAGGTTACAACACGGTCAGGTAGAGTATTTTTAAACTGTTCAAGCAAAATTAGGTCCTGCAAATCCTCCAAGGTTTTGCACACCATCGATTAAAATGAGTGGCTAAATCACGAGCAAATTCAGTGTGAGACGGCTTCTCTTTTTTGTCTGATCTGAACCGCTGACGATATGCTTCCGGCACTAATTCATAGGCCCTAAGTGCAGCAGCTTTAACCAATCGGTAACTACCACTGTCAGCAACACTCAATGCTGACGATGGCCCAATCTGCGCGTTCTCGCCCTATCTCGTCCTTTTTAAACGCCGAACAGGTAACATGTGATCTGGTGAAGTGCTGTCCCAATCCCATTCTACCTGTCTGAGCCCATGTGGCCTCACACACTCACTCACTTAGCACCTGAGATCAGTTAAGTCTTTGAGTCTGTAGTCCTCTGGGCTCACTTTGGGATTGGGCCAATGCCTCCTGTGCTATCAGTGTCAGACCAACCTCGGGCCTCTGCTAAAAGTTCAAACAACACAAAGAAAATGTCAGGGTCCCTTTCATAATTTTTTTTTTTTTTTAATTAAGTAATTAAATTAACCACATATTTACCATCAGCAGGTTACTTTCTTTTGTTGGAGTTCCTTAATGGTTGCGTCCATGTCAGAACAACCTGTCGCCAGGCTGGTCGGCAACCCATCATCTCCCTTAACCTTCCTTTTGACGCCTTTTCTGTGGGACTCGCCTTTGCTCTTTGACTTGGATCCGTGGGAGAAGAAAGCCTTAAATCTTTTCATTAACGAACCCTTTTTCACAGGGATTTCTCCTGCTTGCAGATAGTTCTGCCTTGTGAAGTCACTACAACATCTCTGTTGCTTTTATCATACAGTATACTAGCCTGGCTCCGCCCTCCTACGTACTTCCGGTCAATTTTCATTTGCCTTCAGTACGCCGTCTAGGTTTCAGCAGGATACCCAGGGCTCGGTTTAAACCCATCACCATTTCAAGCCAATTGGGGACCGTAGGCAGGCTGGGGGGACTCATATTAATGTAAAAAAAAACTCATAAAGTGACATTTTCATGCCATGGGACCTTTAAGGGAACAAACCAACTGAAACAACCTGATCTCACAAAATTCCGTGAAATGAGCACGAACTGGTAACAGCTCATTACGCACAAACTGGTAACAGCTCATTACGCACAAACTGGTAACAGCTCATTACGCACAAACTGGTAACAGCTCATTACGCACAAACTGGTACAAACTGGTAACAGCTCATTACGCACAAACTGGTAACAGCTCATTACGCACAAACTGGTAACAGCTCATTACGTGGTGGTGGCACGGAATTGCAAGAAATTCCGTGATGGTCTCACGGAAGAATTCCGTGAAATAAACACGGATTGCCGAAAATAAACACAGGCTTACGCGAGAAAAACGGGACGGTTGGGTTCAGGAAAAAGGCCTTGGGTGGGCTTACGGTTCCGTGACACGCAAGAAGAACGGGACGGTTGGGTTCAGGAAAAGGTTGTGGGTGGGATTACGGTTCCGTGACACGGTTTTAGGAAGAAAAAAACAAACAAACAAACAAACACAACTGACAAACGCCACACGCGATCTCTGGTCTCCTGTGTGAAAGTCCTGTGTTTTACCCATCCACCACCCCAACCAACATCCTTACACGGAATTCCGGCCTTACATACTACCGCAGTCGCGCTTAATGCTACGTCATCTTCTCATTGACTTTTCATTGGCATTGTTTTCCGTGGTGGCCACACGGAATTTTGGCTCATTCCGTGGCACCACCACGTAATGAGCTGTTACCAGTTCGTGCTCATTTCATGGAATTCTGTGAGACCAGGCTGGACTGAAACGTTCTCCTGTGTTGCACTTTACCTCCACACAACGTCCCGTTAGTTTTTTTTTGTTTGTTTTTGCTGTCACCTGTGTTTTTACATTGATTAGGATTACCGTTATGCACAGGTGTGTGGCAACGTTACAAGGTGTGTGCTTGTGTGTCTTTGTTTTGTTAGCTTGTTTGTTCGGTTGGTCACGGTGTTATAAATAAGTATTATGTGCCCAATGTGTTAGGACCACAGATGGCGTTTTGCTAATTGCCGTTAGGTAGGCTACATAGTTGGTTAATTTCTGTGTCTATCGTCTGGCCTTGTATGGCTCCTCAATTTGCTGACATTTAAATGTATTCTGGTTATGTCACGGTGAAGCGTGTACTGGGCTACTGTGGTTGTCACAAGTTGATCTGCGAACGTTGTCTCTGTGGTTTACAATCAGTGGAGGCCGTGGTGGTACAGACACACAGCCATGAACCTGTTCATGTCGTAGTTTCTCACGGAACACCGATGAGTTGTGTGCGAGGCGAAGCGATCGGATTGTTTATTTTCCAGCGGCACGCCTACAACACATCTACCACCGGTTGATTCAAACACCAGTTAATCCAGAACACCATCACAGAGAGCAGCTGGCTGGCAGACTCGAGGGTGGGTCGTGATTAGACGACGGGGTCTCCAGGACCGAGATCAGAGAATCCTTTACTATGACAGAGAGAGCAATAGTCCAGCCCAGTCTCATGGCAGTTTGTGAAATTGTGACATTATTTAATCTATTGATTTGTGTACAGGGACACGATTTTCTTTTTCTCACCTCAGGCATCAAATCCCTATTTATTATTGGTTATTATTTTAAGATAAGGGCACTATTAGTCTTCAACCCCGTTATGGACAATCCATGAGCTCTTTGAATATGATTATAAAATGTATTTGTAATGAAATCAACATTTTCCTCTTATTCAGATGTCCCTCACACTAATTCAGTAAATATAAAAGTTACATAAAATCCCACTTTTGGTATACTAAAGCCTGAAATGGTCACTCTTTGTGACAGCAACCTCATCATGTTTTACCAAAGATGTCGTTTAAACTAAAGAATTTGAACTAAAATCAGTATTCTTATTATTGCTCTGAACATTTCAGACTGAGTTCAGCAAACATTAAATGACTTTTTCATGAACTTAAAAAAAAGAATGAATAAAAACTTACGTGTAACAGGGTTGAGACTAGGGTAACGGGGTTGAAGAGACAAATAGTTGTTTTTTACTCAAATTCACTGTAAGATTTTCTATAAACACTGTATTTCAATATGTTACCAAGAAAGACAACAAATATAAATTGCAATTGAACCCGGAAAAACAACAATAACAGCTACATTAGAACATTGTAAACTGACAAATCGGACTGATCTGGTTCTCGACTCAATCTGGTTACAACAGTTACAGCTAACCGGGGAAATGTATTAAATTATTCATGAGTTTTGAGTTTTACAATAAGTTTTATTAACCTGACTGCAGGAAAAACAAAAATAACAGTATACATAAGAACATTATAATCTGACTGAATAGGTCCTCAAAATAAATCATATAACTTAATATAAGAGAGAGAGGTTTTAGGTCCCCGTTGTCTGTCACTATGGATCCCAGATACACAAAGTTCTTGACAGGCTCTACAATGTCATTGCCAAGCCGCATGGGAGGTGGAAGGCACCAGACCATCTCACGCAAGACGAAGCTCCGGATTTACAACTCAGCAGTACTCTCCATCCTGCTTTATGGCTCGGAGACTTGGCCCTTAGATAAGACACTGGCTGCAAGGTTAGATGGCTTTGACAGCAGGGCTCTCAGAACCATCGAGAATATCAGGCGGCCCCAGCGGGTTTCCAATCAAGTGCTTAGAGCCCGCACGCGCCAGCCCAGAGCATCCTGCTTGGCTGCGCAACGTCGCACCCGCTGGTTCGGCCATGTTCTCCGCCTTCCTCCCGACCAATCCGACGAGAGCCATTCTCCAGTTTGATCCGAGGGCCGCAGGCTGGAGACGGCCACGAGTATTTTAAGTAATTAAGTAATTAAATTAACCGCATATTTACCATCAGGTTACTTTCTTTTCTTGGAGTTCCTTAATGGTTGCGTCCATGTCGAACAACCTGTCGCCAGGCTGGTCGGCAACCCATCATCTCCCTTAACCTTCCTTTTGACGCCTTTTCTGTGGGACTCGCCTTTGCTCTTTGACTTGGATCCGTGGGAGAAGAAAGCCTTAAATCTTTTATTTTCTTTTATTTTCCTGCGGGCTTCCCATTCCCTTTTATCCCTGCGGGTACAACCTGGCAGGGGTTCGTTGTCACTGCCAGTCGAAGAATTGAACTTGGGTGAATCTTGGGTGCGTTTAGATATCTTTCTTCTTTTTACTTTTCTTTTTTTCTTCGTGTCAAGGTATGTCAGATCGTTTTCCGCCTCATCGTCTGCGTCAGAGGTCTTGTAGGTCCTTTCGGTTGCCGGTGCCAATCCGTCAACATTCCCATGAGAACAACATGGCTGTGGTTCATCGTCACCGGCAGTCCCAAACTCATCGGTTATAAGACACAGATTTGTCGACGTGAGCGCTCAGACTTGTCTCCTTTGGATGTCCAGTCTTTACATTTGCAGAAGATCCTTGTTGTAGACCTGGCTCAACACTTTCACCTGTGAGGTTTACCGGGGTCACAATATCTTCGCCATCTCTGGGACATCCTCCCTCGTCAACACAAACATTTGGTGCATGACCCTGTGTCGCACTTTCATTGTCTTTGTCAGCGTCTTTTCTGCCGCCTTCTTGGCCTTCTCTTCCTCCTTTTTCATTCTGGCCTTCTGCTTGTCCGTTTTTTGAGCCAGCTCTTGCAGGCTAAGGATATCGACCTGAAAGTCAGAGATTTTCTCTTTTAGGAGCTGGACTTCGTTGTCCATTTGGCTCTCCTTGACGATCCACTCCTCCTCCATCCTTCTGCTGTTCTGGTCAGACTCCTGGAGGCAGTGGTTTTCCACCTGAAGAGCACAGATTTTCTCTTTTAGGAGTTTGATTTTGTCCTCCATTTGGCTCTCTTTGTCGTTCCACTCCTTCTCTCTGCTCTCTCTTAGCAGCTCATGACGTTTCTCACAGCTCTCGTCTTTTGCAGCGAGCTCACGCGTCATTTGGTCTTCCAGAGCGGTGAGTTTTGTTTCAAACTCTGCCTCTCTCTGGATGTTTCTGTACGTCAGCTGTCAACAACGCGTCACCAACTGGGAAACTCGGTTAGCAAAATCTGGCCCGAGTTTCCAACCTCTGATTCCCACAGGAAGTTATGTGAATGGTGACGTTTTCACTCCGCACGGTCATAGCAGATCTCAACAAACCAATGGGTGACGTCACACGCTCTGTCCATTAATATTAACGGTCTATGGGTGGGACCCAGAACAGTGCGGTTCTTCGCGGATTACAATTCCAAGGAATCTGCTCTGGGTACCAGATATAGTCATCAATGAATTGTAAGTAGCATCTCCTCTGTAGAGCAGTGCAGCCGTAGCTGTGGATACATTTACATACATTTCACTGGCCTGACCTAGATTGCCCCCCACATAAGAGGTGTACTGGTGATTCTTTGTTGTTGTCAGAAAGTCATTGTTAAATTTTAAATTCAATGTTTTAGCACAGAGCCAAAATAAAGGTGGTCATCTTTTAAGACAAAACAAAAACTTTATACACATTTGTTTAACTTGAAACTTCTGCTTCCTTAGTTTTCTTAATGAATTCACTACAATCTGTAGGCTATATTAGGGATGGGCGTATCGATCCTGTGGTATCGATAGATTGATATGCTCACGCTACTCATTTGGCATTGATTTTCTTAAAAAAAAATGTCAATATAAACTAAAAAATAATAATTGGGGGCGTATGCATCACTTTCAGCTGTTTTAGATTACGGTACTTACTTAAATTACTATGTGCCGGGACACCCCTGTACCTGGCGGCGTATTGAGCAGGCCCATGTCACGTGACAGGAGGCGAGTGAATGAGCGTCAACGTGCGACGCAGCCGACAGCGACACAGCCAATGCCAGCCCAGCACGAATGCGGGAGCCGGAGGAAAATACAGAGAAGCGTAAAATATGGCAGACATAAAACGAAGCGTGGTGTGGTGTTGTTTTTCACCAGTCGATAAACTCACGGCTAGGTGCCAAGTGTGTGATAAAAAAAGTTTCCCACAGCAGAAACACAAATAATTTATTCAAACATCTAAAGACGACGCACCCCGAGAGCCACAGTGAGCTTGAAAAAAGACGCAGGCTCCTGCGCCACCCGAAAATGTGTAGGTTTTTGTTCATATTTAATTTACTTTATTCATATTTATGTTATTTATTTTAATTTTATTATGTATTGACCATAATACATTTTGTATAAATGGCCTGTATTTGTCTTGTGATTTGTCTTAAATGTAATATTTTTACTGACAAAGATTGCCAATAAAAAATTAACGGTATCGATATCGATGAAAATGCAAGAAAAAGTATCGGTATCGAATCCTAAAAGTGTGGTATCGCCCATCCCTAGTGTGTGTGTATTCGTTGTCGCATTTTGAAGAGCAAAATGCGCCACACATTCTCTACTGGAGACAGGTCGGGACTGCAGGCAGGCCAGTCAAGTACCCGTATCCTCTTCCTCCGCAGTCAGGACTTTGTAATGTGTGCAGAATGTGGTTTTGCATTATCTTGTTGAAATATGCATGGACGTCCCTGGAAAAGATGTCTTCTTGAAGGCAGCATATTGTGCTCCAAAATCTCTATGTACTTTTCAGCATTAATGGTGCCATCACAGAAGTGCAAGTTACCTTTGCCAAGGGCACTGACACAACTCTATACCATGACAGACCCTGGCTTTTGGACTTGTTGCTGGTAACAGTCTGGATGATCCTTTTCTTCTTTCTTCCACTGTGTGATGGTCCATCCCAGATGCCTCCGAGCCCAGAGAAGAAGACGGCGCTTCTGGACACTGTTAACATAGGGCTTCCTTTTGGCACAGTACAGTTTTAACTGGCATTTGTGGCTGTAACTACTTATTGTGGTACTTGACAAAGGTTTGCCAAAGTAGTCCTGAGCCCATGTGGTGATATCGCTTATAGATGAATGACGATTCTTGATGTAGTGCCGCCTGAGGGCTCGGAGATCACAGTTTTTCAGCTTAGGCTTGCGCCTTGTCCTTTACGCACTGAAATTCCTCCTCATTCCTTCAATCTTTTAATTATGTTATGCACTGTTGAAGGTGAAATAAGCAAATGTCTTCCTATCTTTCTTTGAGGAACATTGTTTTTAAACATTTCAATAATTTTCTCACGTATTTGTTGGCAAACTGGCGATCCTCGGCCCATCTTTGCTCCTTAAGGACTAGACCTTTCTTGGATGCTGCTTTTGTACCAAATCATAATTACAATCACATGTTGACATCACCTGTTTCAAATCACATCATTATTTAACCAATTTACCTGATTACTAGCCCTAAATTGCTCCTGTCCAAACCTTTTTTTTGGAATGTGTTGCAGGTCTGAATGACAGGGAAGGATGTATATTTACAAAAGAAATTAAGTTAACCAGACAAAACATGAAATATTTTGTGTTCACATTGTCTGCAATGAAATACAAGTCAAAGTACATTTAGAAATCACTACTTTCTTGTGCTGTCAAGCGATTAAAATATTTAATCGCTATTAATCGCATTAATGTCATAGTTAACTCGCGATCAATCGCAATTAATGGCTCATTTTTTAAAACACAGAATCAGAGCGGGAAGAGAAAACAAAAACACCGTGCATCAGTTACCCTTTTTCCCCATATTTATTTGAAATTATTCCAAATGATAAAAACATGGTTGATTAACATGAAATGACCACAGGGTTCCTGCTCTGAGAGCGGACACGGTGACAACAGGAGGAGACACAAACGTGGAGGAAGTGAAGTTCAATTGTTTTTGCGTTTTCATCCGCCACCAACACACACACCCACCTTCACTACAGAACCCGCCACACAGATTTATATAAACAGGATCCTCCAAAAATGTTGGCTCGTTGGCAAAAACCTCACACGCATCCAGTCGTCTTATTCACCCCGACGGCCAGAACATCCAGAGACGTGCTACAGAGAGTCTCTCAGACCCAAGCTCAGCGACGGGAACATTGTTATAATTATTTCTCTTTCCTATATTACAAGCTTTTTACAACATAAAAATAGATCAATAACTATGATTACCATACTCCTTAATGTAAATATACAATATTTATTGCATTTTCAAATAACCTTGTTTCTTATTTACCTTGTTGTCGCCATCTTTCACCCCTAAAAATGAACAAAAAAATAATAATAATAGAAAGCACTGGTACCGATGAGTGATAACAGATGAGTGTAAGGCGAGGACCAGCAGGGGGCGCTGCAGCACTGAGAATCTCAGCACTTCTTTTTGTTCATCTTAGCTTGAATATGATGCGATTAGTGTTTTAAAGAAAAGTAAAAGAACCTCCACCTGCTTTAACAGTTCTCTGGCACTTAAGTGTTCATTTTTCTTCTTCTTTTGGTTAGCTGCTACCAACTACAATCTGCACAAACTGCTTCTTGCATAGCAATAAAACAATATATATATATATATATATATATATATATATATATATATATATATATATATATATATATATATATATATATATATATATATATATATATATATATATATATAGTCGTCCTCTGGCTGTACAGTCCTATGAAAAAGGGGCCACCAGTAGCAAAGTAGTGATGGTGAGGATTCAGAACAGAGGTGAGCTTTCAGACCGACTTCCCTGGACAGAAAGTTAGATAAATGATCCCTTATATAAACACGTCCAGCACTCTGCACTGCAAACCTGCAGCTAAGGCTACATCTACACTGCTACTGCACGTTTTTATTTTTATATTTATTTTTAAGCGGCGTCCACACAAGAGTTTTAGCTCCAGAAGCAGAACTAATCTCCGTCCGTATTAACACGTCTGACGTCACATATCACATGACCACACACACACACACACACACACACACACACACACACACACACACACACACACACACACACACACACGCGTGTCTGTGTAAACAGGAAGCAGATTGTCTGACGTTTCTCTGCGGTTGGAAATAATGGATTTACAAGTTAAAAGTAAGAGCAGGGATTTATAATCTTGGAGCGACGACGAGGTGGAACTGTTACTGGAAGGTCTGTACGCTACCTAGCCGATAAGACTGACTGACGTGCGTCGTCGTTTCCAAATGTCTCCGTTTGTGCCTGTCCAGACTACTACGCAACCCTGGAGTTATTAAACCATAACAGGGCAGCGGTGTTTCCAAATGTCTCCGTTTTAGGGGCCCGGAAGAAGGCCGGAGGAGAGCGGACACGAGGCGTAAACATAGCAAAAGATATCAGTTTTTAAAAAGAAACATAGTGTAGATGTAGCCTAAATCATACCTACGTGGTCCAGTACACACACACACACACACACACACACACACACACACACACACTAACTTAATGCTGTTACCTCACAGGAACCACAGTGAGTTTGGAGAGAGACGCGGACTACATGAACTACAGTTTGTCAAACACAAAAGTGAAAAATTAGGAACCCTCTTAGTTTTTCTAGGTGTTTTTTAGACATGAATTGTGACCCCAGGGTCTTCTGTTGTCATAAGTGCATAAATAAGCATCATGCACAGTGTCTCGGTTTAGCAGCTTATCTGCCGTGCAACATCGCCTGAAGATGGAAATATAAACACCCCTGAATTAAGGAATGTAGGGGATAAAAAATAAAAAAAATAAAATTTAAAAAAGAAGCAGGAAATAGTCCCTGTAGAAATGTAAATATAAACGACCAGGCAAGGCTTCGGTCATAACTTGGCCAGCTTTCTAGGAATGCTTTTCGTCCATAACTGAGAAGAAGAAGAATTCAAAACATGTCAATTATATTTAGACCATGTATATGGAAACTGTCCCGTGGAGTTCGTCTGACTCCACCCGCTTTTGGCACACTGACACAGAGAGTTGTTTCAAACACACCCTCACCTGGCACTGCTGGAATGGCTACTTAAGACAAAATATAACCCCAAAAAAATAATAATATCAACCGTCGTTAAGCCCCCCCACATTCATGGCACCATCAGTTTTGTGTGTAATTCATCTACTGAAAACATTAACTCAAAACTTTCCATTTGTAGTGTTGAATTTTTTTTTTTTAACCCTGACACCAAAATAATAAACTCAAAACGCTATTCAGAATTATGAAAACCACCGTTATTATCATGATAATCCAGATTTTGGAAGTGTTCGGAGTTTGGTCCTGATATGTTTGTCGAACAGAAGCCTCTGCGTCCCGGCAGCGGAGGAGAAGTCGAGGTGGTTGGCGGTCAGCACGTCCGGTTCTGACCTCCGAGTGGTTTTTTTTGTTCTCTCGTGCAAAGACAGAAGGTGACCGGCGAGTCGCGTCGAACCTGCGTGCTGTCGTAGTGTTTACTTTGTGCTTCCAGCTGGTGGTTTTAGTGTTGTGTGATTTGAGTGCTTCTTCACCTCTCTCTCTCCCTCTCTCTCTCTCTCTCTCCCTCCCTCCCTCTCCCTCTCTCTCCCTCCCTCTCTCTCCCTCCGCCAAACCGTCCCGTCCGTCGAGTCGGCTGGCTGAGAGTTAAAGTCCTGAGCTGAGGTCCGTTCACCTCCCCACCGGCGGCGCAGGAGGAGCTCCTCTCATCATGCCTAAAGGGCAGAAGGAGAAACAAGATGGAGGGTCACTACAGAGACACACACACACACACACACACACACAGAGACACACACAGACAGACACACACACAGAGACACACAGGCAGACAGACACACACACACACAGAGACACAGGCACACACACACACACACACACACACACACACACACACACACAGACAGACAGAGAGACACACACACAGACAGAGACACAGGCACACACACACACACAGTCAGACAGACACACACACACACACACACACACACACACACACACACACACACACACACACACACACAGACAGAGACACACACAGACAGACAGAGACACACACACAGACACACACACACACACACACACACACACACACAAAAACAGGCTATAAATTCCACATGGCAGACACAGAGCTAGTAACAAACACGGTTTTCTTAATGAAGCGAGACTAAATGAACAGCACTTGTACTTGTTTGGATCAGGTGTATAAAAGTCAAGATCAGATGTAGCTGTTGATTTTATTTGACTTTCTGCTGCTTAACAAATGTGTGTACATTTCTACAGCCAGCAGCGACAGGATATTTCCCTTCACAGCAGACGTTGTGACTCGCACAGCAGGAAAAGCACAGATGTTGAAGGAGATGGAACCACCACACCAACAATTACCGGCCTGCTCGCTCTACTACCGGAGCCAAAACCAGGCACCAAACAAGGCAGTAAAAAAGGGACAAACAGTTGTGAAATAAAAACATAAATCATTAAACGTTAATCTTAAGATATTTTAACATTAAGCACACACAAAGTTTTTTTTTTTTTTTTTTTTTTTTTTTACTTCCCACATCTTTTTTTTTCTTCTTCTACTGGGCAAATAAACCAAACTCGTCTGACAACAACTCCTTCAGCAAGCAGTACGGACACGGACACGTAAGCAGCCAAGACGAGGGAAAGATAAATGTGATGAAAAGTTTAAATAAAAGAAGAGTTTAAATAACACTTACCACTACCCTTGTTGTTTTTGCTGGGGTAGACCTTGTTGAAATGCCTGTACTCCTCTGGAGGTGGAAGGTCTTCAATAGGGTGGAAGTTAAACTTGGATTCAAAATCATCTGAGGGAAGAAGGAAAATACAAAAAAAGATGCAGATTTAAAAAATAAGAAAAGAAAATGCGGTCATGCACGTTTGTGTCCTGCTCTTTCAGGGCCGTCAGCTTATTCGTGACCCATTTCTGTGTCTGGCTGATGCCTCGAATTGTCCATTTCTTATAATGAAGTTGCATCGTTGAAACTGTATGAAAATCAATATAAACATATAAAGAGAAATTACAAAGTAAGACCGGTTGGGACCGGCCCGTTCTGGGAACGGCAGCGTTGCCAACTCTTTTCCAATGAAAGTCGCTAGCGCCAGCTCAAAAAGTCGCCAAAAGTCGCTAAATGACGTTAAGAGCTGGCCGATTTTTTTCCCTAAAAAAAATAATCTGCGATTTTTTCATAAAAAACTCGATTTACGATTTGATTTTTCTCCCCCCCCCCCCCTTCCATTTAAAACAAAATAACTGCGAACTGTAAATATATTTTAAAAATATATATTTATTGTATTTAATTAAAGTGCATCAACATCTCAACATTCTCTAACTGAAGAGTCACTGTGCAGTGTGCAACAAAGATTGTTAAACATCCAAATTATATATAATAAAACCTAAAAAAAATAATTAAAAAAAATCGATTTTTTGAAAATATGAATCGATTTGACCTACTAACTCGATTTTTCTCGACAGCCCTAGATGACGTCACACGCTAATTTGCATATTTGTGACGTCATTACGCAATCATTTGTATAAAGCTTAGTGGTTGTGTCAGCAAAGTAGATGGAAAGAAATAGAAATCTTTAGCCAAATAATCACAAATTCAACACAGGAATTTATTTTACCTTATATGTATTACTTAGGTAGCCAAAAAATTAATTCTACAAAAAGGGAGGGAAACAGATCGATAGGAAGGAAGAGTAGCTCGTCCCACTTTGGTGACAGCTAACGGGGATCCTTTTTACAATACTGCAGGTGGATTACGTGTACAGAGCAACGGCTTATACATTGTCCCATACTTGCACCATAAAAAAAATCTCATATTTTATCTGCTTTTATATTTTTAACTGGTTTTTAACTGCTCTTTAATGTTTAATTTCTTATACTGCACTGTAACTTGTATTCTTGTATTTTAATCGTTTTCATGTAAAGCACTTTGAATCGCCCTGTTGCTGAAATGAGCCTCAGACGGTCATCCAGGAAACGTCCCCGCCTTCCTGATTTAACGAAAAAGGCTCATTTGCATGGCTGCGGAGGAATATTTGACTATCAATGGTCATTCATCACCGTCACCTTCATCACAACCCACGCTAAAGGCCCTGAACACCCACACAGGTGTTCTGAGTTAACCCGGCTGATTGGACCTTTTTCCCAGGACTGTGTGTGTGTGTGTGTGTGTGTGTGTGTGTGTGTGTGTGTGTGTGTGTGTGTGTGTGTGTGTGTGTGTGTGTACACGTCTTCCTGAGTGTCTTGCTAGCTTTGTTGCACCAGTTGGGGCGGGACAAATGACAGCTTTACTATTCTTATTGGTAGATGACGATCTGTGACCTAATAAGTTCCCATCTTACGCTGCGTTCCAGACAACATTTTTTAGCCCGTAAGTTACGACTTAAAGTCAGGACTCACGACTTGGTGGCGTTCCAGGCAAAGTCACCACAAACCCTTCTAGCTAGCGTTAGCTAGCAGCTACCTAACGTTGACGTTAGCTAGCGCTAGCTGATACTAGCGATTTCTAGTCGCCGACATATTTTGGGCATCATTTAAAGGTATAGTGGACGATTTTCTGTTTCCGGGTGGATCATCAAGACTATTGGTCCTCCTAGTTGTCAATCATTCTGGGATATGTTTACGTGAGGCCGTCGTACGTGCCGTGACGTGGCAGCGAGCAGACGGCCACGGCCTCCGACCATAGACAGTATATAAAAGCCTCCGACCGCTGCCCCCCCGCTCTCGGCGATAGCTTGTTTGTTGGCCTGTAGCGTGCTAACGTTAGCTATAGAGATGCTTGTCCTAAATAGATTTCCACTTACCGGTGGCGAGTCTGACATAGTGGAAAAAGTGCAAATCTTCTTTGGGAAAGTCGGCTTGTAGAGCCATGCCGACAGCAACTTGTAAACAGAGCGTGCACGAGGAGAACTAGGCTCGTGCACGCTCTCTCGTGCACATGTTTAATAGGCGTTCCCTCTCGGGAGCATTTTTTCAAAAAGTGGAGAGGGCGGTTCTTTTCTAAAATTCGGGAAAATCCTCCATTATACATTTAATAAACACAACCTGTAGTAGTACACAATCGTATGTGTATTGTTTTGGTTACAATGTGCGGAATTACTTTACCTTGCCTATTTATGTCTATTTATTTCTATTTCTCACCGCTAATCACCGGCGTCTGTGCAGCTTCAACAGGGGGGTCGCCATTGTTGCTTACATGCGTGTGACGGAGAACAACGATCTGGTACGAGGTCACGAGTAGTAAGGTACGGGTCGGACCGCCGTTCCAGGGCGCTTTCACGGGTAGAAGGTCGTGAAAACACGAGTTACGGGTTGCCTGGAACGCAGCATAAGGTCTCGCCCACTTCAACTTAAGGAGAGATCTAATCAGCCAGATCAACTGAAATCAGCTGTCTGTGTGTGTCTGTGTGTGTGTGTGTGTGTTCAGAGGCTTTAACAACTCCTGTGACTGAGGATTAAATATAGCTGAGGGCGATGGGAGAATACTACTACATAGATACCAGAATAAAAGATAAGATACTAGTTCAACAGGAGAATAATTGGTAGATTTAAAAGGAAAACGTAGCGGTCTGTAGGAGTCACAGCATCTCAGTTCAGGCAGAAATCAGCAGCCAGTCAGATCTTTGGGTCGTGACTAGTGCAAAATGCAGAAGGGTGGAAAGAAGTCTGACTGCATGGAAGTATCACACATATTTCTGGGATATTAAAAGGGTCCCTAAACCGGTTTTACAGTAAACGTTCAGCCACAGCAGGAAAACAGCTGTACAATGTCCTCTGTGGTTTTGGAGAAGACTTTTAACTTGTAAAGTTGGAAAAGAAAAGCCCCAAAAATTCAACAGAAAGTCTGCATTTCAAACTGAGAGGGTCTGTTGAGTTGCATTTTGGGAGATGTAGGATCCTGTGTTTTTGACTGATACTAGAGACTTTGATTTTGACTTATTTTTTCGTGACTCCCACAACTTTATGGAAGTGTAAGGGTGTTTTTATGTTATGTTTTGTTAAAATAAAATATAAATACAGTCTTCTTTGTAGATTTTCTGAAAATTCGGTTAAGATTGGTGCTACTTAGGAGATGTGGAGCCGAGTCGTAAATCTTAAAATCATTTGGAATGAACATTTTGTGGCCTGGGCCGCTAGTTATCACCATAATCTACAGAAGAACCACTTCCATGTCCCTGTCCTGCAGGTATTCCACGCTAAACTGGAAGTGCGCCCTCGTTTAGAAGAAGTCTCCCGGCTAATCCTGCCTTGTAACTGACTGAAGTTGTTTAAACAGTTAGCTGGGTGACATGATCCTTAACTAGGTGAGCATGTGCGAGATAAAAATAATAATAATAATAATAATAATAATAATAATAAAAAAAAAACATAATATGTCTCACTCTGCAGCTAAAACAGAGAGCTCAACACACAGGGTGAAAAGAGGAGCTGCAGCAATGTGCAGTACAACAAAAATATGGTGATTTTTTTTAAATTAAACCATGTAAACATATTCTGATATAACCTCTAAATACAATTATGAACCTGAAAATAAGCAGAATATATCTGCTTTAAGTAGGATGTTTTTTTTCTTCTCTTTTGGTGACTTTATTGCTGTTACTCACTTTGAGAATGTCTTTGCTTTTTGTTTGTTGCACGTTATTAGTGCCGCCCCCTCTTAGTCGATTAGTCAACTAATTGGTCGTTTTGGTCTTAGTCGGCTAAGATTTCTTTAGTTGATAAGTCATTTTTTATGCTTATTCATGCTTAATTACTCATTTCCAAGCAACTTATGAGAACATTTCTGGTGAACACGAGATTTAAAGTGGTGCTTTTGCAGGATTAATTTCAGAGAAACTCAGTTTTACAGATGGTTAATTAACTACATTTATGTTGCGCTTTTCTAGTCTTAACCAGCTCTCAAAGAGCACAGCTCTGTTGATTAAAATCAAGTAATCGATTAGTCGACAAAATCATATAAGTGTTAGTCGATTTCTTTAGTCGAGGACCAGCCCTACATGTTACAGAAAGAAATGTCAATAAAAGAAAAATATGATCACAGCCTGACGTGGGCCTCTCGAAAAAAATATAACTGCACGTCGCGGCTACGCACGTCGCTCGGCCGTGGCTCGGTAGCGTTGCATCCCCCCCGACTCATTTCCTGTTTCTCCTTCTCCATAAACAACATGAAATCAAGGAGAGGGTTAACTTCTCCTGCTGCAGGTTTCCCACCCTGGTCAGAAAACACAGAGGAGACACTTTGATTCTCTCACTATGACTCTAGAGTCGCTACTCGCGCCGAAGCTAATCGCAGTCACTCTCTCACTTCCTCCTCGCTCTAAAACACACACACACACACACACACACACACACACACACACACACACACACACACACACACACACACACACACACACAGCCTCCGCACGACCGTAAATTCATCTCGACTCACCTATGATGGACTTTGAGGAGGAGATGGAGGAGTGGCCGTTCCGGATCGGCGGGGGCGGTGGAGGGGGTCCAGCCGGGGTTCGGGTGGAGGAGGATGACGAGACGGAGGAGGAAGAGGAGGAGAGAGGTGGAGGTGGTTTACCCACTCGGCTGAGGGACTCTGATACCGCAGAGCTGTGGCCGCGGTACGGGGGAGGGGGAGGAGGGGCGTCCCGAGTGCCATTACGAGACACGGAGGGGGGCACCTGGGGAGCTGCAAGAAACACGCACACAAGACGATGATCAGGATGACATGTGTGATGCTAGAAACATTTTTTAGATGAACAAAAAAAAAACTATTAGCAAGGTCTGACAGAGGTTATTGTACCAGAGCTCCATTTAGAGGAGATACAGAGATCACGCATAGAAAAACTACCTTTGGACAAACTGTTCTGTCTATCAGAGGAGGTCATTTCTGGAACCGCATCCCAACAAACATTAGAGAATGTCCAACTTACTGCACATTTAAAGTGCCCATATTATGAAAAATCACTTTTTCTGGGATTTGGGGTGTTATTTTGTGTCTCTGGTGCTTCCACACACATACAAACTTGGGAAAAAAATCTATCCGTGCTGTTCTGAGTGAGATACGGTTTCTGAATGTGTCCTGCCTTCAGTCTCCGGGTGAGCTGGTCAAAATCCAGTATCGGTGCATTTGAGAAACTGTCATCTGAGGTTTGAAAATCAATCCTTTAACAGCAACTAAAAACAAATAATCACATTATTCTTCATTATTCTTCCATCTGTGTTCAATTCTCTACAAAAACACAGCTTTAATTAATTCTAGGACTCTCAGTACCTTCAGCTCGATGGTGTTTTACGGCCCTAACGTCAACTACAAGGCACCTAACCCTAACCTTTGCCTAATCCCAAGGGACTCCCATTCATTTTGGCATCACTTTGACAGCCAATAGCTTTACATCTGAAGCGTTTAAAGACTTAATTTGTCCGTTGTTTATTTCTAAAGAAACACGACAATGTATAAAAAGGCTCCGTTACCTTGTACCTCACGTTATGGCTCCGTAGCAGACGTTTTTATAAAAATAGGCTAACGGTTGGGTCATAACCACGAGACTTACTGTCTCATAGTAGAGGAATTACCGTACAGTACAGGAGAAGCTTGCAGGCAGTTTGGACTTACATTAGCTGTTTAGTTTAATCACTAATGTTAACTATCATTTTAGTTAGCAATACTTAGCCTGTGCCTATGTTATCTCAGTTATAAATTGTGACTTGTGAAATTATTTCCTGTTCCAGAAACTGCACCAGCAGGAACACATCACGTAGCTCTCTTTTACATCTGCTTTTAAAATCAGAAAATAAAAAAAAAAATAATAAAAAAATAGGCACAGCACAACAAGGAGCACAGAACAGGAACAATGACAGAAAACAGAAGAGGTCTTCGATGTTTAAGTTGGGGAAGAAGTAGCAGCGAGAGTGAAAAGTGAAGAGGAATGCTGGAATATTTCACAGGGCTTTAGGAATGCAGAGAAACCAGGAGGCCTTGTGGCGAATCGCTCCGTCGTCCAATCACAACACAGAGCTGCAGCTAACAAGTGCCTTCCTGTTTTCATGTGTTCAAATTATGAATATTATAAATGTTTCCAGTGAGTGAGCCATAAATCTGCTCTGGGGAAGGAAGCAAAATCATCACCTGAGAGTTTCTCTGATAATTAAGAAGACTAGTCTTCTTAAGTTTGAGTTCAATTCATTCTATAAAAAAACTCAAGCATTTTGTAGGCGAAGGCGTCTTAAATTAAAAGGAGGTAAAAAAAAGTATTTTCTTCTGCATCAAACACACGTGTGTTTAGACACTTAAAGTGCCCATATTATGAAAAAAAATAATACTAATCACACTTTTTTCTGGGATTTGGGGTGTTATTTTGTGTCTCTGGTGCTTCCACACGCATACAAACTTGGAAAAAAAATCTATCCATGCTGTTTTGAGTGAGATACGGTTTCTGAATGATTCCTGCCTTCAGTCTCTGGGTGAGCTGTTCAAAATCTGCACGGCTTGTTACGTAACTAGCCGAAAACGGCGGGCTAAACACAACCGTTAGCACGCTAGCGCTAGCATGCTAGCTCGTTCTCAATGGCAAAGCGCTGCTACAACACACACAAGTTCACCATAATCTCCAAAAGAAGTACTTCCATGTGCGCCCTCCTTTAGAAGAAGTCTCCCGGCTAATCCTGCCTTGTAACTGACCAAAGTTGGAGAAACAACCTTTCTTTTACTGTCTGTGGAGCTAACTGACATGATCTACCATCTGAGCTACTGAGCATGTGCGAGTGGAATCAAAGATAGTACAGAAGGAAAGATGATTCACTCTGTAGCTAAAACAGAGACCTGAACACAAGGTGAGAAGAGGAGCTGCAGCAGTGAGAGAGAAATGTGCAGTACAACAACAATATATTAAACCACGTAAACATATTCTGGTACAACCTTAAAATACAATTATGAACCTGAAAATGAGCAGAATATGGCATCTTTAAGGCATCTAATATGTGTCACTATCCACATAGCATCCACTTAAGTAAAAACACATCATTCATTCATTCCACGAGCTGATATACTGTAATTCCCTCAACTGTACATCTGATGAGGAAAACGAGTCCCCAACCACAGAAGCAGCTGTGGAAATAACAGGAAATATGAAGCCACACTGTGTTAAGCATCTATGCAGACACCTGGCTTTAGAAGAGGGATGTTTAAACAAAAACCACGTCCCTGCCTTCGGTTCTACTTTCAGACGTCGACGAGCAGGTGAGATCCACGGGAAGAAACGCTTCAATGTTCGCTGCTTCATGGCTGCGTTGCACAAAAAGAGATTCAGAAGATATCGAGTCAAAACTTGCTTTGGCCTCCGGACGAACATTCCTCCAGGTGAGAGATGTTGTCGTCTCATATCCTCAACGTACGTGTTGAAACGATCGGTCAAACGATGGATCAGTCGGTCAACATAGAATAGTATTTTTTGTGTTTTTTAGAGAGTTGAGTAGAGAGATGACAGGATATTAAAGGAGAGAGAATAAACTAAATTATCTATCTATCTATCTATCTATCTATATATATATATATATATATATATATATATATATATATATATATATATATCTCATCATCTTCAAGTTAAAGGTCCAATATGTAATATTTGTACTGTAATAAATCCAAAAATGACACCAATGCCTCATCAGATATTAAGGAAACATGTTAAGCTGAAATACTATATTTTCTGACAACAATGCTAATTGTCATACGCAAGTTTATTTACCCGCCGCTGTCACCCATTGCTACAGAAGGAGAGTACATGTACACGAAGGAATCAAGAAGATATAGCACTATGGCCACGTTTGAAAGCCATGCCGATGTTTCTGACTTTGACTTAGACGATGAAGACGAGGGATTTGTGTTATCCAACTAACCGTACCTGTATGAGCCGAAATACACGGACGAAGAACTAAGAGAGATGGATGATCAAAAGGGCAGGAGGAGAAAGAGCGTCTGCATTAGGGTTGGGTATTATACTGGTGCTAAAGCGGTACTTTTAAACCGGTGCCGGTGCCTAAACGGTGCCTGAACCGATACTTCAAGAAGGATACTAAACAGTCGGCGACATTTAAGAACACATTGTTTATTACTAAAGGCCATATGGTCAAAATTAAATGATTTAATAGTAATGTAATAACTATAACTAATAATACACAATAACTTATTTCACCAGTAAATTGCTGCTGAACGACAAAAACAACAACCAGCAGATGGGAAAAGGGTATTTTACAATAACAATAACTTTGTTGTTTGTTGTGAACGCATCACTGTGTTTTTCCCGACGTCGGCAGCTGCTGCAGAGCAGACTGTTGATATACAGTCACACTGTTAAACGTTACCTGTCAGCATTTTAACCGCGTTTAATCCAGCTGCTAGCCAGTCCCTCCAGAAAAACGCAGAGTTTTTTTTGTGATTGTTGCGGGCAAAAATCCTTGATTATGCGGCACGTTTTCTTAAAAGATGTGATGGAATATGCGGGATATTTATGCAGTTTTATGCGATGAAAATGCGGGAACTTGTAAAAAAGTGCGGTTTGATGAAAAAGAGAAAAAAAAGTGATTCCCCCAACACCGTGTTCTCACTAGGCGAAATTACGTCACTTCATAACGTTCCCATGGCAACAGGGGAAAAAGGCTGCTCTTGTGTAAAGTAAACGCAACATTTTTCATCTTTCTCCTGAGATATATGTGACTATTTTGCAACGAAAATGCGAGGATTATGAAATCATGCAAGCCCCGCATATTTTGCGCGCAAATCGGGAATTTATGCGGCGAAAGTGCGGCGTATTTGAAAGAAAATGCGGCCCCCGCATAAATATGTGGACTTTGGCTGATTATGCATTGCATTCTGTGATCGCATAATCACGTTTTTCTGGAGGGACTGTACAGTGTAACGGACCACCACTGTTTATTGACCAAAACTGATAACTCAGAGTAAACTGAGAATAACAACATTGATGTCAGTACAGTAAAATATACATAGCTTACTTAGCGGACTTTGGCTGATTACGCGTTGAATTCTGCGATCGCATAATCGCGTTTTTCTGGGAGGGACTGACTAGCTAAAGGTAGGCTAACGTTAGCTGCTGTCGAGTGTAAAGTCAGGCACCGAAATAAAGCACCGAAATTTCCGTTCTTATTCAGTCTCGTTACTACCGTTTAGGTCGGGACCGGCAACATACTGGCACCGCGTCTCGGTCCCCAACCCTAGTCTGCAGAGACGGCCCCCGCTGGAGCTGCAGTGGAGAACCGGGACAGAACATCGGGAGACTGGTGGTGCCAGTGTAGAAAACGTATAAAAATGCCGACTGATGAGTTTCCAATCCAATGCTTCAATACCGCCGTACTAGGCTACTACTACTACTACTACTACTACTAGGTGTTTCGGCGCAGTACTACTAACTGGAGCAAAGTCAAATTCAGCCGCTGCTGAGAAACTAGTCCGTCAAAATGTAATGTGATCAATCTGCCGTATGAGCTGTGACCTCTGACCGGTAAAAGACGTGAATACTGAGAGTTGTGTGTGTGTGTGTGTGTGTGTGTGTGTGTGTGTGTGTGTGTACAGAGCAGGTGGTTGTACCTGTTCTGCGTCCAGGTGGCTCTCTGGCGGGCGGTGGTGGTCTGCTGACCTGCTGCGAGGATGAGGAGGGAGACGGCGAGGGAGGAGGCGGAGGAGCTTGGCTGCGTCCTTGGCTGCCGCCTCCCGATGTCTTTTTTTTGCGCAGGGAGTTATGCCTCTGTGGCAGCTCCGGAGCCCCGCCCCCGTCTACGCTGGACGCCCCGTTGGAGACGTTGCCCGATGCGTGCGGTCTGTACGGCGGCGGAGGCGGAGGAGCTGAGGAGCCACCCGTTTGCGGTCTGCTGGAAGACGGAGGCGGCTTCACGGAGCTGGGAGGGGTTGGGCCTCTCATGGGCATCGGTGGGAGGGGCTTCTCTCTGCTGTGGGACGAGGAAGGCGGAGCGTGTGTTTTCTGAGTCGGGGTAGGCGGAGCGTTGCTACGGCTTCCTCTGTTGAAGGGCGGAGGAGGCGGCGGGGCGGAGGTGCTGTGCTTCATCCCGCTGCCTGCGGAGGAGCTGTTGTTGCTGCTGCTGCTGCTGGAGGAGCGGGAGATGTCGGGCAGCGAGGGCCGGTGGGAGCGCTGGTGCTCCGGTGGAGAGGGCTTGTTGGCTGGGGAGGGCGAGGGGGAGCGCCCTGTGGGGGGGCGAGGGGCCGCGGCCCGGGACCCTGGGGGCCGCAGGGCGGATCTGCCCACCGTACCGCCCGCTGGACCATCTGGGTGAAGGACAAAGATGAGGGACGGTGTTCAGGACATCACAAAAAAAACAACAATTTTTGGTAAGATGCCCACTGGGAGGCAATACGTTTCAGGGGGGAAATAAACAATTGTTTTCATTATCAATTACTATGCTGATTATTTTCTTGATTAATCAATTAATCCTATAAAATGTCAGAGAAAGGTGAGAGGAACGATCACCATTTCCTTAAGGCAAAGGCGACGTCTTTAAAATTGCTCGTTTTGTCCGACAAAAGGCCAGAACCGAACAGAGTTTCCTGTAACAATCACGTAAATCTCTGCAAACATTTGAGTAGCTGCAACAGGAGAATTTGGGGCATTCTTACTTAAAAGATTACATAAAATGTGGCCGGGTTGGTTCAGTGGGTAGGGCAGGAGCACATATACTGAGAGGTTTACGCCTCGACGCGGAGGTTTAGGGTTCAAATCCGACCTGTGACAAATTTCCTGTTTTTTTCATAATATGGGCACTTTACTAGCGTCACATTACATGCGGCGATGTTTCTGTTGCCTCTAACGTCCGTTCAGGAGCATCAGAGAGAAGTGCAGCCGGGCATTTAAGTGGCACCGAAATCCAACAACAATGGGTCTTGTTTCATAACGTGTTCGTTTTCATTTCACTCACATCTTACAACAAGATATACATTAAAAATCAGACAACACTAGTGCCCCCCCCCCCCCCCCCTCTTAGTCGATTAGTCAGCTAATCGGTCGTTTTGGTCTTAGTCGACTAAGATTTCTTTAGTCGATAAGTCATTTTTTATGCTTATGCTTAATTACTCATTTCCAAGTAACTTATGAGAACATTTCTGGTGAACACGAGATTTAAAGTGGTGCTTTTGCAGGATTAATTTCAGAGAAACTCAGTTTTACAGATGGTAAATTAACTACATTTATATTGCGCTTTTCTAGTCTTAACCAGCTCTCAAAGAGCACAGCTCTGTCGATTACATCAACTAATCGATTAGTCGACAAAATCATATAAGTGTTAGTCGACTAAGAATTTCTTTAGTGGAGGACGGCACTAGATAACGACTACTAGTGCAGTGGAGGAGATAGTCTTGCCAAAATCCTTCACATTGAACTAACACTGTAGGACAACACAATTCGCTCATCTTACGTTAGCTGACAAGCCGACAAGCTTTCTTATTCCATTTTAACGTTTAGGGCTGCACGATATGAGGAAAATATGCGATGACGTTGTTGAATATCGCGATAACGATGTTACTTGCGATAAATAACCAGATATTAAAGTGTTCTCAGTTCTGCTGCTTTCATTATTCTGCTAAAATACAACACATTGCTTGTTGAATTTAAAACAAATGAAATTAAATCATTTCTAACGTTCTTTTATTGAACAAACTGAACATTGAATTGAATATAAAAGGCAGCACTAAAAAAGAATGACCATTTGAATGTGCAGTTTTCTACTCATATGTTTCTTTCACCTAAAACAAAAACAAAAAACTCTGTTTTGTGTCTATAGCGATACGTTGCAACCTTTCGCGATGTGTATATTGCGCCGGTTGATATTGCGATGACGATAAAAAAACGATATATTGTGCAGCCCTAATACATTTGACATTTTTCCTCGAAATTTATTATATATATATATATATATATATATATGATAGATTTACTCCGTCCATAGGTGAACTTTGACTTCAGCTCCCTCTCGGTGATGAGAACACTTCTACAGAAAACATGCAAATTTGTAATCACATTACACATAAAGCAAAAGAAAAAACTTTGTACCTCCAACTGGGCGTAATTTTGGCACACCTCCTTGGAAAAGGCCTCCCATTCCCATTGGCGCTCCGCCACCTCCGCCTCCTCCTCCACCTCCTCCGCCTCCTCCACAGCCTCCTCCTCCTGCTTCTGGGGAAAAGTTGACATCCGCGGCAATATAAACAAATATGAAAGCAAGAGTGTGTGTGTGTGTGTATATATGTGTGTGTGTGTGTGTGTGCGTGTATGTATATGTGTGCGTACGTGTATGTGTGTGTATATATATATGTGTGTGTATATGTGTGTGTATATATGTGTGTGTATATATGTGTGTGTGTATGTGTATGTATGTATGTATATATATATGTGTGTGTATATATATTTGTGTGTATATATATATATATATATATATATATATATATATATATATATATATATATATATATATATATATATATATATATATATATATATGTATGTGTGTGTGTGTGTGTGTGTGTGTCTTACTCTCTATAATCGGACTGCTCCGGTCGTTGATGGCAGCGACCTTCTTTAGTCTGGCACCTTTGTGGATGTCCGACAGCAGCGCTCCTCTGCCTTTATTCTCAGATGAACTCAGTTTGGGAGGAGTCGTGTTCGC
Organism: Gymnocephalus cernua; assembly: GCA_023631565.1. Taxonomy (NCBI): domain Eukaryota; kingdom Metazoa; phylum Chordata; class Actinopteri; order Perciformes; family Percidae; genus Gymnocephalus; species Gymnocephalus cernua. The sequence continues at coordinate 39,006,215 of CM042427.1, read as the reverse complement.
CTGCGGAGGAAGTTCACAAGTACGCGATCACACCTCCAGTTCCTCCCGTCTGAACCGTAGTCACACGCTCGGTCTGTTTGGGTTCACGCGGCACACTTTGAACCACAGCGTGTAAACAAAAAGCCGACATGACTCGGCAGCTTGGCAACTGGTCATCCTGCCAGGTTAGATATTCTGACTATTCTGATATCCTGAAACTCTGCATGTTGCTGTAATTAACCTTCTCTGATGTTCATGCCAGGTATAAACACAAACAGGAAAAACACGAGCTTCAGCCCAGACTACAGGTTTCTTAAGTTCAAGAATAAGTAACTGCACAACAGATCTCTGAGAGGAAATGTGCTTCTTTTCCTGCAGGCTAAACAAAGCAAACTACTGTCCCCGTATTGCCTTGTTAGAGTGTTATACAGCCAAAACTAAATTTACTATCATTATTATCATCAAGTCATCTTCCTCAAGACAGAGTGAAAGAACAAGTTGTAAGCGACATTAATGCAGGATTTAGGTCAAGCTCTTTATTTGTCACATGCACACCAATTCCAGTGAAGTACTGTAATTGTTGGCAATGTAGTCTCGCTTTACCAGACCTTCCTCCAGAGCGCTGCGGAGGAGGGTCTGGCTGGTCCACACAGCATTCTGGGATGGGAGGAAAACGTGCTGTGGTTTATCGGCATTTCTTTAAACCAATCACAATCGTCTTGGGCGGAGCTGAGAGCCACACTTTCGCCGCAGAAATTGCCGATTTCCGCGCAAAATATGCGGGGCTTGCATGATTTCATAATCCCCGCATTTTAGTTGCAAAAAAAGTCACATATATTTCAGCAGAAAGATGAAAAATGTTGCGTTTACTTCACACAAGAGCAGCCATTTTCCCCTGTTGCCATGGGAACGTTATGAAGTGACGTAATTTCACCTAGTGAGAACACGGTGTTGGGGGAATCACTTTTTCTCTTTTTCATCAAACCGCAGTTTTTGCAAGTTCCCGCAATTTCATCGCATAAAACTGCATAAATATCCCGCATATTCCATCGCATTTTTTAAGAAAAACATGCCGCATAATCAAGGATTTTTGCCCGCAACAATCACAAAAAAACTCCGCGTAAGGGACTGATATATATATTCTGGATATAGACTATTATATAACTAATAAAACTCACACAATCTCAGGCTCCCTCCAACGACGCTCGTTAAATATATATACATAAAAAAATGAAACGCGTAATTAACACAAATTTGAATCTAAGACAAACATTGCAGAAGTTAGAATACTGGAATAAAATAGATTATATATAAAATAGAATAAAAAAATATAGTGCTGTGGTAGATTGGTGTGTGATAACCGAGGAATAATCAGAGTTATTTTATGAAAAAAATGTAAACTTCTGATTCAAGTTTCTGGAGTGTGTGTGAATATTGTTCTAGTTTCTTCTCTCCTCTGTGACAGTAAACTGAATATCTTTGAGTTGAGGACAAAACGAGGCATTTGAGGACGTCGTCTTGGGGCTTTTTGGGGAAACTCTGATCCACATTTTTCACCATTTTTCTGACGTTTTATAAACCAAACAACTCATCCATTAATACAGAAAATAATCAACAGATTAAAATCGACAATGAAAATAATCATTAGTTGCAGCGCTATGTGCATCTACAGTAAGTAAGTGCAGCGTCTCGGAGATACATTCTGCTACACTGAACAATATATTGTGCCAGTTTCCGCGGCTGATTGGTGCTGAACCTTCGCGGTGTGGTGTGGTGTGGTGTGTGTGTTCAGGCGGGTCACTGACCTGATGGAAGGTGGGGGGAGGCGGGGGTCCTGGCGGAGGAGGGGGAGGGGGAGGAATAGGCATCCTGTCCCTCTGTTGGCACCTCTCTGTGTGTGTGGGTGGGTGGGTGGGGGGGGGGAGGTCAAAGGACCGGTGACTTCACCGTCTCAGCTGAGACGACACACGCCGACTCCTGCAAAATGAAAAAAATTTAAATGATCAAGCTAAAAAAAATAAAACATTTAAAAAAAAAAAGATCATTTAAATACTGAAACGTCTTTAACTGCACGGCCTCTCCGTTAAGGCCTTTTTATGGTTGTGCGGAGGCTCCACGCATAGCTTTCGCCGTAGCCTACATAACTCCTCTGATGTTTATACTTGTGTACTTGTGTGCTGGTGTGTGTGTGTGTGTGTGTGTGTGTGTGTGGAGCGTGTTTTAGAGCGAGGAGGAAGTGAGAGAGTGATGGCGAGTAGCGACTCTAGAGTCACAGTGAGAGAAACAAAGTGTCTCCTCTGTTCTTTCTGACCACGGTGGGAAACCTGGAGCAGGAAAAGTTAACCCTCTCCTGTTGTTTATGGTGAAGGAGAACCAGGAAATGAGTAAAGGGGGGAAATCCAACGCTACCAAGCCACGGCCGAGCCACGTTTAGTTACATTTTTCGAGAGGTGCGCGTCAGGCTACGGCGTAGGGTCCGGCGTAGACGCAGACGCAGAACCTTCGCCGTCGATTCTACGCACGACTAAAAAAGCCCCTTTAGGCAGCTCTGCTCTGGAAGTCAGGTGTAAATCATGAACGAATGATGTAATGTTCACGCTGCTGTGGCCAGCAAAACATGAATGCATTTGTTTTTTTGATTACGGTGAACTTGAACTAATCCCCTTTTTGGCATCGATAGCTCCTTAAGATGTAAAACCTTTTAGCTCTTTTAATGATGTCCTCTTGTTGCATCCTTTTCTTCTGCAACGGTGCAATGAAAACGTGACTGGAGGATTACTACCTGCTATAAACGTGCATACATTTGAATTTCATTTTGCAGATTTTCTGCAGATTTGGTTAAAATTTGAATGGAAAGCCAACACTGGTCCAACTGACCCGAGCTGAACAAAAGTCAACACAGGTATGAGGAAATATACAAACGCAGGAAAGAGGAGACACAAATCTTCCACTTCCAGAAACACACATCACCAGGACAAACAACGGCACAGCACAACGGTGTAACTTTATATCATACGTTAAACCTTCATTGTGTAATATTTGTTCTTTCACAAATATGTGCTCATCCGTGTGTAATTACTTCCACCAACTAATCAGAGGCAGAAAGTAATATTCAGTTGGTTGTCATATATACAGTTTCACCGCTAGATGGGAGAAATTCTTACACGATGTAGCTTCGAGCTTTGCTAAAGTAAAAGTTCAACGTTGTCTCGATTCACCAGTTAAAAAGGAACACGGCGACTTATTGGGACATTAGCGCAGCGGAGCGAGAGCTGCAAGCGTATCACTCCGCCCAAGTAGCAGCGCTTCGCCTTTCTGAGAATATAGTCCCCAGTTTGTATACAGTTAGAAGACGACTGTGTCTCAAGTGACGTTGTTATTTGTACACGCTGTGACTATACAAATCACATGTAAATAGGAACATGTTGGAGTTATTTTGTCACTTACTCGGAGCAGTAGGCTAGTTGGAGCCGGTTACCTCAAGGATCTGTGCTAAGCTAGGCTAGTTGGAGCCGGTTACCTCAAGGATCTGTGCTAAGCTAGGCTAGATGGAGCCGGTTACCTCCAGGATCTGGTCTAAGCTAGGCTAGATGGAGCCGGTTACCTCCAGGATCTGTGCTAAGCTAGGCTAGATGGAGCCGGTTACCTCCAAGATCTGTGCTAAGCTAGGCTAGATGGAGCCGGTTACCTCCAGGATCTGTGCTAAGCTAGGCTAGATGGAGCCGGTTACCTCCAGGATCTGTGCTAAGCTAGGCTAGATGGAGCATGTTACCTCGAGGATCTGTGCTAAGCTAGGCTAGTTGGAGCCGGTTACCTCCAAGATCTGTGCTAAGCTAGGCTAGATGGAGCCGGTTACCTCCAGGATCTGTGCTAAGCTAGGCTAGATGGAGCCGGTTACCTCCAGGATCTGGTCTAAGCTAGGCTAGATGGAGCCGGTTACCTCCAGGATCTGTGCTAAGCTAGGCTAGATGGAGCCGGTTACCTCCAGGATCTGGTCTAAGCTAGGCTAGATGGAGCCGGTTACCTCCAGGATCTATGCTAAGCTAGGCTAGATGGAGCCGGTTACCTCCAGGATCTGTGCTAAGCTAGGCTAGATGGAGCCGGTTACCTCCAAGATCTGGTCTAAGCTAGGCTAGATGGAGCCGGTTACCTCCAGGATCTGTGCTAAGCTAGGTTAGATGGAGCCGGTTACCTCCAGGATCTGGTCTAAGCTAGGCTAGATGGAGCCGGTTACCTCCAGGATCTGTGCTAAGCTAGGCTAGATGGAGCCGGTTACCTCCAGGATCTGTGCTAAGCTAGGCTAGATGGAGCTGGTTACCTCCAGGATCTGTGCTAAGCTAGGCTAGATGGAGCATGTTACCTCCAGGATCTGTGCTAAGCTAGGCTAGTTGGAGCCGGTTACCTCCAAGATCTGTGCTAAGCTAGGCTAGATGGAGCCGGTTACCTCCAGGATCTGGTCTAAGCTAGGCTAGATGGAGCCGGTTACCTCCAGGATCTGTGCTAAGCTAGGCTAGATGGAGCCGGTTACCTCCAGGATCTGGTCTAAGCTAGGCTAGATGGAGCCGGTTACCTCCAGGATCTATGCTAAGCTAGGCTAGATGGAGCTGGTTACCTCCAGGATCTGTGCTAAGCTAGGCTAGATGGAGCATGTTACCTCCAGGATCTGTGCTAAGCTAGGCTAGTTGGAGCCGGTTACCTCCAGGATCTGTGCTAAGCTAGGCTAGATGGAGCCGGTTACCTCCAGGATCTGTGCTAAGCTAGGCTAGATGGAACCGGTTACCTCCAGGATCTGTGCTAAGCTAGGCTAGATGGAGCCGGTTACCTCCAGGATCTGGTCTAAGCTAGGCTAGTTGGAGCCGGTTACCTCCAGGATCTGTGCTAGGCTAAGCTAACGGTGGAGCCGTCAGACAGAGTTACGACACGCACGGAGATGAGAAGGGTATGCATCGACTTGTCTAACTGTCGGGGTTACGGTGAATAAGCTAATGTCCCAATAAGTCGGCGTGTTCCTTTAATAAATGCCTTTAAATTGACCAAGTCAAATGTTTTCTGGGGGTTGGATAGAGCTCAGTCTGTTGTGGTGAACCACTTCATTGCCGCTTACGGTTAACAAGGACATACTGTAAGCCGCTGCATTATAGCGGCAGAGTGAAAGTGCTTTATTGTCTAGAGCACAATAATAAAGTGCTTTCTATTTCTATCTGTTTAAGTGGCTGCAACAGTGCCCGGGATTATTCACTTGATTTGTGGCGGGACTAACTTGAAACGGGACTCAGATGAGAGGAAAAGATCTGACAGAAAACCGTAGGAGACGTCAGAATAGACGAGACAAGAGATCTGCCTGCAATCATCACAAATGAGACAATGCTCCCTCTGTGTCGGTGGACATTTCTCAAATAAATCCAATATGCTGCGGGCGGCAACGTGAGCATTACTCACGTTCAAACCGTCATCGT
>CM042427.1:38874746-38989746 GCA_023631565.1 Gymnocephalus cernua | reverse complement strand
TACACTGAACAATATATTGTGCCAGTTTCCGCGGCTGATTGGTGTTGAACCTTTGTGGTGTGATGTGTGGTGTGTGCGTTCAGGCGGGGTCACTGACCTGATGGAAGGTGGGGGGAGGCGGGGGTCCTGGCGGAGGAGGGGGAGGGGGAGGAATAGGCATCCTGTCCCTCTGTTGGCACCTCTCTGTGTGTGGGTGGGTGGGTGGGGGGGGAGGTCAAAGGACCGGTGACTTCACCGTCTCAGCCGAGACGACACACGGCGACTCCTGCAAAATGACAAATCTTTAATTGATCAAGCTAAAAAAAATAAAACATTAAAAAAAAAAAAAAAAAGATCATTTAAATACTGAAACGTCTTTAACTGCACAACCTTTTTACGGTTGTGCGGAGGATCCATGCAGAGCTTTCGCCGTAGCCTACGTAAGTCCTCTGATGTTTATACTTGTGTGCGTGGAGCCGGCGTGTGTGTGTGTGTGTGTGTGTGTGTGTGTGTGTGTGTGTGTGTGTGTGTGTGTGTGTGTGTGTGTGTGTGTATAGCGTGTTTTAGAGCGAGGAGGAAGTGACAGAGTGATGGCGAGTAGCGACTCTACAGTCAGTGAGAGAAACAAAGTGTCTCCTCTGTTCTTTCTGACCACGGTGGGAAACCTGGAGCAGGAGAAGTTAACGCTCTCCTTGATCTCATGTTGTTTATGGAGAAGGAGAACCAGGAAATAAGTCAAGGGGGGAAATGCAACGCTACCAAGCCACGGCCGAGCCACGTGTAGTTAAATTTTTCGAGAGGTGCACGTCAGGCTACGGCGTAGACGCAGACCCTTCGCCGTCGATTCTAAGCACGACTATAAAAACCCCTTTAGGCAGCTCTGCTCTGGAAGTCAGGTGTAAATCATGAACGAATGATGTCATGTTCACGCTGCTGTGGCCAGCAAAACATGAAAGCATTTGTTTTTTGATTACGGTGAACTTGAAATAATCCCTTTTTGGCATCGATAGCTCCATAAGATGTAAAACCTTCTAGCTCTTTTAATTATGTCCTCTTGTTGCATCCTTTTCTTCTGCAACGGTGCAATGAAAACCTGACTGGAGGATTACTACCCGCTATAAACATGCATACATTTGAATTTCGTTTGGCAGATTTTCTGCAGATTTGGTTAAAATTTGAATGGAAAGCCAGCTGAACAAAAGTCAACACAGGTACGAGGAAATAGGCTACACAAACGCAGGAAAGAGGAGACACAAATCTTCCACTTCTAGAAACACATATCACCAGGACAAATAAGCACAACGGTGTAACTTTATATCGTATGTTAAACCTACCTTGTGTAATGTTTTGAGTTGATTATTAGCAAAAAAAAAAACTTTGTTCTATCACAAATCTGTGCTCATTCGTGTGTAATTATTTCCACCAACTAATCAGAGTATTCTCGTAAGCGTAGAATCTGCTATTCAGAATCATTCAGAATCCATACAGGCGAGTCGCTCAAATGCTTAGACAGTTAAATCAGTTCCCTCCAGAAAAACGCGATTATGCGATCGCAGAATTCAACGCATAATCAGCCAAAGTCCGCATATTAATGCGGGGGCCGCATTTTTTCAAATACGCCGCACTTTCGCCGAATAAATTGACGATTTCCGCGCAAAATATGCGGGTCTTGCATGATTTCATAATCCCCGCATTTTCGTTGCAAAAAAGTCACATATATCTCGGCAGAAAGATGAAAAATGTTGCGTTTACTTCACACAAGAGCAGCCGTTTTCCCCTGTTGCCATGGGAACGTTATGAAGTGACGTAATTTCGCCTACTGAGAACACGGTGATGGGGGAATCACTTTGTTTTCTCTTTTTCATCAAACCGCAGTTTTTGCAAGTTCCCGCAATTTTTGCAAGTTCCCGCAATTTTTGCAAGTTCCCGCAATTTTTGCAAGTTCCCGCAATTTTTGCAAGTTCCCGCATTTTCATCGCATAAAATGGCATAAATATCCCGCATATTCCATCGCATTTTTTAAGAAAACGTGCCGCATAATAGGGCTGGGCGATATGGCTGAAAACTGTATCACGATATAAGTGTTTCATATCAGTCGATATCGATAATTATTGATATTTTTTATGACCTATTTAAAATAAGGACCAGGAGAAAAAAATGTATTCAATTTAAACGTTTTTATTTTAAGCTTAACCTTCCTCCAATTATAACCCTCTCAGTTATAAAAGCAGAAATGTCAACACAACCACGGAAAACACTCAAATAATTCAAATGTAAACATAAGTCTAAAATCACAATGAACACTTCTGGTGAATGAAGTGTTTTAAAATATGTGCAGTGTTTTGTAAACGTAGGAGAAATTGAAATAAAACTGAGGTAGACTTTACATCTGTAACATAAAAAACAAACCTGGTACAGCACAGTAACAGTTATTATTTTTCTCCGTCTAACAGTCACGGTACAGCCTAAACCGTACATGGTGGGGGGGGGGTGGTAACCATGGTAACCTGCCTTCTCAACAGTGCTCAGCGGAAGCATGTCTTTGGCTATGTGATATGCCACTGCCTCCGTTATTTATTTGTACCGTTTAGCTTTTACAGTCATAAGGCACTGAGAGTACCTCTCCGTGGTGCTCTGCTGCTTGTGCGGGGTTCCAGCTGCAGATCTTGTTGGACGTTGCTGGCGAACACGGCTGTGCCGTGTGGACATTGGTCTGACTACGGTAAGACTTATAAAATCCAAAAAACTGCCATATTGGCGAGCTGACGTTTCCCGTTTCATCAAGAACTTCCGCGCTCGCTGCAGCACGCATTTTCCACTTATCACTCCACGCCGCTTCTGTTATTGAAGAATCCAACACGAGACAACGATATGGCGCAACCAAACACAATACTGTTACATGATTGGCTGTTAGCGTGTCATTCCCTACGTTGCTAGGCTACCAGAGAGTGAGTGCCTTTGTTCATGCAACCAAACTTGCTTTGAAACCTCTGGTTTCTTCCGACGAAGAAAAAAAAAAAAAAAAAAAAAAAATTATCGAACTTTTATCGAGCGCATTTTTTATTGATATTGATTACATGTCTATCGCGATACATATCGTTATCGTTTTATCGCCCAGCCCTACCGCATAATCAAGGATTTTTGCCCGCAACAATCACAAAAAAACTCTGTGTTTTTCTGGAGGGACTGTTAAATAAATGGACAAAGTGACTCCGTTGTTTTTGACGGAGACCAGTGAAGTCTGTTAGAAGCACTTTCACACTGCGCAGCCTCAAACTGAGCTTGAAGACGTAGATGTGACGTGAGCAACGTGTCTGAACGTTGTAAGTCTTCTGGTAGCTGTGCCAAGAGAAATCTCAATCATTCCCAATCTATCAGAGACGGAGAGCGTAGGTATATGTAAGGAGATAACATAGGCACAGGCTAATTACTGCTAACTAAAATGCTAGTTAACATTAGTAATTAAACTAAACAGCTGATGTAAGTCCAAACTGCCTGCGAGCTTCTCCTGTACTGTACGGTAATTCCTCTACATTGCGACAGTAAGTCTCGTGGTTAGGACACAACCGTTAGCCTATTTTTATAAAAACGTCTGCTACGGAGCCATAACGTGAGGTACAAGGTAACGGAGCCTTTTATACATTGTTGTGTTTCTTTGGAAATAAACAACGGACAAATGAAGTCTTGAAACGCTTCAGATGTAAAGTTATTGGCTGTCAAAGTGACGCCAAAATGAATGGCAGCCAATGGGATGCTAACGGGGGTGATGAGTGCTTCGTAGCATTAAAATGGCGCCATAGCGGCTTCGCTCTGTGGAGGCAGGCTGACCCCCTTGCTCAAATGATGGCCGCTGTCACTGCACGATGTGAGTCTCAACACGATCTGAGTCGCGTCGAGTTGCGCGTGCTCAGATTTAAACAATTTACGGCATAACGACAATAACGGAAGATGGGAACAGCAATAATAGAAGATATGGAAGATGAAATGGCAGTAATGTATTATTTAGCGTAACGCATCACACGTTCACGGCATGATCCCTCACGTCAGTTAATAAAAAATAAAAAAGTCAGTGAAAATGGAGCTACACGACCAAGTTGGTTCACTGCTGGCTACAAATTGGCAATCAGACACAACATCGGCTGTTACTTGAATGGTGTTATGAGCTAACGTTAGCAATCAAACAACCATAGATAGCATTTGATAACTAAAACGTTTTTGAAATGATTTCCACCTTTTATATCTTCTATTATTGCTGTTCCCATCTTCCGTTATTGTCGTTATGCCGTAAATTGTTTAAATCTGAGCAGGCGCAACTCGACGCGACTCAGATCGTGTTGAGACTCACATCGTGCAGTGACAGCCGCCATGTAGCACCTCCATCTTTAAAATACATTAGCCGAAGAGGGACATACCTCCACCATTCGCGCAGTGGCACCGCGACGAATGCCAGGGGGAGACTCGCTAGGGACTCGCCAGGGAAGCGAAAAAGAGAATTAAAAACGACAACGCGACAGGCAAAGCAACAAGACCAAAGTTAATATTGGAGCGGCTAGAACAGCTGCGTGTAAACGACGGAGATAAGAGGTCATTAGCCACCGTAGCAGGGGGGGGGGGGGGCTAGAAAGTAATATTCAGTTGGTTGTCATATATACAGTTTCACCGCTAGATGGGAGAAATTCTTACACGATGTAGCTTCAGGCTTTGCTAAAGTAAAGTTCAACGTTGTCTCGATTCACCAGATAAAAAGGAACACGCCGACTTATTGGGACATTAGCGCAGCGGAGTGAGAGCTGCAAGCGTATCACTCCCCCCAAGTAGCACTGCTTCGCCTTTCTGAGAATATAGTCCCCAGTTTATATACGGTTAGAAGATGGCTGTGTCTCAAGTGACCTTGTTATTTGTACACGCTGTGACTATACAAATCACAACATGTAAATAGGAACATGTTGCCGTTATTTTGTCACTTATTCGGAGCAGTAGGCTAGATGGAGCCGGTTACCTCCAGGATCTGTGCTAAGCTAGGCTAGATGGAGCTGGTTACCTCCAGGATCTGTGCTAGGCTAAGCTAACGGTAGAGCCGTCAGACTGAGTTACGACACGCACGGAGATGAGAAGGGTATGTATGGACTTGTCTAACTGTCGGGGTTACGGTGAATAAGCTAATGTCCCAATAAGTCGGCGTGCTCCTTTAATAAATGCCTTTAAATTGACCAAGTCAAATGTTTTCTGGGGGTTGGATAGAGCTCAGTCTGTTGTGGTGAACCACTTCATTGCCGCTTACGCTAACAAGGACATACTGTAAGCCGCTGTATTATAGCGGCAGAGTGAAAGTGCTTTATTGTCTAGAGCACAATAATAAAGTGCTTTCTATTTCTATCTGTTTAAGTGGCTGCAACAGTGCCCGGCATTATTCACTTGATTTGTGACGGGACTAACTTGAAACGTGACTCAGATGAGAGGAAAAGATCTGACAGAAAACTGTAGGAGACGTCAGAATAGACGAGACAAGAGATCTGCCTGCAATGATCACAAATAAGACAATGCTCCCTCTGTGACGGTGGACATTTCTCAAATAAATCCAATATGCAGCGGGCGGCAACGTGAGCATTACTCACGTTCAAACCGTCATCGTGAGGCTTAAGACGAATAAAAGAATAAACTCACTCCACCTTTCTGTAGGACAAACCCTGAACAGGTGAAAACATGAGATCACCAGGATTAGTTGCAACACGTTTGCCGTTTACATGAACGCAACGTTAACGGTTAATGAGAAAACAAGATGCAGAGGATGGATGCCAACATGTTTCAATTCTGCTGCTCCACAGTGGAAACAAATGTTTGTTCCCAATGTGCTCTCAAGAAGGAAATTCTTGGGGGAAGGAAGCGAGCAGCTCCTGGGAAACATCAGTGAAGTGACGAAGGACGATGAGCATTTCGACATTGAGGCTCAGGAAAAAGAAGAGGCGCTTTAAAAGCGTTAGTGCGTAACTTTTCTTTTTATATTAACCTAACCTATCCCTATGAACGTCCGTTACATTCAAGCCGTCGCCAAATGAGTTGCTCCAAAGCTAATTAAGACCATCAGCTCCACACAACTCTCTCTGGATCTCTCAGTGTGACTATGTTCAGAAGATTGTGGCGTCCGGCGACTTTCACATGCAGAAATTCAAGCCAAGATAATGACCTTTTCTGAAGAGTCCATTAGGGCTGCACAATATATCGTTTTTTATCGTCATCGCAATATCAACCGGCGCAATATACACATCGTGAAAATCTGCGACATATCGCTATAGACACAAAACAGATTTTTTTTTGTTTTAGGTGAAAGAAAATATGAGTAGAAAACTGCACATTCAAATGTAACGGTCATTCTTTTTTAGTGCTGCCTTTTATATTCAATTCATTGTTCAATTTGTTCAATAAAAGAACATTAGAAATTATTTCATTTGTTTTAAATTCAACAAGCGATGTGTTGTATTTTAGCAGAATACTGAAAGCAGCAGAACAGAGCACACTTTAATATCTGTTTATTTATCGCAAGTAATATCGTTACCGCGATATTCAACAACGTCATCGCATATCGCATATTTTCCTCATATCGTGCAGCCCTATAGTCCATCATGTTTTTTAACCCTCCGTGTCCTCCTTGGCTACTAGCAACTACGTGGAGGAGGGGTGGGGGTGCGTGCGCAATCACGGAAAGCTTGTATCATGCGGACGCGCCGACAGTTTTGTTGTCATTACTTAGAATTCCTCATGGGGGCGACAGAAACTACGCACTACAGCTTTAAAAAGGACTATACCATCGTCTAAAGGCGTTTTTCCACTGCTAGTACCAGCTCTACTCGGCCGCGTTGCCCCGTCCTCCTGTTTCCATGGCAGCATTAGTACCGCCTCACGCGTGAGGCGAGCGTGGCTGGTCATCTTATAGCGGCGCCGCAGGAAACTGCCGTGACCTAACGCTTCACACGCACAGAACGTGGAAGGTGTGTTGTTGTTGCCAGAAGACACATTTAGTTTCAGAAGAAGCTGGAGGAGCATCAACAAAACGCCGCTGGCTAAACTATTTAAAAATGGCGGGTTAGTTCAGGACGCCTCCTTCTGTCGCTTTCACGTCACCTTTTGGTATCGCCTCAGCTCGCTGGGAACCTCGACTGAGGCGATACTAAATAAAGTTCCTGTTAGCAGGTACCAGGGACTTTTTTTTCATAATGGTGAGTAAAGTCAAGGCGAGTCGAGCAGGTACCATGTGATGGAAGAACGCCATTAACAGAAACAGGTACCCACTCGAGGTCTTAACCGTTTTAAAATTTTGGCCCCGATTTTAAAATGGACCTGTGAAAACCTGAGGATGGTTAGACCGGATTCACGGAGCATTTGACCCAAACAGAGCGAGAACACAAACAAAAGATGCTCCTCCACCATTTAGTTCAAAAGGAGCATTTTACCCCTGCACTTTAAATGTCACACTAAACTACACACTGTAGCTTAGCCTCTCAGATGTCACTGTCCCTCATACGACCCACTTCCGCTCAAAATGGACGCTCTATACACTTTGTTATAACTTTTTACACATTAAATCTTCACAATATATGGCCATGCGATACACCACTTGAAAGCTTAGCCTCTCAAGATTAATTTAAGCCCACACACAAAGCATAAGGTGATTTATAGACGTTATAAAACTGTTAAAGAAAATAAATTAATTAAGAATTACACTGCGCAGCTGGTGTGTGTGCATTCATACCTTTTTGAGTGTCCCTTTATCCACAGAGGTGATATAATCCCAAAAAACTTTGTTTTCATAAATCCACAAGAGTCCAAGGAAATGAAATATCTAAGCCGTTTTATCCAAAACGAGTTATTCGCCTCAAAATCTTAAAGTTTACAAGCCCAGAGTTACAAAAACAGCTACGGGAGACTCAACAGCTTCGCTCTTCCAGCGGCTCTTCCGCTTCCTCCCGGTCGTCTAACGGCCAATGACCGCGTCCATGTTATTCTCTGAAGCCTTAGGAATCTAACGAGACCTCTCATAAGTCAATCCGTCACTCAGAGCCGGAGATAGACTGGTTTGACGGCCAACCACGGCTCGGAGGTGATGTGGGGTCAGGTGGGTTTGATCGACATTTGCTTCAGCCAGTTAAGATTCCATGCTATGAAACGCCCCTAGCCTTGTAGCCAATAAAAAGACGATTCCATTGACACCATGAAAGCCATTGAAATTTTAACCATGTGATGGCTGGCTCTGTGTTTCAGCACAGACAGTGACTGTTACAATGCAAAGCCCTCACTGACCAATTTATAATGACTTATTTCTATATATTAATGTATATAGTTATGTCAAGTATATGTGTGATTGATGTGGGTGTGTTTTTGTATTTGAGAAGTTTTTAATTTTGCACTTTTTTGGCTTTTTTCTTTGCACCTTTCAAGAAAAACGCACAGCCATATTTGTAGAAAAAAAATCATATAAAATCAATTTTTGAGTCTTTTGGCTTCTGGATTTTTTCTGTAGTAAGCAGACACATGTGGCTAATGTGCTGGATTGTCTGCTACCTCTCATATTTGTTCACAGCAGTATATTTTAATCATATTACAGATGTATGACTTGGACGGAAATAAAAAACTCTATTCTAGCCTCTGTAGCTCTGTGTCAGTGAGGCCTAGAATCACCCTGACACTTGGAACAAAAACTTGAGAGTGTTTCCTTTCCAATGATATCAGGCACATCCCAGAGTGTCAAAGTATACGGGAGCTGTACCACTTTTAATTTGGGTATGTCGTTGCATGAAATTTCAGCCGTAGATCAAGAGGTTAAAACTCATCTGTAGCCACGCTGGCAGGGAGACTCAAGATGTTGGTCTGTTGATCCTAAACGAAATATCTTGACAACTACGGATGGATTGAAATTTGGTACAGAAATCCATGAACGCCAGAGGGAGGAATCCTTCTGACTTTGGTGTCCTCGTTGCCTGGGAGGAGCGCAAGTAGGCGGGAGTTCATGGTTTGCAGAGTGGATGAATCTGAAAATGCAGTTCTCACATTTTACCGTTTCATCCTGAATGTGCATAATGTAAGTTTACTATGTGGGTATATTCCAGCGGTTCCTCTATAATTGTAAAGTCCCGATGGGGTGCAACACTACTATGTGTAGAGCTGCAAAAAAATGTTTAAATCAGTCACATTTTTCTGATTCCAGCTTGTTAAATGTGAATATTGTTCTAGTTTCTTCTCTCCTCTGGGACATTAAACTCAATATATTTGAGTTGTGGACGAAACGAGACATTTGAGGACGTCATCTTGGGGATTTTTGGGAAACTTTGATCCACACTTTTCTGACATTTTAGAGACCAAACAACTAAACTATTAAATCAAGAAAATAATCATTATTTGCAGCCCTAATTATTCACATATTTTATCGAGTCAAGGTACAGACAAAAAGAAGACGTAACTTAAATGCCTGTCCACATTACGCATAGCCTACCGGTATGTTATTCCCATACCTGAAACTGCTCTAAAAAACGTGTCAACACAATGATTGAGGTCACTAGATCTTCCCAAACCAGTTAGCTGTCTGGGCCCATTGTTGACTCCTCTCCCCTCCCTCACCCTCCCTCACCCTCCCTCACCCTCCGCTGCTGCCGCTCCATTCCTCAGGCAGCCTGTTTCAGTGTTGGGGCAGGTTTTTTAACCGAGGGAAACCAAAGGAATCTCACTGAGCAAGCTCGCCAGTCAGCCAGCCAGGGACGTGATTGAGACAGAAAGGCACAGAGACAGAAACTGAGAGTGGGTGGGGGGAGAGAGAGAGAGAGTGTGGGGGGGGGGGGGGGGGGGGGGGGAGTGGTGGTGGTGGGAGTGGGGGGGTTATCGCTTCTCGAGAGGAACAAGAAGTGTTTCGAGTCTGCTGAGTGTACAAAGACTAGAAGCCACAAAGATACTAGTTTAAATGCATTAAGCCTGTTGTTATAACCCACTAACAAAATAATTATACAACCGCTATTAGCACAACAACGTCATTCAGTTTGAAAATCGAGACGCATAAACCGGTGACCAGTTTGACAGATGACACCACGTCAGTGCTTCCTCTGTTACTTGTAGAAGCTTGGCGTGCCGCCAGGCCAACAGGAACCCCTCGCCAGGCCAGGAAAACATTTCAAATGCCAAAAATAACAGTAGGACGGGCGAGTGTATTATCTAAACTGCTGAATCATTTAAAGATTTTTTTGTTTTGGGGGTATTTTAGACCTTTATTTGGACAGCAAAAGGGGGCGCTGCATCGAGAAGTAAACCTCTATATGTGGGCGCCCGCTCTACCAGGTGAGCTAACCGGCCGCCCGACTGCTAATTCATTTAAACGAGTTACAAACAGGCGTGGAAGTGAACGACACGCTAACACGCGGACGGATTAGGTGTTGTGTTATTTCAGAGAATGATGAGAATGATGCCGTTTCGCCCTCGTCGTTCTCCGTGACAGACTGATCTCAAGAAGTGGCGTATGCATGACACGGCAATTCGTATGCCATTTTGGCGTGTTATCAAGTCGCATACTCGCTTCTTAGCGTGTTTATTAACGCCGTTTGGCCTCCGTTGACTTACATTACCTTGCAATAGCATGTCAGTTTACGCCGTAGCGAGTAGTACGAATGCCCGAAAATCCGCGTAGGGAGGTTGGTCGGGAGGGGGGGGGGGGTTAAAAAAACACGGGACTTTCACCCGGGACACCGGGGATTGTGCTTTTCCTAAACACAACCGTGCCGTTGTCACGCGTCCCGTTCTTCTTTACCTAAACCCAACCGTCCCCTTCTTCTTTACCTAAACCCAACCGTCCCCTTCTTCTTTACCTAAACCCAACCGTCCCGTACTTCTTTACCTAAACCCAACCGTCCCCTTCTTCTTTACCTAAACCCAACCGTCCCGTACTTCTTTACCTAAACCCAACCGTCCCGTACTTCTTTACCTAAACCCAACCGTCCCCTTCTTCTTCACCTAAACCCAACCGTCCCCTTCTTCTTTACCTAAACCCAACCGTCCCGTTCTTCTTTACCTAAACCCAACCGTCCCGTACTTCTTTACCTAAACCCAACCGTCCCGTACTTCTTTACCTAAACCCAACCGTCCCGTACTTCTTTACCTAAACCCAACCGTCCCGTACTTCTTTACCTAAACCCAACCGTCCCGTACTTCTTTACCTAAACCCAACCGTCCCGTACTTCTTTACCTAAACCCAACCGTCCCCTTCTTCTTTACCTAAACCCAACCGTCCCCTTCTTCTTTACCTAAACCCAACCGTCCCCTTCTTCTTCACCTAAACCCAACCGTCCCCTTCTTCTTTACCTAAACCCAACCGTCCCCTTCTTCTTTACCTAAACCCAACCGTCCCCTTCTTCTTTACCTAAACCCAACCGTCCCCTTCTTCTTTACCTAAACCCAACCGTCCCCTTCTTCTTTACCTAAACCCAACCGTCCCCTTCTTCTTTACCTAAACCCAACCGTCCCCTTCTTCTTTACCTAAACCCAACCGTCCCCTTCTTCTTTACCTAAACCCAACCGTCCCCTTCTTCTTCACCTAAACCCAACCGTCCCCTTCTTCTTTACCTAAACCCAACCGTCCCGTACTTCTTTACCTAAACCCAACCGTCCCGTTCTTCTTTACCTAAACCCAACCCCTTCACCGTGATGCCAATTCCTCGAGCCGTCTCTGTGTCGCTCTTACACTGTTGCTCCTGGCAACCGATAGCGTAGGATCCCAAAATGGTGGGCGGGCTCAGACACCTCCCAAATCGTCACGTGACAGCAAGCTACCATGACGTATGTCCTCATTCTCAATACGATGTAGGCATCAATGCGGATAGCTTAAAATGCAACGTGCAGCATAGACGTACACACGGATAGCTCAAAATGCGCACCAATAACACGCCACTCGGCTTTAGAAAGCGGCGTGTATGTTTACGCGAAGTCATGATGTCACGTTGCCCGTGAAGTTTGCTAGAAGAGAATGTAATGCGGCGTTTGACGTGAAGTGAGCTGAGACTGCGCCGGAAGTAGAGCTGCGATAATTAGTTGATTAACTGCTTTAATCCAGCAGCAGAAACGGAGTCAAAGAGAATTTTGACGATTGATTCATCTTTTCAATCAATTATTAAGTCAAAAAAATACATCAAAAACACACTTGTTACAGCTTTAGTAGTGCAAAGACTAGCTATAAATTGAATAGAGTTTGATTTATAAAGTAAAGAACTATTGGAACATGAGTCTGGACTCCGGCAACATCTGATGGGAATTTTCCATAATAACGACATCTCACAGACTTGATAGATTAATGGATATTAGAAAATAGCAGCCCGTTGCAGCCGGCATTGCTTTCTATTTTTGGAATACGTTCCCTCTTTTATTCGGAGATACAGCCGATGCCAAACATGAAACGAGTCTGCTGCTGACATAAGCAATTTAGTAAAACCCTGAACAGATGTAGGAATAATTGAGCTTCTTAAAAAGGGATCAAAGAGGACAAAAACAAAGGTCCCTAGATACAGAACACTTGGTGTGAAGTTTGTCCTCGGCTCGGCTTCTGCCCTGGTAACTGAAAGAGTAATAAACTCATTAAATAAAGCCGTTAACTCGGTGAGTCAACAATGATGCCAGCGAGAGCTTGATGTACAGTAGGTCGGGGTGGCGGCGAACTGGATACAGCCGACCGTCTGTCAAAAAGTCTTCTTTTAAACTTTTAGAGAGGCACGTAAACACCTTTATTTAGCGGTCATTTAAAAAACACATAAAAAAAAAAGGTCTCCATCATAAATTCTCCCAGTGTTTGTTGACCAAAAAGTCCAAAAACCAAAAAGATACTCAGTTCACTATAATAGACACAACTTCATATTTGAGAAGCTTTGTAAATCTTTAATCGTTTCGGTTGATTTAAAGCGAAAATGCCGATTTAAAAATTGTCGCAGATTCATTTTCTGTCCATAGACGTAAAGGTAGGGCTGCAAGTAAAGATTATTTTCATTGTTGATTAACCCTCATGTTGTCCTCAGGTCAAATTTGACCCGTTGTCAAAGTTTTTTTTAGAACAGAAAATATGGGACGTCGAAATAACTGCTGAAAATGTAAAAAAAACAAAAACAAAAAAACCCGACAAACTTTAGGAAAAGCAACAAAAACAATGAAAAAAAACTGTCAAAAACACTGAAAGAAGACCTACAAACTTTGGAAAAAGCGCCAAAAACTTAAAAAAAAAAAAAAGTGCCCAAAACATTGAAAAAGTCACAAAATCGTCAGGAAAAAGCCGTACAAATGTTGAAAAAAGTGACCAAAGCATTGAAAAAAAAAAAGCAACTTAAACAACAAAAGTGTTTTTTTCATGGTGGAAGACAGCACAAGGGTTAAGCTTGTGATTATTTCCTCAACTAATTGATAAGTTGTTTGGTCTATAAAATGTCAGAAAATGGTGAAAAATGTGGATCAGTGTTTCCCAAAAAGCCCCAAGATGACGTCCTCAAACGTCTTGTTTTGTCCACAACTCAAAAGATATTAAGTTTACTGTCACAGAGGAGAGAAGAAACTAGAAACGTATTCACATTTAACAAGCTGACATCAGAGAATATGTTCTCTGAGTCCACCTACCTACCTACCTACCTACCTACCTATCACATAATCTGACTAAACCTTTCCATTCAACATCAAAAGGAAAGTACGTTCCATAAGTAGGTCAGTTTTCTCACATCAACAGCGTAATGTTGCACAGGGAAATACAACCAGGGAGGGAGGGAGGGAGGGAGGGAGGGAGGGAGGGAGGGAGGGAGGAGAGCTGCATGAGGAAGTTGGATGCTTTTGTGGTTTAAGGAACTAGACTGACATAAAGCCCTGTGGCTCTGTGTGTGTGTGTGTGTGTGTGTGTGTGTGTGTGTGTGTGTGTGTGTGTGCGTGTGTGTGTGTGTGTGTTTCTAGGCTTTTTTCGGGCACTCACACAGTCCAAGTACAGCAATAACATATCCTGCTTTGCGTGCTCATCCACTTCCAGGACAGATTGTGCCATAACTTGTTTAACAGTGTAGCAAAGCACGCACCTATTTATAAACACAATCTTAAACTATGAATCATGTTGTTGAACAAATCCAGGAGTTTTTCTGCAAGATAAAAAAAAACATGCAAACGGAGTGACATAAAGCCAATGGTTGAATGTAACTAAGTAGATTTACTCCAGGCGCTGTACCCCTAACCCTGTACAGATTTAAGGCAGCTGTACTTTAATTGAGTAGCCTATTCCCATGTTTTTGGCAGCATTATGCTTTTACTTTACTACATCTCAGAGGTTAATAAAATTGTACTTTTTACTGCACTAACGTGACATTTGTCTGACAGCTTCTTCTGTCCAGTGAAAACCTCGTATCTCCAGATGTGTTGTTGAATGTTTGTGTTAACCTGTTTCTTTATATGTTGACAAAATTATCCTACATCTTAAGCTAAATAAAGTCTTTAAAAAAGTCGTGATCAGCTAGAAAATGCATCGTCACAAAGCCCAAAAACATGGCTGTTTTCCTGACACCATGAAAAGCTGACATTGTAGAGATACTATTATTATTATTATTATTATTATTATTATTATCATCATTATTATTATTATTATTATTATTATTATATTCATTGTGCATGCATTTTCCTGCAGCAGAGGTTTAATGAGTACTTTAACTTTTCATCCTTCACGTACATAAATGTTGCTGAAGTAAGATTTTGAATGCAGGATTTATACTTGTAGTGAAGTATTTTCACAGTGTGGTATACCGTATAATAGGGTGACCGGACGTCCCCGGTTTCGGTGACCTGTCCCTGGCTGGAGCTGTCCCTAAGTCGTGTCTCTAAAACGTACCTCACATATAATTAGTCTTCTGCTGGTTATACTACAGCACTTACTTTTCAAAAATAGGCATATGCCTAATTTTGGGGAATACTATTTGCCACAAAAACATTTAATATACGTCTTAATTACAGAGAGTCACGTCTCCAAAACTCCTCCACGCACAGAAGCCCCCTGCTGGTTGTCTGAATCTCTTTTCAAAATGCACCAGATTGATGCATTTACATGTTAAATTAGACAACATTTTCTTACAGGGGAGCATGCCCATGGACCCCCCCACTAGGGGGGCTCGTGCCCCAGTGCAGCTCTAGGTCTAGTGACGCCCCTGGGCCAGTGTCCCGGTTTTAAGTTTACAAAGACAAAAACATTACCTGTTTTGGAGGTATTTACACTTCTGAGCTGAAAATGTCCCCTGGATTTTGTCCCCATAAATCTGGTCACCTTACCGTATATAAGTACTTATATAAAAGTAGTAGGATGCGAGTACTTCTTCCATGACTGCATGAAGATCAGTAAAACAGGATTTAAATCAGGCCTGGGCAGGTTGTTTAGCCGCTCCCAGGTGAAAGGAAAGCAGACGCATATACCTGGCACGATAGCTGCAACTTAGGTGGAGTAAAGTTAGCTTGTTACTCACCCTGGCTCGAAGAACAGGACGTTTGGTAATAACAACAATAATAATAATCTATAGATAATAAAATATCCAAAGTCCTCCAAAACAACATGAATGGAAAGTGCCGCTGTGGCGAATCCTCCGTCGGTGCAGTAGGTTGGGAGGGTGCTGGCAAGTCCTGGTGATGTAACTTAACGCCACCAAAAAAACAGGTTAGCCGGCTAACGTTAGCACGCACGCTCGCTCGCTCGTTGTCGACGGCGGTTAGCAACCAACCAGCTCGGCTAGCTAGCCGCAGTTAGCTGGTTAGCATCGAGCTGTTTACGTCCCAGCTGTCAGTGTCAGCGCAGTCCGGCTGCCTGGAAGTTACGTTGCGAGACTTCTGCGAGAAAACGAAGTGTTTAAGAGTCACTTTTGATAGTTTCCAGGTAGCGACGGAGAACTTTACCCGCCCTGTTGACTTGCGAGCGGTGCCATTACTCGCCGTTGACACCGTTTTTATCGGTGCCTTCTCGGAAACCCGGAAACGTACCGACACAAAATGGAGGCAGAGCTATTCTGCGCTGCGTTAAAGTGCTGTCGGAAATGGCAGATTCCAGACTCCAAGTTTTTTTTTTTTTTTCCCCAGTCGATTACGATATTGATTAATTTATGGATTTATGGATGAGTTGTTTACATACACACAGACACATAACTGGTTATTCCTTAGACAACAGACCTCTATACAAAATGATAACTTACTTGCTTTTGTAATGTAACTAAGTATTACTTTCTATGTATATTACATCCTAATTTAGTAGTTTATTTAATCTAAATCTTGGACACTAAAGCTGTCAGACAAACGTAGTGGATGAAAAAGTAGAATATGTCCTTCTGAGATGTTCATTTCATTTTCATTTTATTGTTTATTTTTACAGGGACAATGCACAATTAAAAGTAATTGCACAATTAAAAGTAATTGCACAATTACAAGTAATTGCACCAGAGTTAGCTAATAGCTAGTTGACATCTGCTGTCCCTGGGCAGGTAAACAAATAAAATAACATACATTACATATACACCACATAAAACATCATAATACATACATATCCAGGAATATAACATTTAAAACCAGAAAATAAAACAGATAATTTACAAACACAATCATTAGTGGTTGCAAGTCTGTTCTGATAGCAGCCAGTACTTGAGGTTATTTTTAAAAATTGAGAAGCTATTGAGGCTCCGGATGTTTGTAGGTAAGGAACTCCACAACCCCGCTACTCTAACCGAAAAAGCTCTTTGCCCAAAGGCTGTTTTTCTGTACCGCGGTACCAAATCTCCCCCGGCAGATGCTCTAGTCCTACCGGCACTTCCGTTATGGGTCACACATCCCTGAAGAGGAGGGGGAGCAAGATTATGAATAATTTTGTACACCAGGCACACATCAGTATAAAATACAAAATTATTAAAATTTTAAAAATGTAACCTTGTCAAAATAGTACAATGATGGTAGTCCCTTGGTTTTTTATCACTTTCATAATTTGTTTAAAGGTTTTTGATGTAGTGGAGTACTAAGTATTATGAAGCATAACATGGTACCTAACTAAACTGAAGTACACAGCACTACAGTAGATGTACTTGTTACCTTCCACCACTTAATCCAAGTAAACATTGTCTCGTTTATTAATATTCACGATGGGATTTCTTGTTGTGAATAAACTGGTCATTCCTTAGACAACAGACCTCTATACAAAATGAAAAGTTACTTGCTTTTGGAATGTAACAAAGTACATTTACTCAAGTGCTGTACTTAGGTACAATGTGGATGTACTTACTGGAGTATTTACATTTTACGCAACTTATATACTTCACCTCAGATGCAAAAATTGTACTTTTTATTTTGGGGGGCTGCAACTAAAGTTTATTTTCCCAGTCTATTAAGATATTGATTACTTTCTGGACGAATGGATGAGTTGTTTACACACACACACACACACACACACACACACACACTTTACTGTCACAGAGGAGAGAAGAAACTAGAACAACATTCACATTTAACAAGCTGGAATCTGAGAATTTTTGACTCAAACTGATTAATCGATCATCAAAATAGTTGATTCATTTAATAGTTGGCAACTAATCAATTTATCTTTGAAGCTCTAAAGCAGAGGTCTTCAACGTTTTTTAGCCAAGGACCCCTTAACTGGAAGAGAGACGGATCAGGGACCCCCTACTACATATATTGTATAACATGTTGCATATTAAACTGGGCCTACAATAACATGTAGGGCGGTCTAAAGCCTTTATATACATACACCTTTTTTGCATAGAATACTAAGCTATTAAAATAGTTGCTGGAATAATTTTATGAATGAATGTTTTAATGTTAAACATACATGTGGCACAGTGAATCCTTAGGAATAATAATAATAATAATAATAATAATATGTTGGATTATTTCTTTTAGGACATAATTTAATTTGGAGGCCCTCCTGCATCGACTCTGAGGACCCCCTCGGGGTCACGGACCCCCTGTTGAAGATCCCTGCTCTAAAGTATTTAATATATTAAGTTACTCCGGAGGTTCATATTATTATTGAACAATATTCATTTATTAGCATTTTAGTGCTCGTTGAGGACGTGAAGAGCATTTTCCCAAATGTGTGTTTTTTTTTTTTAAAGGTTTTTAATTGAAACCCAAACTTTTTTATACAAAAACATTTCGTATTTATCTACAGTTAACGCAGTACAAAATAGACAAAAAGTATGATTTAACTGGGTGGTGTAATCTGTAGCAATGCATCATATTCTATGAGATCATCGTATGTTTGTAGCGTCGTTGTCCAGTGAGAACCGCGTATTTCTAAAAAGTTTAAAAACTTTTCACGGTGTCAGAAAAACAGCCGTTTTCAGCTTTGTGACGATGCGTTTTCCAGCTGATCCCCCCCCAAAAAAAACTTTATTTAGCTTAAGAAGGAGGAGAATTCATCCTTCAGTTTATCACAAACATTCAACATCAGCACATCTGGAGATACGAGGTTTACACTGGACAGGAAGGGGAGGAAAAAACTGTCATCTGAAAAGTAACTACAGCTGTCAGACAAATGTAGTGGAGTAAAAAGTAAAATATTTACTTCTGAGATGTTGCGGAGTAAGTATAAAGTACCTCATATGTGTACTTACCTATAAAAAAAATAAATACAGCAATTGTGTAAATGCTGTTGCTTTTCAGCACCGAATACTTGTTAATATAACGTGTAACTATGTTACTACTTGTAAGTTATGGTGAACTTCAGACCGGTGACTCACCTGTAAGGTATTTAAAAAAACAAAAGAGCTTTAAAGACTTCTCATCTGTGAGGAACACGACGGACAACATTACCAGATTATATAACATGGTTATTCATTGTTATGAACTGAAACTGTAAGCTACACAGTATATTCATGTGCACATTGTAAAAAAAATAAATAAAAATACTCCCTGTATTGTTACTTGTTGTATTGTAATGAAACTGCGTTGTGTGTATATATATATATATATATATATATATATATATATATATATATATATATATATATATATATATATATATTTTACTTTTTGCACTTTACATCCCACTTCAGGTGTAATTGTCCTGACATTATGTCTTATTTGTATATTTGTATATTATGTTGATATGTGCCTATATGTATATTGTTGTCTCTATTGTACAGTATGCGTCTATATTACTATTTTTCTATATATATAGTAATATATAAATATATATATATATATATTACTTTTTGCACTTTACATCCCACTCCATGTGTACTTGTCTTGATATTATGTCTTATTTGTATTTTTGTATATTATGTTGATATGTGCCTATATGTATAGTCTCTATTGTACAGTATGCGTCTATATTTCTCTCTCTCTCTCTCTCTTTATTTATATATATATATATATATATATATATATATATATACTTTCTGCACTTTACATCCCACTCCATGTGTACTTATTTTGATATGTCTAATTTGTATTTTTGTATATTATGTTGATATTTGACTATATGTATATTGTTGTCTCTATTGTACAGTATGCGTCTATATTCTATTTTATTTTTTATTTGTTGAATGTATAGAGTTAATACCTACCGAAGTAAAATACCTTGTGTATGTATTAGTACACTTGGCCAATAAAAAACTGATTCTGATAAAATGTCTTTGAAAGCAGCATAAAAGTCAGGTGACGAATTTAAGTCACGCATGCGCAGTGCAAACTAAAGCATTTCCGGTCAAGATGGCGCTGAGCAGAGGAGCAGGATTGTGGAGGACATGCTGCAGGTTGTTACCCAAACAGCCGCTTCTGACCGCCGCCGCGGTCCGAACACAGAGCACCGTGAGCGGGGACCCGATGCCCCGGACCTCCCTGTCCCGGCCGCCGTGGCCGGAGCAGATGATCTCGGTCCCGGAGGAGGAGGAACAGAGCCGACACGCCGCGGTGGTGAGCACCGTGAACCGGCGGATCCACCAGCAGGACTTCGGCCGCCTGTTCGCCGTGGTGCACTTCGCCGGCCGCCAGTGGAAGGTCACCGGCGAGGACCTGATCCTGATCGAGAACCACATCGAGGCAGAGTGCGGGGAGCGGATCCGCCTGGAGAAGGTGCTGCTGGTCGGCGCGGAGGACTTCACCCTGCTGGGCAGGCCTCTGCTGGGGAAGGAGCTGGTCCGGGTCGAGGCCACCGTCCTGGAGAAGACCGAGTCCTGGCCCAAAGTCCACATGAGGTTCTGGAAGAGACACCGGTCCGAGCGCAAGAGGATCATCATCCAGCCGCAGACGGTGCTCCGGATCAACAGCATCGAGCTGGCCCCCAGACTCACATGATGATGATGATGATGAAGAGAACTGGACTATTTCACACACAGACTGTTTGTTTTTCAGTTAATATAAATATGTATTTTGTGTGTTGTCTTTGTGACGCTGCAGAACGGACAGAGTCCAAAACAAATTTCCCTTTTGAGGGCAATAAAGTATATCTTCTCTTCTCTTTGTTTACATTAAACTCAGCCCCACTTGTTGATTTGGGTTTAAAATCTGTAAATAATAAATCTTCATCTTTTGCATTTGACTTATTTATGTTAAGGTTAGTTGTTTACAAAAACTTTCTAAATCAGATTTTTGACAAAAGAACGTTGAAAAAATGTTGGAAAAAGCTACAAAAATGCTGAAAGAAAGTTACCCAAAAAAAAAAAAAATCTGAAAAAAGTGACATTTTTTTTTTTTGGCAAAGGTGACAAAAACTTGACCAAAAATTGGGGAAAAGTGAGAAAAAAAACATTGGAAAAAGCCACAAAAAAACATGGACAAAAACATAATTTAAAAAAAAGGCCAAAAAATGACAATGTTGGAAAAAGCTACAAAAATGCTGAAAAGTTACCAAAAAAAAAAAAAAAACAGAAAAAAACTAAGGACAAAGGTGACAAAATCGTGACCAAAAATTGGGGAAAAGCGAGAAAAAAACATTAGAAAAAGCCACAAAAAAAAAAAGTTATTAAAAATTGACAAAAATATAAATTTAAAAAAGGCCCAAAAATGACTGTTGGAAAAAGCTACAAAAATGCTGAAAAAAAGTTACCCAAAAAAAAAATAATAAAATCAGAAAAAAGTGACAAAAATTGGGGAAAAGTGAGAAAAAAACATTGGAAAAAGCCACAAATAAAACGTGTTAAAAATTGACAAAAACATAATAAAATAAAAAAGGCCAAAAAATGACAATGTTGGAAAAAGCTAACTAAAATGCTGAAATAAAGTTACCAAAAAAAAAAAAAAAATCTGAAAAAAGTGCCAAAAAAAAACTTTGGCAAAGGTGACAAAAACTTGACCAAAAATTGGGGAAAAGTGAGAAAAAAACATTAGAAAAAGCCACAAATAAAACTTGTTAAAAATTGACAAAAACATAATAAAAAAAAACAGCCAAAAACTGACAGAATTGAGGAAAAAAAACATGACAATAAAATTTGAGTAAAATCGACAAAAACGTCAAAAAGTGTAGAAAAAGAACAAAAAAATGTTGAAATTTCGACCCATCAAACCACAGAGTTGCACGGTCGACGGGAACACAACACGAGGGTTAATAAAAATACGTAACACAAGTACAACTGTTGATGAGCTGCTTTAATGCAGCAACAAGCCGACTCTTTGGACTGTTTACATTAAACTCAGCCCCACTTGTTGATTGGGTTTAAAATCTGTAAATAATAAATCTTCATCTTTTGCAGTTGATTTATTATTTTCTTTCTATGTATATATTACATCCTAATTTAGTAGTTTATTTAATCTAAATCTTGGACACTAAAGCTGTCAGACAAACGTAGTGGATGAAAAAGTAGAATATGTCCTTCTGAGATGTAGTGGAGTACTAAGTATTACGAAGCATAACATGGTACCTAACTAAACTGAAGTACACAGCACTACAGTAGATGTACTTGTTACCTTCCACCACTTAATCCAAGTAAACATTGTCTCGTTTATAAATATTCATGATGGGATTTCTTGTTGTGAATAAACTGGTCATTCCTTAGACAACAGACCTCTATGCATAATAAGTTACTTAATCAGTTGCCCTTTTGGAATGTAACTAAATACATTTACTCAAGTGCTGTACTCAGGTACAATGCGGATGTACTTAACTTGAGTATTTCCATTTTATGCAACTTATATACTTCACCTCAGATGCAAATATTGTACTTTTTATTTTGGGGGCTGCAACTAACATTTATTTCCCCAGTTGATTAAGATATTGATTACTTTCTGGACTCTCTCTCTCTCTCTCTCTCTCTCTCTCTCTCTCTCTCTCTCTCTCTCTCTCTCTCTCTCTCTCTCTCTCTCTCTCTCTCTCTCTCTCTCTCTCTCTCTCTCTCTCTCTCTCTCTCTCTCTCTCTCACTCTCTCTCTCTCTCTCTCTCTCTCTCTCTCTCTCTCTCTCTCTCTCTCTCTCTCTCTCTCTCTCCTCTCTCTCTCTCTCTCTCTCTCTCGTCACAGAGGAGAGAATAAACTAGAATAATATTCATTTAACAAGCTGGAATCGGAGAATTTTTGACTCAAATCGATTAATCGATCATCAAAATAGTTGATTCATTTAATAGTTGGCAACTAATCAATTTATCTTTGAAGCTCTAAACGTTTTTAATATCTTAAGTAACTACGCAGATTCATAATATTAATGAACAATATTCATTTATTAGCATTTTAGTGCTCGTTGAGGACGTGAGGAGCATTTTTCTCAAATGTGGAACAAAGATACGCGAGACAAAAGATTTTTAACAGTCTGCAAAACAACAGCTTTCATTTATTTATTTATTCATTATGAACCTGATTGAATGGTCTGCTCGCCGTTCGCCCGGCGGAACAACTGATCTCTCGAAGGCACTGTTGAACATTTCTGCTCAGTGGTCGTTAAGTTTACTCGTTAACTGGACTCCAAACGCAGGAGGTGATTTTTTTTTTTTTTAAATCAGCTTGTCCAACAGGCAAAAAAAACAAAAGTGATTACACCAAATGAAATGTTGCTACTCGTGTTAACGAGGCTGGTAGCGATATCGTAATAAACCCAGATGTTGGACTCTAAATAAGGAACTACTCCTTTAAACAGTGAGGCGAGAATCATGACGTCATATCCAGCAGCTTCTTAAAGGTGCTCCAAGTTCTTTAGGCAACATTTTGTGTCACATACAGCAAACGTCTCCTCGCTATCTGCTGGCTGCCTGTCCCCTGAACACACTGTAAAAATAACAAAAAAAAAAAACAGTCTCTGTAGACAGCCCAGGCTCCACAAACGCCAACAAAAACAAACCGGGCCAACCTGCACCACCAAACATAACAAACAGCGTTTCCAGCCAATAACCGACAAGAAGGATTTGGGGGATGGATGCATTATGGCGTTTTTCCACTGCTAGTACCGGCTCTACTCGGCTCGGCCGCGTTGCCCCCGTCCTCCTGTTTCCATGGCAGCATTAGTACCGCCTCATGTGTGAGGCGAGCGTGGCTGGTCGTCTTATAGCGGCGCCGCAGGAAACTGCCGTGACCTAACGCGACACACACACAGAACGTGGAAGGTGTGTTGTTGCTGTTGTCGCCAGAAGACACATTTAGTTTCAGAAGAAGCTGGAGGAGCAACAACAAAAACACCGTTGGCTAAACTATTTAAAAATGGCGGGTTAGTTCAGGACGCCCCCGTCTGTCGCTTTCACGTCACCTTTTGGGATCGCCTCAGCTCGCTGGGAACCTCGACGCAGGTGGTAGCTACTAAATAAAGTTCCTGTTAGCAGGTACGCAGGGACTTTTTTATCATAGTGGAAAACCCAAAAAAGGCGAGTAGAGTCGAGGCGAGTCGAGCAGGTACCGCGTGATGGAAAAAACGGCATTAGTGCGTGGAAGGGACGGGACGAGGAGGAGGAGGGAGGGGGAAGGGATGAGGAGGGAGGGGGAAGGGACGGGACGAGGAGGATGAGGAGGGAGGGAGGGGCGAGGTAGCCTCCGTTTTGTTTGACAATACTTTGAACGTCAAGAAGAAGTGACGTCACCCAACGTCGCTTAGAGCGCCTTTAACCTTCCCCGACTTCCTGAATGAACTTTGTCCGCTCGCAAGGACAAAGTTCCCAGCATCCTTTTCACAACCGTTTTCAGGAGTTCCTCTACGTATAATAATAAAGATACAACTTTATTTATTCATCCCGAGGGAAACAAAACACGTCCTGTAGGAAAAAAATAATAATAAAAAAAAAAAAAACCTCACGTTGATCTCAGAACGGCTGAAATGACTGTATTGCTAAGTTGTTGTTTTTTTCTTCTTCTTGTTTTCTTAAACCCACACACATCCTGCGG
The DNA here is from genome assembly GCA_023631565.1 of Gymnocephalus cernua. Lineage (NCBI taxonomy): Eukaryota > Metazoa > Chordata > Actinopteri > Perciformes > Percidae > Gymnocephalus > Gymnocephalus cernua. Next base: position 38,965,453 of record CM042427.1, on the reverse strand, counting down.
GGCGTCGCTATGCAGAGTTAAGACACGCGGTTTAATTCGTCCTCGGGCCGAGAGTTGAGTCGGCCGCTACGGTCGCCGAGGTTACGTCTACGCGGCTAGGTTTTCGTTTTTGGAGCGGCGTTTTTGAGACAAAAACGATCTCTGTCCACACAATAGTTTTAGCACCAGTAGTGGAGCTAAAACTCCGTCCGTGTTACCACGTCTGACATCACGTATCACGTGACCGTTCACTCACTCACTCACACACACACACACACACACACACACACACACACACACACACACACACACACACACACACACACACACACACACACACACACACACACACACACACACACACACACACACACACACACACACACACACACACACACGCCGGTGTAAACAGGAAGCAGACCGTCTGACGTTACTCTGCGGTTAAAAATCGTGGATGTAGAAGTCGGAAAGACTTTTGCAGAGAGAACAATAACGCCTGGCCGATGAGACGTCGGAGTAGTGCGGACGCGAGGCGTAAATGTAGCAAAATATATTAGTTCATAAATCAAAACGCAGTGTAGATGTCGCCTGTATCTGATTTGTAGATTCATGATGAAGTCCAAAGGATTGGTTAGGATTTTAAGTCCATCTTGTTACGATGCTCGCGTGCTTCTCGTACGTCGTGCGAGTTCCTCCTGTTCGTCCTGGCCGTGAACGGAGCCCTTCGATCCACTCGGCAAAAAAAAAAAAAAAGCCGACGTGAGGCTTCTGCCGAATACGTTAGACATGCGGAGAGAGTATCTCTGTCCCGGTAGCTGCACGAGGTTTCTACGTGGCGCGTGTGGCGTCCTCGCAACGAACCGACACGCGACCACTAAAGACGCCTCTCTGCCGCGCATCGGCGAGGAAACACAAAACGAGAGAGAAATTCGTAACAAAAACACTGCGTTAGATACTAAAAAAAAAAAAATCGCTGACCAACAGCTCAGTCTTTGGACCTGGAGGTGATCAGAGCTCCACAGAACGATTGATGACGCAAAATTCATGTTGAAGTTAAACTCAGATTAATTTCCCGGAAGGTCGGAATAAAGAATCGGGAAGATCGGGAAAGTCTCGGCTCCAAGTCTGGATTTGTTTTTTTTTTGTTATTTGTATTGTTATACATGTCAATGTGTCTTTGAATGATGTGTCTGCAAAGGAACCTGGAAGTTAGGACTTCACTTTGTTACAGAAATGCTAAATTTAATGCATTTCATTGTTAAGAGCCGACCGGTCCCGTTTGCATCCATCAGACCTGCTGTTTGACCGACTGTTAACATTTCCTTTCTCCCCACATCATTTACGAGATCCTACATTAACTGCATTTTCTACAAAACTGAATAAATGCAAACATCAATCAAAGTCTGTTAGTGAAACGATGTGTCTAATCTGCTCTTTTTTTTTACCTTTAGGGAGGATATGGGTGTTTTTGGTGTGATGGAGAGCCTCATCTTTTATCTTTTGTTTGTCAGTATATATGTATGTGTCATGTATGTTTTTTTTCCTTGAGGTCTCCTCAAGTTGTCTTGTTAACTGTTCTAATTGTGAATGTATTGTATGCGTTTGCCTTAAAGGACCCCCTCGAAAACACGATGCTGCATCTCAAGGGGTTATTCCTAATAAAGAATTTCAAAGCTTTACCGGTGATTCGCCGGATGTGAGAAATTTTAACTCAAGATCTATTTTTTCTCCATTCTTGAAGCCGCCTACGATCCGCGGTAAAACCGCTCTGCGCCGGCTGTGCCACTGTTGTCCTATATATTTAGAGAGGCGGAGACAACTCGGAGGAAGAGCTGCCCTCGGAGCGGCGCGCCCGCTTAAAGTTGCCGCGGAGCGTCGCGCTCAAAGTTCAAATTACCTCGTTGCCGCCGACCTTTTACAAAGGTGCTCTGAGCGATGCCACGTGTTTGTTTTTTACGCTACATTTTGTGTCACATACAGCAAACGTCTCCTCACTATCTGCTAGCTGCCTGTCCCCTGAACACATCTCGCGGTCTCTGTAGACAGCCCAGGTTAGTGCACGGAAGGGAGGAGCAGGAGGAGGGAGGGGCAAACTAGCCTCCATTTGTTTTTGACAATACTTCGAACGTCAACAAGAAGTGACGTCACCCGACCCTTTAAAAAGGTGCAACCGAAGCCAGAAGCAACGACGACGTAAACCTGCGCTGCACTTGGCCTCCGTGCTCTGCGCCCTGCCGCGCGGTTTTACCGCGGGATCACGAGCAGGCGGCTTCACGCAGCTACTTCTGTCGCTTCTCGTGTGATCTTTAAAGAACAGCCTGTCGGAAAGCGCGTACTTCGTTCTCTCGTCTCGTCCTCGTTTGTACGATTTAAGAGTTCTTGAAGAGCGATCGGGGAAGCGGCGGCGTCAGTCGGGAGGAAGATATGACGACAGGCTTTTTTTATCCGGCCTTTGAGACACACTTCTGCCTTTAGACGTGGTTCCTTTGAAGCACACCGAGGCCCCAACGAAGACTTATAAGGATTTTTATACCCCCCCATCAGAAAGGGATCAATTCATGACCAGTACGGACAGGAGGAACAGTAACAGTAACGCTTCAAACTTAGGTAGAGCATGTGTGTTTTAAACTTGAAAACTACAGAAATATTCCCCTTTTTTTTTTGCCCTTTCGGTTGAACTGCATTTATATAGAAAATCACAAAAAGGCCCAAATATTGTGATCTGGCTTTCCACCTTAATACGCTTCTTTGTATGAGGACACCAAAACAACAATCTGCTGAATGCGAGAGGCTCGTGTTCATTTACTTATCACCAAACATACAGACTTTGTGAAGCGTTTTCTGAGTAGTCAGGATTCAATGGAAGAAAAAATAAATAAATCAAGTACCGTGCGCATGTTTGATCGTAAGGAAAGGAATAGTTAAAACGGCAGAACGGTGGTGAGTGGTGCGACATTTTCTCAACCTTACAGAATGGAAGAAAACCCATCTTCCCTAAATGTTTCGAGGCCGACCGAGCCTGCACAAAAGACGAGGCCGCACCTCCTCGTGTCACAGCGGGCGACGAAGGGACCCATTTTCAAAACAAAATCTCAAGTATAATCTTCAAAAGTCCAATTAGAATTGTCCAAAAGATCGACTCCTCTTCCTGATAGTTGTCGTCGTCGTCCTCCTCCGTCGCCTGAGGGGATTTCTTATTCTTATCTCCGTCTTCCGAAGTGTCCGAGCCCCTTTCGAACGGGTCGTGGGGAACCGTCTGATCGTAAAACACCCGCATTTCAAACTCGCTCTCTTTGTGAGACGGATGGCCGTAAATGCCGATGCCCACGGGCCTCACCAAGTCCCCCGGAACCACCACCACATCCTGGCCGCAGGTGGCCGACTGCAGCTTGTAGGTGTCGAAGCTCGGCCGCAGGGTTTTATCTGAAACGTAGAGGTCCGCGTCCCCTTTGAGGCTCTGCATGTGCAGGATGATCCTGCCGTCGTGGTTGAGGCGCAGGTAGCTGTAGTTCCCGGCCCCGATGTGGCCCTGAACCACGTGAAGCAGCGTCCACTCTTCGGGGATGCCGTCGTCCTCGGGGAGGCTCAGGAAGCCTCGGGCCTGGGACAGCAGCAGGGCGACGACCAGGGCGCTGCAGCTCAGCATCATGAAGTCATCGGTCAGTCAGTCACCGCCTGGACGACACCAGACAGCCTGACAACGCGAGCACACGCAGACAACACGCTTTACAAATCAACCAAACAGAGACATGGAAAACACGTACTTTGTACTTTTAATATAGCCAATAAAACACCTTTCTGATTCTGATGGAAAGAAAATGAATTCAACTAAGGCTGGAATCGGGGGGGCGCGATATATTGACTCAATATCGTTTTTGCAATACCACGTCGTGCAATATCAATATCGAAAAATGTACTGAAAAGTAGGTCCGTCCTCGACTAAAGAAGTTCTTAGTCGACTAACACTTATACATGATTTTGTCGACTAATCGATTCGTTGATTTAATCGACAGAGCTGAGCTCTTTGAGAGCTGGTTAACGGTGCGTTCTTTTTGCCTCGGAAGTCGGAGGTCGCAACTGGGAATGACGTCGCACACGAGTTGAATGCGTTCTTTTTGCAAGTGGGATTTTCATTGTTTTCATTAGCTCTAGCCGGGTTAGCCAGTTCACCCTCCTGTTGTCCTCGGGTCAATTTGACCCATTTTCAAAAAGTTCCTATATCAGAAATTTGGGTTTCTTTCAACCAAATTGTCACAAAAAAATAACGTGGCTATAGTTCCATTTAACGTTTTTCACAAGTAAAGTTGATCAGTTCACTACTTTCATTAAATTTGGGTGTTTTATTCAATTTTATAGCATTTGAAAAAAAAAAAAAAAAGATAAAAAACGTTGAAAAAAAGTGACAAAAATCTTGGATTAAAGTAACTAAAACATCGGGAAAAGCAACAAAATTGTCAAAAAGGACGATCAAAATGTTGGAAAAAAAAGTTTTAATCTCTCTAAAAAATCTTACCCAAAAAAACCCAAAAGTTGCATGGTCGGCGGGAAGACAACACAAGGGTTAAAATAACGTATACGCTGTTTTTTTGTGCATACAAACCGCGTGACAACACAGACAGAAGACAGCGCTGCGTGTACGGCTGATTTAGTGCGGCACAAATAACACAGAAGTGCTTATAACTGTATGTTATAACTATGTTACTACAGCTTTCACAACTGTCGATACAGGGGGCAGCCATGTTGGATTTTCAGCTCGGGGTACCTCGGTGGATGTACGAGTTCCGAACTCGTAAATACGAGGTCAGGGGGCGTGTTTACGGCTTTGACCTCGTAAAATTGGTGTTGCGAGGCAAAAAGAACACACCGTTAGCTAAGCCCATACAAAACAAGAACGTTGGATTTTCAGTGGTGGAACGTGTACTAGGGCCGTCCTCGACTAAAGAAGTTCTTAGTCGACTAACACTTATATGAGTTTGTCGACTAATCGATTAGTTGATGTAATCGACAGAGCTGAGCTCTTTGAGACGTGGTTAAGACTAGAAAAGCGCAACATAACTGTAGTTAATTAACCATCTGTAAAACTGAGTTTCTCCACAATTAATCCTGCAAAAGCACCACTTTAAATCTCGTGTTCACCAGAAATGTTCTCATAAGTTACTTGGAAATGAGTAATTAAGCACGAATAAGCATAAAAAAATGACTTATCGACTAAAGAAATCTCAGTCGACTAAGACCAAAACGACCGATTAGTCGACTAATCGACTAAGAGGGGAGGGGGGGGGGGGGGGGCACTAATGAAAAGAACGCAATAAACGAGAAGCGAGAGGACAGAAATAAACCCTGGTGCTGTACAAAAACCTGCTGCTTTCATATCCTATTAATCTGTTTCGATGTGTTTTCACATATGTTTAAGAATATCGGAATGAATATATCGACGTACGAGCCAAATATGTTTCAAGTGTTGAGACTTTGGGCCGTGGTTTGTTGTATGTACATTGGGTGCCGCTGTGGCGTTACCTGGGGGGGTAGTGCTGGGCGGTATACCGGTTCATACCGAAAACCGGTGTATATTTTCGTCACGATGTTCATTTTTAATGTACCGCCATACCGGTGTGTTTAATAACACAACGTCCGGAACGAACGTTGCGCTGCGCCGCGCGACACTGTTTTATACGGACCCTTTAAAATGCTGCACTTCTAAGCAGCGACGGTAAACAGCAGCGCACCAGAGGGACGTCACACGGAAGATGGATGCTGCAGAAGTAGTAGAAAATGACACAGACGAACTTGTGCCAAAAAAAGGAGCCGCCGGGTCTGTTGTTTGGAGGTTTTTTGGTTTCCAAAAATCCGACGTTGACCAAACAACCGTTTTACGCAAGTGCTGTCGGGCTAAAATAGTCGCGAAAGGCGGCAACACGAGCAATTTGCTCCACCACCTCAGCTGCAAACACGTCTTGGAGTATCAAGAATGTATGAAATTAAAGTCAGCGGGCTCAGCGCCCTCCACATCAGCAGGTAACACGGGGAAAGCAAAAGAAAAGTCGAGCCAAATGTCACTTAAAGACGCGTTTGCTAGAGGGACTCGCTATGACAGAAAAAGCAGATTACAAACTCCATCACCAACCACCGAGCTAAAGACACGGTCCTGCTTAATACAGCGGTGAGGAATGAGTCAATTAAGGCAATTTACTGCAGTAATTCCTCTCTCAACGAGTAGAAAATGCATTCAACATCTGAATATGCATGAAAAAAAAACCCCGTCAAAAACCGGGAAACCGGCATAATTTTGAAAAAAAACCTGATATAAATTTTTGGTCATACCGCCCAGCACTACTGGGGGGGGGGGGGCAAGGTAATAAAAGGTAAGCTCCAAATTGTTGCCGGCAGGTGTTTGGCCCGGAAAGGGCAAATGGTTTCTGACCGCCAAGGCTGTGACACACCGCTGTGATGCTGGAGCGCATTGGGTGGGCCAGACCCTTTGTTCTAAAATTGCCTATTTGTTTATGGATTTATCGCTGAAAACATGAAAGAAAGGACATTTACTGCTGCACGGTTAACCAAAATAAACTGTTATTCTGCAACGCAACATCGTCGAGACTGCACGTTTTTTTTTATGACAATATAATTTACTACTCAGATACGCATTCACATTACACGAGAGGGGCGAATAGTCGACAGATTTCTTCACCCCTAACAAAATCTGACTCGGTCAATTGTGTTTTGGAACAATCTTCCAGTTGGGGTTCGTGAAATTAAGGGAAAATCTGGTTTCAAAGAAAGACTAAGAACGTATTTGTTTTCAACATCATAATATCGTCTGGATTGGTTGAGTGAGGCTGTATTATGTGCTGTGTTGTTTTGCATTATTTTATATCATTATTTGAATCGGTACTTCTTGTATTGTTACTTCTTTTTGTTCTTTTATGTGTAATTATATATGATATTTTTGTGAGTGATTGTGACTGTAATTATTGGGTTTTGTATGTATCGTTTGGACCCCAGGAAGACTGGCTGTCGTCTCGGCGTCAGCTGATGGGGATCCTTTTAAATAAACAAAATAAACAAATAAACATCGTCAAGACGATTCTTGAACGCTACACAGCAAGTTAACAACAGCGCGTCAGCCAGGTCACTCCGGGTTTAAACCACTTTAGCAGTTACGGTATCAGGCCGAGCAACTTAACAAATCGATTTCGCAATATTCACGCTCAATGTCGTATTTTGTCAACTAGGGCTGCGCGGTACAGAGAAAATCTAATGTCACGATACGTTTGACCAATCGCATCGACGTCGATATTGTCCGCTTGACAATTTGGTGCTTTCACATAATATTTACGCAACAAGATTTTAGATAAATAATAACATAAAACAAATAATAACACAGCTGGAACGGTCTGCTGAGGTCAGAAAACCACATCACTTTACCGTAATGCAGCCTTTAAAACTAAACAAAGACAACACTTGTGTCATATCACGAGATAGATAGATAGATAGATAGATATAGATAGATATAGATAGATATAGATATATATATATATATATATATATATATATATATATATATATAGATATATATATAGATATATAGGTAGGTAGGTAGGTAGGTAGGTAGGTAGATATAGTATATAGTATATATATATATATATATATATATATTGCCCGGCTCTAGCCGCACCTAATTGATCCATCCGGTAATAATTTTTTATTTTACTAATTAATTTAGTTATTTTGTTTATATGCCGATCACACTTCCTACAGCCAAAGATGCCGCTTTAAATTACTTATTTTCTCTGACCAACTGTCTAAAAACTCAAAAATACTCAGTTAACAATGATTGTAAAAAAAAATTTAAAAAAAAGCTGAGAAAAGCAGCTAATGTTCATATTTGAGGTTGTGTATTTCTTTATATATATATATATATATATATATATATATATATATATATATATATATATATATATATATATATATATATATATAAAGAAAGAAATACACAACCTCAAATATATATATATATATATTTGACCCCGACGACAACAGGAGGGTTAAGTTGCTACCTTGGCAACAATTACCATTGACCTGTGTACTCGTATTTGTCACACAGTATTTTCTCAGTGCGGTACTAATACTTTTCCTGAAGTACAGGACCTCAATACTACTTCTTCCACCACCACGGCCGCCTGTAGGTTTCCTGCTATAAAGTAAAACATGATAATCTGAGCTGCCTCTCACGACGGTCTAAAATAAACCACTGACCCTCAGCAGAGCTAAAAATAAACAGCTCCGTCTCCGCCGGTGAGCCTGACCTTTGATACGAAGGAAAAACAGGTTGAAACGTCTTTCACAAGCCTCATGTTCGCCTGAACGTCCACTTTCACGACTTTTAAACCAGATACGCGTGAGACGTTTAATGTGAAAACAACCCTGGTTTGCATATAAACAACAACAACTATTAGTGTCAATAACTTGACGCTGTATTCGAGTTTAATGCTAATAACGTGCTAACACCACACCTGCCTGCAGCTACCTGCCAGCTACAAGCTGTGAAAGTATGGAAGTCCACTTCCGCCAATGTGATGCGAAAAAGATCCCATAATTCATATAATTCACTGTCTGTGAGAAACTTTCTCAACATATTGAAGGGTCTCAAAATAATAAGAAACATGCCAAACATCGAGAAACTCTTAAAATCGACTTAGTATCTCAAAATAATGACATATCTCATGTATATGTTGAGATACTATCTCATTATGATGACTAACAGCATTTGTTTTAATCATAATACCGGAAATGGCTTTCATAGCACGTTACATAGCAACGGATTAAATATATTAAATTTAAAAAAAAAAAAACGGCAAAGTACATGTTCCTGTAAATTAAAAATGTTGTAAATATAACGTTAACTGCGCTTAGCAGAAATACGGCTAGCCTGAGCTAACAGAAAGCTACTTACTTATTTAGATAACTAGCTTCTTATCGCAGTTCGGTTAGCTAACGTTGCTAACGTTGCTAACGCGGCTAACGTTGCTAACTAACTAGCTTCTTCAATTTGAGCCGAATCCGCTCAAGTTTCCAGGGAACGGACGCAGCCGAATCACTCCAAACTTGATTAATTAAGTCACGAATTGATTACTAAACATGTATTAATTAGCCATTTAACACACCACTCCCATTTACTTACAGCTGTCATTTCCTAACCAGCATCTTCGCCCCGTCAGGTCCAAACCAAAAGTTCACTTCTTCACGTCCTTCTACTTGGACTCACCGCCGCCCGAGCGCCGCCCGCCGCTGCCCCCTGCCGGTGACACACGGTAACTGCACCCAGCAGGATCCACTTAAACCTCAATGTGTTTTACATTTTTATTTATAAATCTAACAGACTAGACTTAACGACCAATGAAAATAATAAAGCAAGGATAAAGTGAATATTATGCTAAATAAATTATATCTTAAAGAATATTTTTAGGCTATAGCTATATACATTTTGCATTATATGGTTTAATTTTTACAGAATATAAAAAAAACGTCCGTTTACTTGACTGTGCGTTAATCTCTGATGTTACATGCTACATGTACTTAAGTAAAGATCTGAGTACTTCTTTCGTCACTGCCCAGGGTTTGGGACTTTTTTTTTTTTTTTTTTTTTTATTTACTTAAAAGACCAACCAACATAAGTATGGTTTAAAAATATTAACTAGATACAATCCAACAGAAATCCAAACAACCAACCCAAAGAGAGAGAGAAAGCTTAACTGGAGTCAGTCTGCAGTGGTTGAGTAGACTGGAACACAATCCTGCTCCAAGCTTTCTTTATGTTTAATAAAAACCATTATATGCACCACGTAAGCATAACATCAACTGAAACCAGCATTAAAATAAAGAAGTAATAAAAGTACACTTTTGCTTCATCGCAGGCCATGTAATCACAATGTCCCCGCTTCAGGTGCAGACTGGAACATTTCTTGCATGTTATCCCCATTTTTCTCACAGTTACCGGTTCTACCATCTCCTGTCAGATACAGAGGCAAAAGATGCTACGAAAATATTAAAGTGCTCATATTATGCTCATTTTCAGGTTCATAATTGTATTTAGAGGTTGTACCAGAATAGGTTTACGTGGTTTAATTTTCAAAAAAAACACCATATATTTGTTGTACTGCACATTGCTGCAGCTCCTCTTTTCACCCTGTGTGTTGAGCTCTCTGTTTTAGCTACAGAGTGAGACATCTCACTTCTGTTCCATCTTTGTTGGGAGTCGCACATGCTGCAGTAGCTAGGTAAGGACTACTAGCCAGTCAGAAGCAGAGTATGAGGGCGTGTCCTGACAGTACCTAGGTAAGGACTACTAGCCAGTCAGGAGCAGAGTATGAGGGCGTGTCCTGACAGTACCTAGGTAAGGACTACTAGCCAGTCAGGAGCAGAGTATGAGGGCGTGTCCTGACAGTACCTAGGTAAGGACTACTAGCCAGTCAGAAGCAGAGTATGAGGGCGTGTCCTGACAGTAGCTAGGTAAGGACTACTAGCCAGTCAGGAGCAGAGTATGAGGGCGTGTCCTGACAGTACCTAGGTAAGGACTACTAGCCAGTCAGGAGCAGAGTATGAGGGCGTGTCCTGACAGTACCTAGGTAAGGACTACTAGCCAGTCAGAAGCAGAGTATGAGGGCGTGTCCTGACAGTACCTAGGTAAGGACTACTAGCCAGTCAGGAGCAGAGTATGAGGGCGTGCCCTGACAGTACCTAGGTAAGGACTACTAGCCAGTCAGAAGCAGAGTATGAGGGCGTGTCCTGACAGTACCTAGGTAAGGACTACTAGCCAGTCAGAAGCAGAGTATGAGGGCGTGTCCTGACAGTACCTAGGTAAGGACTACTAGCCAGTCAGAAGCAGAGTATGAGGGCGTGTCCTGACAGTACCTAGGTAAGGACTACTAGCCAGTCAGAAGCAGAGTATGAGGGCGTGCCCTGACAGTACCTAGGTAAGGACTACTAGCCAGTCAGAAGCAGAGTATGAGGGCGTGTCCTGACAGTAGCTAGGTAAGGACTACTAGCCAGTCAGAAGCAGAGTATGAGGGCGTGTCCTGACAGTAGCTAGGTAAGGACTACTAGCCAGTCAGAAGCAGAGTATGAGGGCGTGTCCTGACAGTACCTAGGTAAGGACTACTAGCCAGTCAGGAGCAGAGTATGAGGGCGTGCCCTGACAGTACCTAGGTAAGGACTACTAGCCAGTCAGAAGCAGAGTATGAGGGCGTGTCCTGACAGTACCTAGGTAAGGACTACTAGCCAGTCAGAAGCAGAGTATGAGGGCGTGTCCTGACAGTACCTAGGTAAGGACTACTAGCCAGTCAGAAGCAGAGTATGAGGGCGTGTCCTGACAGTACCTAGGTAAGGACTACTAGCCAGTCAGAAGCAGAGTATGAGGGCGTGCCCTGACAGTACCTAGGTAAGGACTACTAGCCAGTCAGAAGCAGAGTATGAGGGCGTGTCCTGACAGTAGCTAGGTAAGGACTACTAGCCAGTCAGAAGCAGAGTATGAGGGCGTGTCCTGACAGTAGCTAGGTAAGGACTACTAGCCAGTCAGAAGCAGAGTATGAGGGCGTGTCCTGACAGTACCTAGGTAAGGACTACTAGCCAGTCAGGAGCAGAGTATGAGGGCGTGCCATGCTAGCAGCTAGGCGAGCATTATAACGTGTGTTCCAAAGTGACCACGTTTGTCTCTGAAGTAAAGGCTGGACTACAACAGAGCTGTTTGGAGCAGTTTGTGAACAGTGTTTTCTGTTGGAGATGGTAAGTCGCTGTCGCTGCTCCGTCACCCGGATCATTGCTCTGATTGGTTGAAGGTATATATATATATATATATATATATTATTCATCAGTTTCTTTGCCGCTCCTATCAATTTGTAATCCAATATGATCATCTTCTCCCTCGTCGACGTGAGATAATATAAAATAAATTATAAATCTGTTTTCCAGGCATGCACACTCACACCTCACTCATTTTTGTTTTTAAAATCCTTTTTCACTTTAATGAACACCAACTGTAGTTTAAAACAAAACAATAAAGAAACAAAAGAAAAACAACAAATGTTCCAGAGGAGGAGGGAGGGGTGGGGGGGTTGGGGGGGACTCGACAACAGGTTGGATGGATCGGTCGGTCGGTATGTTTTCATAAAACCACATCAAATTGTAAATTCTATATAGATATACTCGTTCAACAAGTCTGCATAATCTGTCGCGTTCCATACATTTGACGTTTTGTGTGAATCACCCATTATCACCACTTCAGCGTTAAATATTTACTGCAAACAAGTCGGACCGATTTAAGGCTTCCGAGTTTGACAGCGGAGTCGAGTCGATCTGCCACGTCACCCGGGCCTCGCCGGACTCTCGACCCTCATTCGGAGGAGTTTCCTGACGTTAATCGCAATGAAAAAGGCCCTGAAGAGTAGCGCTGTGATCCGCTTTATTCATGTTTCTCTCTCCTTAGAATATAAGATTATCTCAACATTTAAATAAATCACTGCATCTGATGTCTTATAAAACACATTTCATCGAGGGCGGCAGATAAAGAAACAGGGGGGGAGGGGGGGGGGGGGGGAGTTTAAATATGCTTGTTGATGATTTAAACTATACAAACTCTGACTGATCAGAGCTCGGGGGGGTTTCGGGGAGGGGGCGGAGGGGGAGGGGTGGAAACGGGTAACCATGAACTTTTCCATTCCATGTAATTCTTTTTAAAAAGGAACATCGTTTTGCAAAAAAAATAATAAAAATAAACAAAAAAAAAAAGAAATGCTTGCATTATACAGTTTACAATGTAGTACCATGCTAGCGCTGCTCGCCTCGTCCTAACTGTTAATTAGCAAATGGAGAATCAGTGCTGCTGTTGGAAACTACAACACACAATGCTGCTCATTAACCCCCCCATTCTGCCCAGGCGCCTCCTGCTTTCGCCCAATCACAGCGCCCGAAAGAGAAGGAAGAGGGGCGAAGGTGTGAACGACTAACTGAGAGAGGGGTGGGGGGCAACACACACACACACACACACACACACACACAAAAACAAAAACAAAATCTAATACTTTGTTTGTACAGAAAACAAACCGAAGTAAAACAAAAGCAGCAAATGCAGAAAAATCACACTTCATGCATTTCAAAAGGAGTGGCAGCAGGAAGAAAAAAAAAAACAAAAGGGGGGAGAAAAATGGGGAGGAGGAAAGGGGGGAGTCACAGTTTTCTCAGCTACGACGCAAAGATGGATTGGGGGAGGGGGGGGGGGGGAGGCATACGGGGCAGGTGATGCAGGGTCAGCGATCGTTTCCGAGGGCACGCGGTGGTGTTTCTGCTGCTTCGCCGAGCTCCGTTTTTGTTGTTTTTAATCACGTTCCTTAATCAGGCGGGAGTGGCGTCCGCTCGAGGGCAGAATGGGGGGTAAAACTACATTCCTGGTCTAACATGAATTTGCTTCGTTAACGTAGAAAGAGTCTCTTAGCGTTTCCACCACTTTAGTTAAATTCTTGGCTTTGCCTTCTTGTTCCATATAGTTTCTTAAGAGAAATGAAGCCCGCTGTAGGTACGCTCTGGTCTCCCGCTCTGGTCTGTAGTGGGAGAGGGGGGGGAGGCAGCTATGATGCTGGGAGGTCCGCGCTGGAGGGTGGGTGGGGGGGAGAGGAGGAGGGTGGGTGTGGGTGGGCGAGGCAGCGGGGGGCTGCGGCTCAGACGGGGGGGGCTTTGCGCTGCAGTAGATACTGCTGGATGTCATCTGCGTCCCGCTTCAGCCAGGCGACGTTGAGGAGGATGTTCTCGCAGCACTGCTGCACCGTACGCTCGGCCGCCGGCGCCGGGTGACTCTCGAAGAAACTCTGCAGGGACACAAACACACATGGAGAGAGGGAGAGACAGAGAGAGAGAGAGAGACAGAGAGAGAGAGAGAGACAGAGAGAGACAGAGAGAGAGATGCAGAGACAGAGAGAGAGAGACAGAGAGAGAGAGAGACAGAGAGAGAGAGACACACAGAGAGAGACAGAGAGAGAGACAGAGATGCAGAGAGAGAGACAGAGAGAGAGAGAGAGAGAGAGAGACAGAGAGACAGAGAGAGAGATGCAGAGACAGAGACAGAGAGAGAGAGAGAAGAGAAAGAGAGAGAGATGCAGAGAGAGAGAGAGAGAGAGACAGAGAGAGAGACAGAGACAGAGAGACAGAGAGAGAGATGCAGAGAGAGAGAGACACAGAGAGAGAGAGATGCAGAGAGAGAGAGAGAGACAGACAGAGAGACAGAGAGAGACAGAGAGAGAGACAGACAGAGAGAGAGACAGAGAGAGACAGAGAGAGAGACAGAGAGAGAGACAGAGAGAGAGAGAGAGACAGAGAGGCCAGTTTAAGAAAAGGTGTCAAAACTCTCGGGGGGAAAAGAAATGCAAACTAATGTAGCTGAAGGAATATTTTTCAGCTTTCCTCTGCAGGTATCCCTTAAAGGAACACGCCAACTAATTGGGACTTTGTCTTATTCCCCGTATCCCCAGAGTTAGATCAGTCCATACATACCCTTCTCATCGTACTGGGAACTAGATTCTCAGAAGCTGCTACTTGGGCGGAGTGATTAGTGCAACACCTGAAAAGCCCCGTTGTTCCTCTCTGCTCCTCACCACGGGGCTTCTCAGGTGCTGCGTGCAAATCACTCCGCCCAAGTAGCAGAAGTAGCAGTGCTTCGCCTTCTGAGAATCTAGTTCCCAGAGTGTATACGGTTAGAAGATGGCTGTGTCTCATGTGACCTTGTTATTTGTACACACTGTGACTATGCAAATCACAACATGTAAATAGGAACATGTTGCAGTTATTTAGTCATTTATTGGGAGCAGTAGGCTAGTTGGAGCCGGTTACCTCCAGGATCTGTGCTACGCTAGGCTAGATGGAGCCGGTTACCTCCAGGATCTGTGCTAAGCTAGGCTAGATGGAGCTGGTTACCTCCAGGATCTGGTCTAAGCTAGGCTAGATGGAGCCGGTTACCTCCAGGATCTGTGCTAAGCTAGGCTAGATGGAGCCGGTTACCTCCAGGATCTGTGCTAAGCTAGCTAGATAGAGCCGGTTACCTCCAGGATCTGTGCTAAGCTAGGCTAGATGGAGCCGGTTACCTCCAGGATCTGTGCTAAGCTAGCTAGATGGAGCTGGTTACCTCCAGGATCTGTGCTAAGCTAGGCTAGATGGAGCCGGTTACCTCCAGGATCTGTGCTAAGCTAGGCTAGATGGAGCCGGTTACCTCCAGGATCTGGTCTAAGCTAGGCTAGATGGAGCCGGTTACCTCCAGGATCTGTGCTAAGCTAGGCTAGATGGAGCCGGTTACCTCCAGGATCTGTGCTAAGCTAGGCTAGATGGAGCCGGTTACCTCCAGGATCTGTGCTAAGCTAGGCTAGATGGAGCCGGTTACCTCCAGGATCTGTGCTAAGCTAGGCTAGCGGTGGGTGCGTCAGACAGAGTTACGAGAAGGGTATGTACGGACTTATCTAACTCTGGGGGATACGGTGAATAAGACAAAGTCTCAATAAGTCGGCGTTTTCCTTTAAAGTCGACTCCCACCTGCTGACGGAGATTGTGCGACCGACTGAAAGCTCAACAGCAATTTGTATGTTGTGAATCCTAAAATGATGTGATGCCATAACTCCTTTGTGCCGTGAAACTGCTGATTAAATTCAGCTAATTTAAGCTAATACTGGGACGGTCTATGACAACAGGTCATTGTCCCTGTTAAATAAACAAAGAAATAAATAATAAATGGACCTCGTGTTGAGATTTTCAACTGCTCTTTTAAAAAAAAAAAAAAAAGGTAAAAAAGAAAGAAAGAAAGAACTAAAGTGTAAGTGGGATGTGTGAAATAAACTCCTGCTCCCAAAGTGCTCTGGATATGACGTTATTTCAGTCAGAAACTCAAACGAGGGACATCACGAGCACAGAAACACGCCTCTAATGAGACGTTGCCGCGTTCGCCGGATGAGTAAGTAGAACTTGATATGCTGACGACCAGAGATGGCAAAAGTACTCGCTTCCCGTACTCAAGTAGAAGTACAGATACTTGCGTTAATGAACGCCGCCGAATCTGTCGAGTCGTCTTGTAGCGGTGCGTCAAGTGCAACGTATGTTCCCATCCGATTACACAGAATTTGGTATTGATGACGCGAAAAATACTAACGGTAACTCCACTACTACAGTAACGAGCCAACTTTGTAAAATGTAAGGTGTAGAAAGTACCGATATTGGTGTTAAAATGTAAGGAGCAAAAGTTAAAAAAGTCGGCACAAAAATAAATAGTAAAGTAAAAATATCTGAAAAATCTACTTGAGTACAGTAACGAAGTATTTGTACTAACAAAGTATTTGTACTTTGTTACTTCCCTTCTCTGCTGACGACCTATCACAGCTGTTTATTTGCTAAAAAAAAAACACATCTCTTCCGACTGCACCTGACTAAATAAACTAAAATAATAAAAAAAAAAACTGCTCTGACATGTGGCACTTTGTAGTTTGGTGTATTTAAAGCTAATGTACTTGTATTTAAACAGTCCCTCCAGAGAAACGCAGAGTTTTTTTGTGATTGTTGCGGGCAAAAATCCTTCATTATGCGGCACGTTTTCTTAAAAAATGTGATGGAATATGCCGGATATTTTTGCAATTTTATGCGATGAAATTGCGGTAACTTGCAAAAACTGCGGTTTGATGAAAAAGAGAAAACAAAGTGATTCCCCCAACACCGTGTTCTCAGTAGGTGAAATGACGTCACTTCATAACGTTCCCATGGCAACAGGGGAAAATGGCTGCTCTCGTGTGAAGTAAACGCAACATTTTTCATCTTTCTGCTGAGATGTATGTGACTTTTTTCGCAACGATAATGCGGGGATTATGAAATCATGCCAGCCCCGCATATTTTGCGCGGAAATCTGCAATTTATGCGGCGAAAGTGCGGCGTATTTGAAAAAAATGCGGCCACCCGCATAAATATGCGGACTTTGGCTGATTATGCGTTGAATTCTGCGATCGCGTAATCACGTTTTTCTGGAGGGAACTGATTGATTCTTGCCGTCGTGAGTTTGTACTACCTGGAAGTCGCTTTGGATAAAAGTGTGAGCTAAAAGTAATGTATTACTGTGAGGTCATCCATTTCTACGATAATTCAGGAAATGGTGCTCTCGAGCATCTAATTAATTTCATCATTCTTCGTGCCAAATTTTATATTAACAAGCAGAACTTTCCTAATTCATCTCCTAATGTTTGTATCTTATCTCTACTGACGTCACTTAGATCATTTGGATAACAACAAAAGTATTAAAATTGCTTTTTTTCCCTCTGAAACCTCTGACTAATTATACATTTATGTTTTCATGTACTTCTTTTTATTTATTTTTTCTATGTAATGTTTATCGTTTGTATTGCTTTGTGTGTTTTTATTTTTATTTTTTATCTTCATAAGTTTGTACACTTGATGTCCATGTGCTATTATTGTCTACCTGATTCTCTGTATACTGCATGTAATCTATTACTGTGAGGTCATTCTGCCCCCTAGTGGTCAAAACAGCGTCAGTACGACATTCATCTGCTTAAAAAAAAAAAAAAAATCATTTTCCATTTCAAAAATCTGTTCCAGAAAATAAAACAACATGGAAAAATTAATAAATAAAAAAATATTTTTCTCTAAAAAAAATAAACAACTTCCAGGAATAAACCTTCTTCCAATACAAGCGGAGCGCTCTCACCTTCACTTCAGCAGCCATTTTGTCGATTGCAAATCCATCAACTGTGAGCTGCGAAGACACGTGGACAAGAAACCATCAGCTGAATCAAAAACTACAACTAATCAACACACAGAATTTAACTTTCTAACTTTCAAAGCAAACAGACACTGAAGTTCACGTGAAAAGGAACAGACCAGAACCGAAATGATTAACGCTTATTATCATCAGAATAAAAAAGGGTGTAGTAGTAGGCCGTGGTAGAGAAACTCACACGGACACACTGACCTAGAGGAGTTTTTTTTTTTTTTTTTTTTTTACCTTGATGAGCCGTGATATGAGGAAGCCGGCCTGGTAACGGTTGTAAAGCTCCTCCCAGTTGTCCCTGACAAACTTCCAGGCAGCTTTCCGCCCTTGTTTACTGCTTCCTGCCACGCCGCCGATTACTGACACCGTGTCCTGGGGACGAACGTCTTCCTGTCGGGGGGGGGGGGGGGGGGGGGGGGGGACCAAGGGAGAGGTTAGCTGAGGCGGCGCTAGTAAGCATCTCGCTGGCTGGTGGGAAATCCTGTCAAATAACTTAAAGTGCTCATATTTTCAGGTTCATAACTGTATTTAGAGGTTATATCAGAATAGGTTTTACATGGTTTAGTTTTAAAAAAAACAACATATTTTTGTGGTACTGCACATTGCTGCTGCTCCTCTTTTCACCCTGTGTGTTGAGCTCTCTGTTTTAGCTACAGAGTGAGACATCTCACTTCTGTTCCATCTTTGTTGGGAGTCGCACATGCTGCAGTACCTAGGTAAGGACTACTAGCCAGTCAGAAGCAGAGTATGAGGGCGTGTCCTGACAGTACCTAGGTAAGGACTACTAGCCAGTCAGAAGCAGAGTATGAGGGCGTGCCCTGACAGTACCTAGGTAAGGACTACTAGCCAGTCAGAAGCAGAGTATGAGGGCGTGTCCTGACAGTACCTAGGTAAGGACTACTAGCCAGTCAGAAGCAGAGTATGAGGGCGTGTCCTGACAGTACCTAGGTAAGGACTACTAGCCAGTCAGAAGCAGAGTATGAGGGCGTGTCCTGACACTAGCTAGGTAAGGACTACTAGCCAGTCAGAAGCAGAGTATGAGGGCGTGTCCTGACACTAGCTAGGTAAGGACTACTAGCCAGTCAGAAGCAGAGTATGAGGGCGTGTCCTGACAGTACCTAGGTAAGGACTACTAGCCAGTCAGAAGCAGAGTATGAGGGCGTGTCCTGACAGTACCTAGGTAAGGACTACTAGCCAGTCAGAAGCAGAGTATGAGGGCGTGCCCTGAAAGTACCTAGGTAAGGACTACTAGCCAGTCAGAAGCAGAGTATGAGGGCGTGCCATGCTAGCAGCTAGGCCAGCATTATAACGTCTGTGGGTTACACACATATGTAAACAGTGGCAAGGCAATTTAAAAATCGGACTTTCTCGAAGGTAAAAGGCTAAAAAAAACAACCTAAAAATGGTTGTTTTAGGTTGTTTTTTTAGCCTTTTACCTTCGAGAAAGTCCGATTTTAAATTGCCTTGCCACTGTTTACATATGTGTGTAACGTACAAGGTCTTCACCCAACACCACGCCATGCTCCACGAGCTCCGTCTCTTCGAAAAAATGCTTTTAATTTAAGTGCACCTGACTGCTGGAACTAAACAGGACACCTCCTTAAAAATAAACTCACTTGTACCTTTTGGACATTTTACATTTTCTTGATGCCTTTTACTTCTTCTCTGCGTTTTATTCTTTCTTTGTCTTAGTAATTGCCTCGATGTCATTCGAATTGCCCCCTCAATGATGTTTATAGTATAACTATAAAGGCTGAATGACGTGTAACTTCCTGTATTGTTGTAGTTGGTGCCTTATTGTTTCTTACAGCGTCAGTGTAATCATTAAGCCGTGAAACAGCACTGAACAATATAAACGGAGACAAAGTCCAGTAACACAAACTGGGTCAGATTTTCCTCCAAGGACACATGAGAAGTAAAAAAACAAACACGGCGGTTTAAAAACCGCACACTCGTGACACGTCTTTCATTTCCTCCGTCGCCCGGAGAAAAACAAAAACTTAGCAACATGCGGTGAACGTGGCCATGCGTACCGAGAGGGCGAAGCTGAGGACTTTCTGGATGAGGTCGGGGGCGGAGATGGCGCCCAGCACTCGCTCGATACGATTCTTCTCCTCCTGCATGTCTGCTTGTTTGTGGAGCTAAAAGACAAAGATAAAAGAACAGATATATTTATATATATATATATAAGAAAGAGAGGAAAAAAAAGAGAGTGAAGAGAGCCCCAAAAGGGAGAATGAGGTCGTTAGAGCGACATAAGAGCGAGTGAAAGAAGAACACGAAAACGAGACAACGATCACTCCGTTCAAGATGATTTTGTAAAGTTCAATCAACTCGTATTAATGTTTCATGTCATGTATGTCTGTGACTGAATGTATGTATGTATGGATGTGAATGGAGGAATTAATGCAATTTTATAACTGAATGTGTGGAGATTTATGAATGCATAAATGAATGTTTATTTATGACTGAACGCATGGACGCTTATGGACGTAAGAATGAGTGTTTGTAAGGCATGTTTGGGAGAACAGAAGAATGTAGGAAGGATGGCTTTTTTGCACAAGTATACAAAATGGTAATTTGTAATTCGCACAGATCTTTGAGTAGCCGAAATGTTTACTGTACATTTGTCTTTCAACTGTTTTAACCCTGTGCTTGTCGTGCGTCTCTGTTGTAATTCTTGGAGCAATTTCTTTCAGTGTCCAAAACAAATTTTTCCCTAGGGAGACTAATAAAGATACTTTGACCTTTGACCTTTGAGCCGCAGTCTTACCTTCAGCATCGTTTCCAATGTGGCACTGTCTCCATGCTTCAGCACTGTTACATACACCTGGAAATCAAAAACACGGTCAAATCCATACTCCAATACGATCCCTTTTTTAATATTAAACAACAACAAACTGCAGTTTGTGGCTACAATACTAATAACGCAACAACGCTGCAATATATTAATGGTAGTCGGTCCTTTCCTGTATTGCTGTGTACACAAGCCGTCTTATATCGTGTCAAACCAGTTCCCTCCAGAAAAACGTGATTATGCGATCGCATAATTCAATGCATAATCAGCCAAAGTCTGCATATTTATGCGGGCGGCCGCATTTTTTAAAATACGCCGCACTTTCGCCGCATAAATTGACGTTTTACGCGCAAAATATGCGGGGCTTGCATGATTTCATAATAATTGCATTTTCGTTGCCAAAAAGTCACATATATCTCAGCAGAAAGTTGAAAAATGTTGTGTTTACTTCACAGAAGAGCAGCCATTTTCCCCTGTTGCCATGGGAACGTTATGAAGTGACGTAATTTCGCCTAGTGAGAACACGGTGTTGGGGAATCACTTTGTTTTCTCTTTTTCATCAAACCGCAGTTTTTGCAAGTTCATCGCATAAAATGGCATAAATATCCCGCATATTCCATCGCATTTTTTAAAAAAACGTGCCGCATAATCAAGGATTTTTGCCCGCAACAATCACAAAAAAACTCTGCGTTTTTCTGGAGGGACTGTCAAACCTTTCAGTCCATACAACATGTAGAAGGTCAACACTGTATGAGGAGCGATTTGGGCTTGAGGTGAGCGGTCTGATCAACGCCAATATCCATTATCCTCCTTGGTATTTGAACTCAACTGCGAAAACAAATACAACCCCCCCTTTCGGAAGCTCCGCCCCCCAATCACCAACCATCGCTGCCTGTTGCCGATTGGCTGGAAAAGTGTTTTGTGGCTCGTGCTCTGTGAGGAGATATTGGCTGAATTTGACGAAGTGTAAAGGATTTAAAATCATTCACTAGATCTTTAAGAAAAGTGTCGCTCATGAAGGCGGCTACGAAACACTCGTGGATGCCGGTCAGTGTTTCTTTTATTTTGCTTACCGGGCTCCGGAGGTCTGCAGGCAGGTTCTGCTTTCCCTCCACGTGGTCCCTGAATCTCCGCCGGGCCTCCTCCAGCGTGGGCTTGTGTCCCGCCTTCCCCAGCTTCCCCAGAACCAGACCTCTCAACAGGGCGTCCAGGTGGCCTGCGGGACGGAAAAAAAACATGACGCTCAAGTTATTGTCTTTCTCTCGCCACCACAACACCGCGATCTTGAAGGGCCGCGGTTTCCAACCTTTTCCGTCCGAGGTCCCCCCGACAGCTAGTCTGGCTATCACCAGACCAAACTCAACCTTTTAAGATTGAACATCAGTCTGGGGAGTCTGCTCTGGATTTTCTCTGCACAAGAGGCGTGATCAACGGGCGTAGTTCAAATGACTCGGTACGCAATTATTGGGGATAGTCCTTCAACCAATCAGAGCAACGATCGGGGTGACAGCCGCATCAACGGGTTCCCGAGCTTCGGTGGCCGCCATGTTGAATGTAAACAACAAGCTGCTTGGTCGCTTCTCTATCATCATCATCATCATCATCATCATCATCATCATCATCGTGTTAAACCCGCCAATAGCGCGCCAGGTGGATAAGCCAGTTTGTGATTGGTTCCCGCACATTTGTAACGGAAGCAGGAGAGATAAACGTGCAGGTTTCCAGCCTGAGCTGCAGGGAGAAATCAGATCGGCGGCAGATCGGGCCGAGTTTACCCCGTCTACCCAACAGCAGCACTGTCGGAGGAACTCCTGTAACCCTTCATCAATTCCCACGTATGTTACAATTGTATTACACTATTAATTATATAAAAAGTGAACATTTTATCCAATTGAACTGTCAATATTAAGGTTGCTTTGGTCAGCAATCTACTACTTGTGAAGCTGAATGTTTAACCGTTTATCCATTACTTTTACCTAACTATTTCAACTGTTCAGTCAGTAGTTTCAGCTATTTCAACTGTTCAGTCAGTAGTTTCAGCTATTTCAACTGTTCAGTCAGTAGTTTCAGCTATTTCAACTGTTCAGTCAGTATTTCAACTGTTTAGTCAGTATTTCAACTGTTCAGTCAGCATTTCAACTGTTCAGTCAGTATTTCAACTGTTCAGTCAGTATTTCAACTGTTCAGTCAGTAGTTTTAACTAACCATTTCAGTCTCTTATGCTTTACTTGTAGCCATTCTTTTCTGTGTTCAGGTGTTACGGTTGACTTAATGTTAAAGCTTTAGTGCGTAACTTTTTGACATTAATGAACGTCCGTTACGTTCAAGCCGTTGCCAAATGAGTTGCTACAAAGCTAATTAAGACTCTCAGCTCCTCACAACTCTCTCTGTGGTTCTCAGCGTGACTATGTTCAGAAGATTGTGGCGTCCGCCGACTTTCCCGTGCAGAAACTCAAGTGAAAATAATGACCTCTTCTGAAGAGTCCATCATGTTTTGTTTTTTTAATCCTACTGTCCTTCATAACTGCCCCTGGGGCGACAAACTACGCACTACAGCTTTAATATACGGATATATTCTTTCAATCAAATCATATTTTCTCCAAATTAGTTGAGCTACTCTACAATCTTGCCCTGTACTCCCTGACCGACCCGACCCGACCCCCCCCCCACTGGGTACAAGTACCCCTGGTTGGGAATCACTGTTCAAGAGGACAAAGTCCGGTCAGTCAGGAGAAGATTTCCGCTGCTCCTCACCTTCCCCTGGTTTGCAGTCCCAGCCGAGCTCCAGGCCGATGGGGGTGAAGAGGTCCCGGATGAACTCCTGGATCTCCTCGTGGAAGTCGGTGTGGGACAGCAGCGAGGACAACACCCCCAGGTTGCAGCTGAGGTCGCTCCACACCGTGTAGTTGGGCTCGTTGACAAACGCCTCCATCAGCTTCAGCACCTCCACCGTGCTGATCATCCCTGCGCGAGACTGAAGCCATAAAAACAAGTTTAGAAACGCCGTTCCCTGGAGTTTAGTGACTCTCTACAATGAATAAACTCCTGCAGGGTAAAAGCATCGTGCTTTAGGGAAGACGATGGTCTCCACCTTTGCTCTTGTGTCACATTTAACGGTAAAAGGTTAAGTAAACTTTATTACGCACAAGTAGGATAGTCTCGCATTACCAGACCCTCCTCCACAGCGCTGCAGAGGAGGGTCTGGTGAGTCCACACAGCATTCTGGGATGGGAGAAAAACGTGCTCTGGTTTATCGGCATTTCTTTAAAACCAATCACAATCGTCTTAGGCGGCGCTAAGCGCTGCACGGAGCCGCGGTGCCGCTGCTAAATAGCCTCGGGAAGGAACTTGTTTTGGTGGAACACGTGTACTACGGCCGTCCTCGACTAAAGAAATTCTTAGTCGACTAACACTTATATGATTTTGTCGACTAATCGATTAGTTGATTTAATCGACAGAGCTGTGGTCTTTGAGAGCTGGTTAAGACTAGAAAAGCGCAACATAAATGTAGTTAATTAACCATTTGTAAAACTGAGTTTCTCTGAAATTAATCCTGCAAAAGCACCACTTTAAATCTCGTGTTCACCAGAAATGTTCTCATAAGTTGCTTGGAAATGAGTAATTAAGCATGAATAAGCATAAAAAATGACTAATCGACAAAAGAAATCTCAGTCGACTAAGACCAAAACGACCGATTAGTCGACTAATCGACTAAGAGGGGGCGGCACTAATGTGTACGTTCAAAAGTTGTTTTAGTCGTGCAACAGAAAACTCAGATTGGACAGATAGTCTAGCTAGCTGTCTGGATTTACCCTGCAGAGATCTGAGGAGCAGTTAACCAGAGTCCTCACAAATCAGCCGGAGGTTAGAACGGCAACACAAAGAAAGCAGAAGGTAACGGACAACCAGCCAAAAGTTAGGGACATCTGGCGGGACATCTGGCGGCACCGGAGCAATCCAGGAAATTAATCATCGTTGATATAGACTACGAGTAGGGCAATTCATTTCACAGCCAGCAGATAATAAAAGACAGTAGTTCCTACATAACATAACGTACATATGTATTCATACGGGGCAAATTACATCAAGGTATTAATGAGACCAATGGTAGCAGGGACAAATGAGCTCCTTAATCTCTTGGTCTTACACCTTGGTACAATGTACCTGCGACCAGACGGCAGCAGCAGCAGCCTGTATTCTTAAGACCAGGGGTAACTTGGGTCAGCGAGGATAGATTTGTCTTTCTTCACGGCTCTGACCCTGTATAGAAGGGACAACTCTTTCAAATGTATCCCTGCAATTTAGCATTTTCGCAATGCTGTTTAGCCTGTGCTTATCTTTCATGGTGAGGGACCCAAACCAGCAGATAAAAGAGAAAGTTACAAACAGACTCGATAACACAAGAATTAAAAAAAAAAAAACACGTATATTATGTATTTAATATTTCAAATACATAAAAAGATGTAGCCTATCAACATTAAAACTTCTCAGCTTCTAGTGAAAAAGTACATTAGCTGGTGGGACCGGAACACAAACTGCATCTGTGTTGGCATCACATTTAATTATTATTCGCTATTTAAAGTCTCAAACGGCAGTTTTATAGAGAAACAGCAAAAGAAATAGTTGGAATTATGGGATGCAGTGTGTGTGTGTGTGTGTGTGTGTGTGTGTGTGTGTGTGTGTGTGTGTGTGTGTGTGTGTGTGTGTGTGTGTGTGTGTGTGTGTGTGTGTGTGTGTGTGTACCCCTCCTGTAAACCATCTAGTAACTAACAAAAGATGCATTTGCCTGTATGAAATCAATTTTGAAAGCCTCCATCCACCAGTAAACATCTGTGGGACAGAAACAATAAAAGTTTAATGCGGCGAGACCAAAACAACTCTGCCGCTCTGTTTAAAATCATCCGAAAGTCTGGAATGCAATAAACAAAAGATTTATGATGAGATATTATCTGATCCTCTGCAGCTCAACATCGGTCCTAAAATACTCCGTTCTCTACCGAGCAGACCTATAAAGGTCGGATGTTTCTCGATTCCTGCCTTCAGTTATTTACAAGTACAGGTCTCCCTAAAAAATCAAATCAGACAGCTGCAGCTGATCCAGAACGCTGCTGCTCGAGTCCTCACTAAGACCAAGAAAGTGGATCACATCACTCCAGTTCTGAAGTCTTTACACTGGCTTCCTGTGCCTCAGAGAGTTGATTTCAAAATACTTTTGCTAGTTTATAAATCATTAAACGGTTTAGGTCCAAAATACATTTCTGACCTGCTAGTAAACTACGAACCACCCAGACCTCTCAGGTCGTCTGGGACAAGGTCTGCTAGTAAACTACGACCCACCCAGACCTCTCAGGTGGTCTGGGACAGGTCTGCTAGTAAACTACGACCCACCCAGACCTCTCAGGTCGTCTGGGACAAGGTCTGCTAGTAAACTACGACCCACCCAGACCTCTCAGGTGGTCTGGGACAGGTCTGCTAGTAAACTACGAACCACCCAGACCTCTCAGGTGGTCTGGGACAGGTCTGCTAGTAAACTACGACCCACCCAGACCTCTCAGGTGGTCTGGGACAGGTCTGCTAGTAAACTACGACCCACCCAGACCTCTCAGGTGGTCTGGGACAGGTCTGCTAGTAAACTACGAACCCCCCAGACCTCTCAGGTGGTCTGGGACCAGGTCTGCTGTCTGTCCCCAGGGTCAGAACTAAACAGGGAGAAGCAGCATTTAGTTTCTATGCTCCACATATTTGGAACCAACTTCCATCTTTTTGATGTTGCTTTTGGTTAAATAACTATCCATTTCTTATACTTTTGTTGCTTATTTTATCTGCTTTTATATAACTGTTTTTAACTGCTCTTTAATGTTTAATTTCTTATACTGCACTGTAACTTTTATTCTTGTATTTTAATTGTCTTCATGTAAAGCACTTTAAATTGCCCTGTTGCTGAAAAGTGCTCTACAGATAAAGCTGCCTTGCCTTCAGCTTCTAGCTGCTCAAATGTGAAACAAATTGCCAGGAAGAGCAAAAACTCGAGCCATTGCTGACTACTTTCAAATTTAAGCTGAAGACCGACCCACGTATTAGTGAAAATCATCATATTCTTCAAAGCTAATAATCAAAACAGAACGAACGTAAGATCAAATACCAAAAAGCAATTCTTAGAGTTATGTCCAGTCTGCTATAATTTCAAATTTCTGACTTTCTTTGAGGCCGCCACAGTCAAAACTTGACTCGCACGGATTGTAACTAATTACTTATCCTATGATAAAAAAAAATTAAAAAAACAGCGCATGAGGTTTGGATAATATATAATATCTGGGGTTTTCAATCTTGTTTAATCCTGCTCTTGCAGTGCGGTCCGTTTACCTCGGAAACCGGAAGCCGAAAGCTGGGAATGACGTCACACCCCCGAGTTGAATGCGTTCCATGTACAAGTCAGATTGTCTTGTTTTCATTATCTCTAGCCAGGTTAGCCATCGTTAGCCATGCCAGTTTATAACAACGCATTACGCTTTTTTTTTTTTGTGTGCATACAAACACAGTTAACAACATCGCCCACAGATAGAATATGGACAGCGCTGCACGTACGAGAGATTTAGTGAGACACGAGTAACACAGAAGTTCTTATAACTGTATGTTACTACTGCTTAGGCCTGGGCGAAAAATTGATTAAATGAATTAATTAGAATTTTTTGTTGCGGGCGATTTAAAAAAAATCAGTAAATCGAGTTTTTGTGTAATGGCGCATTTTTGGCTCTCCGGAGCTTCCGTAGAGTTAGTTTCACATAGCGGTATGGCGAGCGACAACAACAACAACATCACACACGAAACAGCAAGTGACAACATGGCTACCGGTGAGAGTGGGAAGTTTGTTCCCAAGAAAGGAATAAAATCATCTGTTGTTTGGAACTGGTCTGGGTTTGCTGCGACAGACGTGGAGCAGCAAACCCCGCGCTGCAACATCTGCCTAAAGCCCATCGCAGGCAAAGGCAGCAGCACCACAAACCTATTCCAACACCTGAAACAGAGACATCCAGCCCAATATGAAACACGCCAGTCTCTCTCAGAGACGAACAAACCCGCAGTGACCAACAAACCTTCGCTAAAAAACAGCTAACTGTAGCCGAATCCTTTGCACAAGGCACCGCGTATGGCAGGAAAGGGGCGCGGTGGAGAACAATCACCGAAGCGGTCGCTTTGCACACAGCCAAAGACATGGTACCCATATATACCGTGGAGAAGACGGTAAGTTGTCTGCCGTTTGTACTTATTGCTTTCCTTAATAAGTACGGGGGAAAATTGGGGGAAAAAAATCGGAAATCGAATTAAAAAAAATAAAATCGGAGATTTTTAGGCCATATCGCCCAGCCGTAGTTCATGTGCAACATCACCAGGTGCAAACACTATATTGTAATTAGCTCTTGCTGTAAAGAGTATGTCTCTTAATATACGTCCCATTTTCTCTCTCAGTATTATGCACTGCAGATTCTGGAGACGGTCATCAAAACACGCTGGAAGATTCTCCCCAGAAATCAGTGTGAAGGTAAGTTTGATGACATTACACAATCATCAAGATTACGAAGATGTTTCTGTCTCTATGCTGCTTGTCAGCGGAAATAACGTTTTTGCATTTTCATCGTTATGAACTATGTACGTATATGTAACGAATGTGCCCATATATACTGTGGAGAAGACGGTAAGTTGTCTGCCGTTTGTACTTATTGCTTTCCTTAATAAGTAGGGGGGGAAAATAGGGAAAAAAATCGGAAATCGAATTAAAAAAAATAAAATCTGAGTTTTTATTTTTAGGCCATATCGCCCAGCCCTACTACTGCTATCACAACAGTTGATGCACGGAGCAGCCACGTTGGATTTCTTTTTTTTAGCTGGGGGTACTCCGTGGTCGCCTGAACTCTGAGCTCGGAAATCCGAGGTCAGGGGGTGCGTTTCCCATGATGACCTCGGAAAACCTCGGAGTTCCGAGTACAAATGATACACACGCCATTAATTGTTCTTATTATTACGTTTCCAAATAAACCATTTCCAAGTGTTTGGAAAAGTTTTGATTGTTATTCCCAACGCCGAACCGTTCACGATAGGAATCTTTTTCTATCAACAACATAAGTTTGAATTTGCACTTGTTTGTCTGTCTTTATTCCTTATCCACACTGTGAATCAGCCACCATCGCTCACTCTCCCTATTTCAGTCTTCCTGCCCTCTTCTGTTCTGCACCGGTTTGTTTGTTTACACGGGAAGGGAGGGGAATTTCCACGAAGAAAGGAAATAATTGTTATTGTTTTATTGCACAGCAGTAGGGCTGTGTGCGTGCGTGCGTGTGTCTGTGTGTGCGTGAGCTTCACCAGGGAGAAGAGGTCGTTCTGCAGGCCGAGTCGGTCCACAGGCTGCAGGCTGAGGTCTCTGACGCCGGGCAGCAGGCTCTCCAGCATGGCCGAGCTGTACTGGATGCGATAGAAGCCCACGGTGCCGGGGTTAATCTGTAAACAGCAGGGACAAAACTAGGTCAGACTGTGGGGAGGAAAAAATAAAAATCCAGTTCCACCATTTGTTTACCTCTCAGACTGAGTGCTTTTAACCAGTATTGGCTTAAAGCGAGCGAAATAGCATCATCCTAATGTTAATGCTTGAGGGCTTAGTCAACAATAGGCTTGTTGTGACGGCAAAAGTTCCTATAATACTAAATTATTCTGACTTTTAACTCCACAGGAATTAGAGAGAAAGAACTTAAACAGTCTTTTAAAATTTCTTTTTGCAGATCTGTAGCTCTACAGCCTGCTGCACCAGGCGTGTGCAAGGTCTCGCTTAAGTTATCGTGTTGAGTCAGAGACGGTTTAGAAGCGAGACGCCCCAACTCAGAGTAACTTCCTGTATCCGTGTCACGTGGGTTTCGCCACCGCCACGCCTCTTTAGGAGCAGGGCTGGGTACCGAAACCCGGTTCCTACGCAACCGTGTCTCCACGTACCTACGTAAGTAGCTACAGCGTAGATTTAACGTAAAAGCATAAATCACGCTGTAGCCGAAAGACTCAGGGCCCCGTTTCTGTCCTCGTCATGTTGCAAGTCTGCTGCAGGCAAGATGGTAGTCCTGTCTATCCGCTCGTGAAAAACGAAAAGCGAGTATAAATCTAAATCATTATAAATATTTGTATATAAAAAGGAGTGGTGTGCACTAGGGCTGCACGGTAACGAGGAAAATATGTAATTGCGATTATTTTGACTGATATTGCGATCGCAATATGATTCACGATATTGGAGGGAATGATCGTTTTTGTATCATTATTCTCATTTTCATTCATTATTAACATTGAAATAAATTTAAAAAAATGATTATAGTGTGATTTATGCGAGGATCTGTACCAAACAAAGATGATTTCTGTAGTCTGTAGGATACGATCTGTAGGCCGGGACGTCTCTGCAGCTCCACGATACTTCATTCAGAACGGTTTGACACATATTTTGCCATTAACAAACATTGCGCCCCCCGTGCGATTTGGATATTGCACTAGTCCGTATTGCGAATTCGATAAAATTGCGATTAATTGTGCAGCCCTAGTATCCGTCCTGGAGAACGCGTTGCAGACGCTTAAGAGCCTGTCACACTCTCATCCTCAAAGTAATCTAACCTGCCAAAATGGTGCATAATGACAACCGCTATTTTATGGAAAACTTTACACCTAAGGGCGCGGTTGTAACTTAGCCTACGTTGGAACTATTTCAGCCGGTGCAACCCTATAAATGTTAGTAGCGCGTTAAACTACGACCTAAGTTAGAAATTACATTCAAACTAGGCTGCGTTTGAACTTACATACAGCTGGGCGGGAGCCTCATAAAGTCTGGCTCGTAACTGAGCAGCTAACATGATTGTTGAGCAAGTCGACCCACAGGATTGGAGCACTGGTGATTCAAGGCATTATTTATACATCATTATCAGCTGTATAAAGCCCAATCCATTTACAACGCTTCATTTACTTCTTTATTTAGACAGAGACGTCATTAACAGCTGTGTTAATTTGCAAGTTACACCCAGGAGAGATCGAACAAGTGCATTCACGTTCTCGCCTCATTCACACTCTCAATGATCAGAACAGAAGGTGAGACAATCTATCGGACCAGACACGAGGAGAACGTAGGAACTCTGTCTGGTTGACAGAAGAAGTGCGGGTGAGCCCGATGACCACTTCCTCGCCGGCTCTTGCTCTCAAATGACTAACAGGAACTCCGGTCTGTGAACTCCTCTGTTTAAACTTTATACATGTTAGCATTTAATGTAAGTCAATATGATTGGCAGTCGAGATGAGAGCTCCACTCGCTCGTCTGCCAGCAGAAGCCTAGTCTATTAGTCTAGAAGTTCTCTTTTAAAAAAAGGTAAAAGTAAAACACTGACTGCTGGTGTTTGGAAGAACTGGGACTTGACCTCACCTTGACCCACTGGTCAGGGGTGACGCCGCTCAGGGTGATGGTCGTATCGGGTCTGTCCAGCAGAACCTTGAGCTTGGTGCATTTGGGGTCCTCGCTGGTACAAACACTAATGGGGACCATCCAGCTGGGGCAATCCTCACCTGTCCAACACACAAGTCAGGGAGACAATGAAAAGCTACAACAGCAAGATATCAGTCAAAAAAAAAAAAAAAAGAGAGGAGATAAACCTTTATTGATTCCCCAGAGGGGGGAAATTCAGGACAGAAGTACAGATAAATAGAGGAAGTGAAAAGTAAATAAGAGGTAAAATAAGAGCAGAAGTTAACTAGAATCTGCCAACCAGTCAAGTTGCAGTTTACATCCATGTCCGTCCAGACTCATACAATATATGAAGTACAAACTTTGAAGGGATTTAATAAAAAAAAAGGTATAAAGTGTATTTCTTTGGCAACACATGGATGCTTTACACACACACACACACACACACACACACACACACACACACTCTGGCAGCTCGGAAGATCTAAACAATCATCACAGTTTTAAGATCGGTTGTCACCAATTCAGTATTTGACCAAACGTCCCCCCTTCTGTTCCTGAGTTATGGCGTTGATTAATGGCCAAAAGGGTTGCTGTACAACATTATGTCACAGTGAAATTGAAGTTGTAGTCATTATTTTATTGTATGTGTTTTATCCTGTATTGTTCTATGTGGTTACTATGGACCATTTGTTATGTGTCCTGAATAAAGAATATGATGATGACCCTTTGGGTATAAAATGCCGTCACATCATCATTTTATCACATTGGACATCTGTGTGAAATGTTGTCATAATTAGTGTAGAAATTCTTGTCCAAGTGGACGTTAGTGCCAAATTTGAAGAAATTCCCTGAAGGCTTTCCTGAGATATCGCATTCACGAGAATAAGACGGGCAACCCAAAACATTTACAAGATGTTTTTTTAAATACATTTTTTACATACAATGCAACAAATACCTGTACTCACCTACAAATAAACTTAGACAAAGTTATCATCTTTATGGAAGAAAGGGTATATGTTTATTTATTTGTTATTGTTAACAGGGTAAGAAAAGCAGCAAGGCCGGCAGTCACTCAACCTGAACTGTAAAGTGTGTATTTTCGGAGCAGTGGGCTTTTGTTTTTCGGGATAACGAGATAAGCTTTGGCTACCGTGAACCATTTGCTATATATGGATACGTATGACCATCAACATAGCCGACATCTAGCTAACACTGATTCCGCGGGACATTTGGTTCAGCGTTCTCAACCTGGCAACCTTTGAATTTGAAATTTGGGGTGGTGATGGCGCAGTGGATAGGACACGTGCCTTTGGCGTGGGAGACCAGGGCTCGATTCCCACTGCGATACATCAACAAATGTGTCCCTGAGCAACGCACTTGACCCCTAGTTGCTCCAGAGGTGTGGAACCTCTGACCTACAGTATCTCACAAAAGTGAGTACACCCCTCACATTTTTGTAAATATTTCATTATATCTTTTAATGGGACAACACTGAAGAAATTACACTTTGCTACAATGTAAAGTATTAAGTGTACAGCTTGTATAACAGTGTAAATTATTACGTGTACAGCTTGTATAACAATGTAAAGTATTAAGTGTACAGCTTGTATAACAGTGTAAATGTGCTGTCCCCTCAAAATAACTCAACACACAGCCATTAATGTCTAAACCGCTGGCAACAAAAGTGAGTACACCCCTATGTTAAATTCCCATAGAGGCAGGCAGCCAGTTATTTCATGGATCCAGGATACTATGCATCCTGAAAAAGTTCCAGTGATGATATTAACCCTGTAGCGTGATTTATGCTTTTGCGTAAAAGCTACGCCGTGGCTATGTATGTAGGTAGGTGGAGACACGAACCTACGCCGTAGCCTGACGTGCACCTCTTGAAAAATTTAACTACACGTTGCGGCGACACACGTCGCTCGACCGTGGCTTTTGTAGCGTTTCATTTCCCCCCCTTGACTCATTTCCTGGTTCTCCTTCTCCATGAACTACATGGGATCAAGGAGAGGGTTAACTTCTCCTGCTCCAGATTTCCCACCGTGGTCAGAAAGCTCAGGGGAGACACTTTGTTTCTCTCGCTACGACTCTCAAGGGGCGGTACTAGCTCCGAAGATAATCGCCATCACTCTCTCACTCTCTCCCCACACATGCCGACCCTGCTGTTCTCTTAAAGAGATCCACGCACACACCGACGCACAAGTATAAACTTTCAGGCCACTTCCGTAGGCTGCGGCGAAAGCTCTGCGTAGAGCCTCCGCAGAACTGTAAATCAAGCTTGTACCAGATGCTTATTCCCATAAAAACTTTGTAAAACACTTCATGACGATTATAAAAAAATCTTACCATCATGTGGTCCGCTGGCACAGAACTTCTTCTGAGATATCTTGAGAATGCGGTCGTCACCTTGCTATAAATAAACATCACGGTCAGTGTGTGAGAATCAACAAAACAGGGTCCACATGCAGAACCAGCCACGAGACAAAAACGCTCTGTACACGTCTGCTGGTGAACTCAACCGTTTAGTAAGTATGAAAGAAGTAAAGTCGATAGATGATATCCTGAAATCACCCAGCAGTTCAGTCAGTGAACAAAATGTCTGACGTTGATTTTAAGCGCTCAACCGTATTATATATAGATTAAACCGGTCGTGTCCGGTGAAGCTCACCTGCTCCTGGTCCACTTCTATTATCGGGAAGCCCATCTGCTTGGTCCACGAGCTCATCACTGCAGCGATTGGCTTCCCACTGGCCTGTTCCAGACAGTCCCATAGGTCCTCTGCGGAAAGATAGCCGGGAGGAAGGAAGGGTTAGGAAACCTGAAAAAAAAAATAATCGAGCCGCACAGCGGTTTCATCTTGACGAAGAAACATTTCCTGCACGTTCTTACCTGTTGAAGCATTTTTGTGCTGGAACTTCAAAAGATAGGCGTTCATTCCTTTCCTAAAGTCCTACAAACAAGGAGTAAGAGGGGGACATAATAAAGTGTTTTAACTTGCTGTATCATCTACTGGTTCGGAAATGCCACCGATTCTCAGAAAAAGACAATCAGGAACTGCCAGCAAGTTAGTTGGGATAACACTAGCACGAGCATTGAACACATTTACAAAGACAAACTGGTGAGAAAGGCCAATAACGTTGTACGTTATTGGTCTCACCCGGCATCTCATTTTAAACTACTGCCATCTATGCGTCGTTTCTGCCCTTCTGACCAAGAACAGATCCAAATTCTCTTTTGTACCATAGGCCATAAAAGCCTTAAATCA
Organism: Gymnocephalus cernua; assembly: GCA_023631565.1. NCBI lineage: Eukaryota > Metazoa > Chordata > Actinopteri > Perciformes > Percidae > Gymnocephalus > Gymnocephalus cernua. Next base: position 38,931,135 of record CM042427.1, on the reverse strand, counting down.
GTCAAAATAAGCCAGTCGCTGGCCTGGTCACACCCGAGGGTGTGTAGTGTATTGTAGTGTGTGACGTATGTTCTTCATGTTACGTCTGTCTCTGATGTAGGGACTAGTCTATTTGTTTGTGTCATATGTCTGATGTCTTGTAATTAAGTGCCTTGCGACTGTACCGCAAACCCAGCTGCCCCACGGAGGAACAATAAAGTTACCTACTACTACTACTAAACGAAATATAAAAATGGAAACAAATACTACAAGTGTTAGACAACCGACCTCGTCTCCTGTGTAGTGGTGCAGCATGCGGATCACAGACGCTCCTTTGCTGTAGGAGATGGCGTCAAAGATTTCATCTACCTCTGATGGATGGCCCACGTTCACCTGGAGCACGAGGCACAAAGACAGAGATCTGGGGATTAGAGTCTGACGGCAACTCTCACCGCGTTACCGTTCACTAGTTATACCGATGTTCTTCTTTCCTTCAATATTAACTACTTTAACAGAGATACAATTAGAACAATTCAGACACCACATTGTAATATTCACATTTGAAATAGTATAAAGATGAAATGATTCAAACTCCATTTAGTAGATATGTCCCCACAGTGTTGCATGATGGAAGAGCCCTGATGGAACTTGGTAGCCTAGAAATCTAGACGCACCCAGGCGGCAGCAAATGTAATTCGCAGCCAGGGTCAGTCTAGCAACTCTCCGTTGGCGTGCGAGGTGGAAAAACCAAACTCTAGTCAGGCCAATCACATCGTGTATAGAGTCGGTGGGCGGGGCTTAACATAATGACGGTTCCGTGTGAATTCCCTGCTACTTGAAAACAAAGAAGATGGCGGCTGCTGCTGCTGGAGAACAGCGGTCTTCTGGAAGACTTGGAGTTCAGCTTTTCTTTGAGAAAAGAACAAAGAACGGCACTGAAGTCATTCTTAAAAAAGGAAGATGTGTTCGGAGTTTTGCCGACCGGATACGGCAAAGGTTTAATCTATCAACTAGCTCCGCCCCCTTCTTCGTTGCTCTGCCTGGTTGTAGCGCGATCCTATTGCGTGCAGAGGGAGTTTGAAAGACAACCATTTATCCCGCCCATCGGATTGAGCACTGAACAATGGTGAGTTCCCAGACCCAACATCTGGATGTGGGTCTGGCTTGTCAGGCTAGGAAGTTGGATGTTAAATTTGTTTTCCAGCTTCCAGAAAAGCGCAAGTGACCCTCGATCACCATAAGCTCTAAGCTGCTCGAGTTGTTGTGTTTTTCTTTGGGCCCTCTGCAGTCTACTCCGTGGTTAGCTTGGTTAACTGGACTCTCTCACTCAGTGCACTTGACACTGAAACAGGGAGCTGCACACATTTGATGCTAATCCTCCAGACTCTTTTCCACATGACCGCTGCTTTGTTTTGTTCTTATTCAGAACAATTATTCAACGGTTACTCAGAGGGATCTTTGTCTCTCTTTCTGCCCTTTCAGTTGTCAGTTTGGCTTAACCGTTGTACAGCACTTTGTTCTCCACGTACAAAACCAAAATCTATTTGTGAAGAGGACTTTCTACAACCTAAAAGCATCAACGACCACTCAGACATAATAGAGTAGTCCTCTCAGACACAACGGACACAATCAAGCTTTGCAGCAGCAGATTACAACAACAAAACACATCACGCTCTCATTAAATAACATTACTTCCAAAATAACCCACATACAGAGGGAAGTCTATTTTGCCAACTTCATTTCCTATAAATAAACTCCCTGTTTTGTGAACAACTGTAAAAAAAGTGATGTGGTGGCGTGATCAGGATCCCAGTCACAAGTTGCCACATGTAAACACATTCTTCCCCACAGCTGGAATGAGCCAGCAGCTTTCAGTTTTAGAAATCCCTCCACGGCTCACCTCTATGGGATGGCTGCTGTCCAGCGCGTCCAGTTCCAGAGCGCGGGTGTAGTCGGCTGAGACAAACTGGGTCCAGATGTCGTACTCTGGGAAGCAGTGATCCACACACAGATACTCGATCCAGGATGCAAATCCCTCATTAAGCCACAGATGGGTCCACCATTCCTGTACACACACACACACACACACACACACACACACACACACACACACACACACACACACACACACACACACACACACACTTACAAATACTTCCACTGACTCTGTGTTGGGACACAATTAAACTAATTTTATGCGATGAAAATGCGGGAACTTGCAAAAATTGCGGGAACTTGCAAAAACTACGGCTTGATGAAAAAGAGAAAACAAAGTGATTCCCCCAACACCGTGTTCTCACTAGGCAAAATTATGTCACTTCATAACGTTCCCATGGCAACAGGGGAAAACGGCTGCTCTTGTGTGAAGGAAACGCAACATTTTTCAACTTTCTGCTGAGATATATGTGACTTTTTTGCAACGAAAATGCGGAGATTATGAAATCATGCAAGCCCCGCATATTTTGCGCGGAAATCGGCAATTTATGCGCCGAAAGTGCGGCGTATTTTAAAAAATGCGGCCCCCGCATTAATATGCGGACTTTGGCTGATTATGCATTGAATTCTGCGATCGCATAATCACGTTTTTCTGGAGGGACTGGATAATATAAAAAATTGAATATAAAACACCCAAAATACTATGGAAGTAATCATCAATTTTACCTGCAAAGAATGTTTTATGGGCTCCTACAACGTACATGCATGCATCAAAGTTATTTTGGGGCAATTTGGTTGAAAGAATCCCATATTTCTGAAATAAAAAACTTTGAAAACGGGTCAAATTTGACAACACAAGGGTTAAGTAGGGCTGCAACTAACAATTCTTTTTCGTATCGTTTGATTTCTCGATTGTTTCTCGATGAATGGATGAGTTGTTCGTTCTATAAAACGTCCGAACGTGGTGAAACATGTGGATCAGTGTTTCCCAAGATGACGTCCTCAAATGTCTTGTTTTGTCCACAACTCAAAAGATATTCAGTTTACTGTCAGAGGAGAGAAGAAACTAGAAAACATTCACATTTAACAAGCTGGAAACAGTGAATATTTTCTTTTTAATTCATAAAAAATGACTCAAACCGAATATCAAAATAGTTGGCGATTAATTATATAGTTGTCGACTAACCTTTGCAGCTCTAAACTTAAGATCACATTACATTACATGTCATTTAGCTGACGCTTTTATCCAAAGCGACTTACAATTGCTATATATATCAGAGGTCACACGCCTCTGGAGCAACTAGGGGTTAAGTGTCTTGCTCAGGGATACATTGGTTGATGGATCATGGTGGGAATCGAACCCTGATCTCCCACACCAAAGGCATGTGTTCTAACCACTGAACCATCACCACCCCCCCAGTTTGTAACTATAAAAAAAACGAGTGCGCCTCAACTTTTTTGCGGGAATTAATTCCCCTTTTTTGTCGACATTCATGTGGTACATAAGTCTCCATTTGGGGAATATTATACGGCACACTTCATAGCATCGTATACCACTTTGGAAATCAAGCCTTCCTTCAGTAAAAACATTAACACAAAATAAAATGCATATTAGGTTCTTATGTCAGTCCCTCCAGAAAAACACAGAGTTTTTCTGTGATTGTTGCGGGCAAAAATCCTTGATTACGCGCCACGTTTTCTTAAAAAATGCGATGGAATATGCGGGATATTTATGCGATTCTATGCGATGAAATTGCGGGAACTTGCAAAAACTGCGGTTTGATGAAAAAGAGAAAAAAAAGCGATTCCCCCAACACCGCGTTCTCACTAGGCGAAATTATGTCACTTCATAACGTTCCCATGGCAACAGGGGAAAATGACTGCTCTTGTGTGAAGTAAACGCAACATTTTTCAACTTTCTGCTGAGATATATGGGACTTCTTTGCAACGAAAATGCGGGGATTATGAAGTTTCTCAATATTAAAATATTTTTCTCTTCCTTATTTTGGATATACGTCTTCCAGTTAGTGCTTCAGTGTTTTTTTTTGTTTTTTTTTTATCATTATCATCATGACTTTTGTCATCAGGTTATTGGGTTCTTACACTGCTGCAGATTGACTAGTTTCTCAATTTTAAAATATTTTTCTCTTCCTTATTTTGTCTTTTTTTTGGATCTACAGTACTTCTTCCAGTTATCATCATCATGAGTTTTGTCATTATGTTATTGCCATGATTTACCTTTACCCACAAGATGTTTAAGGCAGTCAGAAGTTACAATCTCAGTAACAAATAGCTGATGAAAGATTACGGCCGTTTACCATGGTGACCAAGTTTCCGAACCACTGGTGGGCGAGTTCGTGTCCGACCACCAGCGCCACCCACTGCCTGGAGGACGAGCAGGAGTTCTTGGGGTCGATTAGCAGTGCCGTCTCCCTGAGGAACACAACAGAGAGTCAAAGTTAACGCGGCTGAGGGCTGAAGGTCGACACCTCCTCTGAACACCGGCAGGGTTTCTCTGCATCAACCATCAAAAGTCCACATCAGCTGCTGGGCTGTTTATTAGCAAAACCTGCATGCAGCCGACTGCAGACGATAGATGAATGGAGCCTGCTGCCGTATGCTAATCACATGCTGTCTGAATACCTAACAGGTGGCAGCACGTCCAACTGACCGCGAAGCAATTAAAAAGCCATCAGCGCTTTTAAAAAGAGACTGAAGAGAAAAAAAATCTGCTGTTCTCTGAATGAGACTGCAAAACAATTCTTTTCCCCGTCGATAAATCAGATGCTTATTTTCATGATTAATCATTTATAGTCTATGAAATGTCAACAAGCAAAAAAAAAAACATTTCCATGAACCCCAAGGAAACATTTTCAAATTGCTTGTTGTGTCCGATCAACAGTCGCAAACCAAAAGATATTTGGTTTACGGTGATAAAATGATTTCCATTTATCAAAATTGTTGTCTATTAACTTTCTACTAATTCTACTAATCTTTAGCTCTACTAAAGTTAACAAAAGGCATAGTCAAGTAGGCACGCATGTCGTGTGCTGTGACTCAGGAGGTAGAGCAGTCGTCTATGTGAAGGTCGGTGGTTCGATCCCGGGCGCCTGCAGTCTACATGTCCTTGGGAAAGACACTATGGGTCCTATCTTGCACCCGGCGCAAAACTCTCCTTCCTGTTAAGCAGATCCTCCATCATAACAGCAATGCTCCAAGGTCCAAACGCGCCTGGCTTTTAAAGGGAATGGGAGATGACTCTCTGATTGGTTGATTGCATGTTACGCCCCAAACACACCTCTGATTAATGAAGAGACTAAGTACAACTCTTCTGAACCATGCGCCCGGCGCACGGACCCTTTTTTCCCCCGTGCGCTTACATCGTTAAAATGGGGCCCTAAACCTCTGTGCCATCGGTGTGTGAATGTGCGTAAAAGTCTGACGGTACCTTTTATGTGCGGTATGTGTTCAAAGAGCAGCTACAGCTTACCTGTAGGTAACAAGGCCCCAGTTTTCCATGGCACCTGCATGAGAGGAAGAACGGTGTGTTTCACTATCAACATGTTCAGCGGAAATGTGTCAAATTCCTGAATGTTACGTTGACAACTACTCACCAGCAGCAAAATCAGCAATAGCTATGAGATCGATTTTAGGCAACGGATAAGGAACATTGAAGTAGTCTTTGTAGAAAGGTAAGGTCTTAGTCGCAACCTGCAAAAAAGAAAGTGTATATGTATGTAACAAAACTCAAAAAAAGTATATAAAAAAAGTCTGCTCTTTTATGTTAAAATACACACACAAATACAAATACTTTTTGTGTTCTGCAGCTTCGGTAGTAATAAATAGAGAAACTATTCAAAAAGAAAATATTCGCAGAGAGTACTTGAAGCTTTGGTGGTGGCTCATTTGTGTGATGTCGAATCTGTCTCAACTTTATTAACAGTACTGACGGAAAAACACAAAGCGAATATTCAAATCCCCAAATTGAAGATATAATATCTACCCAATGAACAACATCACATCAGAATAGTGAAATACTGGCTCCAGGCCTGGAATCTACCATCAAATGTCGGTGAATATGTGCGTTTTCTGTGCGTTCGTCTACATTTCCAGTCAAGGTTATGGTTTGTATAATTCTCGGTGGAAAAATGAAGCCAATCACCTGCTGTGTTTTGTCAACGTTCTCACCTCCAGTGCAAATTTCCCTTGTTCTGCCTTCCCGACAGGCGTGTAGACGCGTACCGTTATACCGTCTGATGACTGGCTCTCCACAAAGTCATATTCGCCGATGACAAAAGCTACAAGGTACGTGGACATGATGGGCGTCGTGGCAAACTTCACTTCCACAAGGTTTTCATCCTCTGGATATGGCTTTCGATCAATGACATTCTGTGAAGAGGAATGACACAGTGAAATGGCACGGAAAGAGATTACTGACAAACAAAATCAATACTGAAACACTGTGCTAAAATAAGATGTTTTATAGCACATCGTTATTGAAGATCAAGAGCTTCCGATTCCCTCGTTTTTCCTCCTTTGAGCAAAGAGTGATGTTGTAAAATGCACAAAGACAAAGCCTAAAGCCCTCACAGCCACTTTCAAAGATTGTCAAGACGGAAAAAAGACTGACTTAAAGCTTTAGTGTGTAACTTTCTCATATTAATGAACGTCCGTTACATTCAGGACGTCGCCAAATGAGTTGCTACAAAGCTAATTAAGACTCTCAGCTCCACACAACTCTCTCTGGATCTCTCAGTGTGACTATGTTCAGAAGATTATGATAATGACCTCTCCTGAAGAGTCCATCATGTTTTTGTTTTTTTAATCCTCCGTGTCCTCCTTGGCTACTAGCAGCTGCGTGGAGGAGGGGAGGGGGGCGCGTGCGCGATCACAGAAGGCTTGTATCATGTGGACTAGCCGACAGTTTTGTTGTCATTACTTAGAATTCCTCATGGGGGGGGGCGACAGAAACTACGCACTACAGCTTTAAGACAGCTCGGACTGAGTTTTCAATCACTACCAAGCGTTTGAGGCAACGGGAGCGCGCCCCAACTCTAGCAAGACTCATGATTTCATTCCCATATTATATCCCATATATTTTTACGGTGCCCTGCAGTGTCCTGCTGCATCCTGCTACGTCCAGCTATGCTCTAGCGTGCCATGCTACATCCGGTAATGCCCTGCAGTGCCCTGATACGACATGAACCACTAGGACTACTTTTTCTAGTCACTGATCCATTATCTTTATTGTGACTGTTATTGCCGCTGTTCATCACACCCCCAACCGGCTCCGTCAGACACCGCCTACCAACAGCCTGGGTCTGCCGAGGTTTCTTCCTAAAAGGGGAGTTTTTCCTCGCCACTGTCACACTAAATGCTCTTGAGGGAATTACTGGAATTGTTGGGTCTTTGTAAATTAAAGAGCGTGGGTTATACCTACTCTATTTGTAAAGTGTCTCGAGATAACTCTTGTTATGATTTGATACTATAAATAAAATTTAATTGAAATTGAATATTGGAAAGTTGTCCACAACAGTGGAATCGCTTGAAAAGTCGTTTAAGGTCGGCATTAGGGCTGCACAATTAATCGCAATTTTATCGAAATCGCAATACGGACTAGTGCAATATCCAAATCGCAGAGGGGCGCATTATTTGTTAAAGGCAAAACATGTGTCAAACTATTCTATAATGAAGTACTGTGGCGCTGCAGAGACGTCCCGGCCTACAAATCGTATCCTACAGACTGAAGAAAGCATCTTTGTTTGGTACAGATCCTCGCAAAAATCACACTATAAATCATTTTAAAGATGTTATATTAGTCAATGAAAATGAGAATAATGATACAAACGTGATCATTCCCTTCAATATCGTGAATCACATTGCAATTAGATATTTTCCTCATATCGTGCAGCCCTAGTCGGCATTAGTAGTAGCGGATATCTTTCACCGTCTGTGCCAACGTGTACCTCATGCTACCGCCAAGTATCCACTGAACAGCATCTGTACACAGTCGAGCTCAGTGCGGTATTGTTTTGCACTGGACTTTAAAAAGGTCACAGTAGACTCGCTGAGAAAATAAATTTCCGCAGGTATGTGGACACAAAAGGTCGAGAGCTGGACTGGCATAAATTCTGTGCGGGGCGTAGTCCTGCTGGCCGGAACAATCACATTTCCTTCACTTCAGTAAGTCATCAGAAATACCCAAATTTAGTTTCATCGTCACCACCCAAATAAACTTCTTAAGCCTGGAGGCGTCTTGTTAGAAATAATCTAAGCCAGATGATGTTTTCTGATGCAATTCGGCTGCAATGCCTTCAGTTAAAAAAAAAAAAAAAATCACTGAGTTGGTATGAAATACCCAAGAAATGTTTTAAGGAGAATTTGTCTTACAATGACAAAACAGTAGTTGCATTTCACATACCGTTAAACACAACAATAGCCAGAGGTAAAAAAACATGCAGTGACTGTCTGCCCTCTGTTATGTAAGCTACGAATAGAAAATAGAGGGAAGAGAAAGGAGGGGAAACGCACACAAACACAAAAGAAACTTGGCAGCACAGGGTGACTCGGGCAGTCTGAGGACCGGAGTTTCTCAGAGGAAGAAGTGGAACACATGACACATACCATATTTGACAAGGTTACTCGGTCCTTGGGAACTATCAGAGAGATGTCAAAGGTGGCTTTTATAGCTGGCTCATCCCAACAGGGGAAAGCTCTGCGAGCGTCCGTGGCCTGGAGGAAACGGGGAAGAGAGAGAAAAGACACAAACTGAGTGTTCAGACCACGCTGAGGGGGATTGCAGTTCATACCTGGCAACAAAACGCATCTTAAACCACTTAAACTCATGCCTCAATTTTTGGGTCACATTTGATTTTATCTGTGAGACAATTTTGCAATCCCTGTACAACTTTCTACCACAAATATCTAGAATCTATAGGTTATATTTTATCCCTTTAATTTTAACTTCTGCAATATTTATGTCTTAGATCCTCATTTCTTACTTGCATGTTTTTCCTTTTTTATACACATTTCATTCATCAGCATCTTTGCTCATCTGGCACTAAACCACAAAGTGTTAATTTCTTACTGTTAAAACTGTTATATTGTACATATTTGTTTATTTATGTTACCGTTTCTTTTACATTTCCTTTTAATATGTTTATGTATGCACCATCCACCAAGGCAAAAATCACCGTAATTGTTACTTACTTGGCAATAAATCCTTTTCTGTTACTGATTAATGAGAAATTGTCAGAGGGAGCCTGAGATCTAAGATTTTTTTTTTATTGCCAACAACTGCTTCTCCCTAAGTGTTGTGCAGATGACAATAAGTAACGTGAAACGCGGGCGCCCGGTTAGCTCAGTTGGTAGAGCGGGCGCCCATATATAGAAGTTTACTCCTCGACACAGCAGGCCCGGGGTTCGACTCCGACCTGCGGCCCTTTGCTGCGTGTCATTCCCGCCTCTCTCTGTCTCTCTTTTCATGTCTTCAGCTGTCCTATCAGAATAAAGGCCTAAAAATGCCCCCAAAAAATAACGTGAAACGTGACGGAAATTCTATGAGCGAATCAAATAAATAGAGAGAGAGCCAGAGAGGAGAAAGTTACCACCTAATTTATAGACTGCTGTTGTGCTTTATGCACAGTAAAAGACCTACGTTTTGGTCCTCCTGTGTTGTTAGGGACACAACAGCTTTCACATTATATCATGCCAGCCAAAAGGCTTCTGGTATTTTCACTTATATATTTGTCCCGTCATTTTGCTGTGTGAGCAGCACCAGACTCCTTCCCTTTGTTGCAGGAGCAGGCAGCGCCACAATCGAGCATTTTTATCTGCGCCAGGTAAAAAAAAAAAAAAACCTGTCAGCTGTTTTTCAAAGCAGAGATATATATATATATATATATATATATATATATATATATATATATATATATATATATATATATATATATATATATATATATATATATATATATATATATATATATATACACATTTCTCTACGGCATTTGTAGCATGTCCTTTAAATTAAAAGCCTGCAGCCAATTCATTTATCTACAAACAAGCCTTGTAACATAGGAGAAGACAAACAAACAAAAACTTATTCTTGCTGGGCGCCTTGAACGTTACCATTATACACTCCCTCACCACAGGTGTCAGCCTACTGGTGTTGCTGGTGACCGGTCACTGCAAGCGCTTCAAGATATGATAGACTTTAATAATCCCACACTGGGTTATTCCCCTGTAACAGCAGCTCAAAAGAAAAAAATGGTAACACTTCACTTGAAGATATCTACACAAGAGTGACATCACACAGTCATGACACATGAACTCTAACCCATGACCATAACTCTAACCATAACTTGTTATGACAAAAACAGAATGACACTTACTAAAAGAAGCGTTATGTCATAAACGTTTATGACTTGTTTATAATGTTTATGACACGTTCACGACAGTGTCATGTCACTCTTATGTAGACACCTTCAAGTAAAGTGTAACCGAAAAATTCACACACATCAGAACAACAAAAATAGACATAGTAAAAATATACAAAAAGTATTATAAGAAATAGCAAAAAATAGAATGAAGAGTTATAGTAGTAGCAGTGTTTCCCCTAGGATTTGTTTTAGCTGTGTGGGCAGGTATGTCTGGGTTGGGGCTGGGTTTGTGCTCTACCTGTGAAGCGCGTATCCGCGCTATTCTCCGAAAATCAACATTGATACTGTGGCGTGGTGGCAGAAATTTAACTGTGGCGGTGCGCCACTTACCAATCAACATAGGAGAAACACTGAGTAGTATGTACGCTATAAACACCCTTATATAAACAGACCATATATATATATATATATATATATATATATATATATATATATATACACACACAGACAAGTAAGGTGCGGATGAATAGAAATTACATATTGCACAGTAGGAGGCGACACGGAATAATAAAAAAATAAATATGCATTATGCAGAATATTGTCAAGTGATGGCTTATGTTGTAGACGCAGCTAGTAGTGCTACATTATAATGTTGTATTAAAGAGCCTGACTGCTTCCCTAATAAAAAGGACCTGCGGTGGCGCTCCTTGTTGCACGGAGGGTGCAGCAGTCTGCTGCTGAGGGAACTCACAGTCTCGTGCAGGGGGGGTGAGAGGTGTTCTAGCTTCTACCTGTGTTCATTTCACATTGTCCCAAGTTTCCAAGTGTGTGCCCGAAAAACACATAACGTGAGCAAGCAACTACACTGAACTTGTGGTGAGGAACTTACTCCGACCGCTGGTCGCCGGTGCTCAGGCCCTCGTAAAACAAACCGCTGCTAAACAATGAACTACACGCTGTATTTACTGAGGTAACTTTACTGTTGACAGCTTTCAGCTGTTTTAGCACAATCTGTTCACAGCCTACACCAACTCTGTTTCCTTGTCCGTCTCTCACTCATGTTGTAACAAGGTATCAAGGCGCATCTGTGTGTTGGTAGGATAAAGATCGTGAGATCATCTACACCAAAACATACATGATTTGTAATTGCATGTAACGCTCTGTCATAACACACTGTGGTAGCAAACATGTGCAATTACTGTGTATACATTTTACCATTTAATATTTACTCTATTTAATTATTGTTGTGTGTTTAACACGTGTCCTCTACTTTCATCTTATCCCTTGCTGCTGCAACAGTGTGAATTTCCCCATTGTGGGATTAATAAAGGATCTTGAATCTTGAAAAGGTGGATCTCCTGCAGGTTCTGATGAAAGCCACCAAGTCAGAGTCCAGACTGAACTGACCTGGTTTTGGCTCAATTATCCCCAAAACACACGTCAACAACACACAGTAGCATTAAAACATAAACATACACATAAAGATATTGCCTCATCTTTAGGACTATTCTGGAAAACCAACAAGAGCCACATGACCAACACGCCCCCCCTATGTTGCAACACAGGCAAGTAGTGGGTTAAGCAACACACCCAACCTTCACCAGAAGAAAAACATCCCATTTCCCTGAGGCCGTCAGCTTACCTCAAACTGTGTGACAGCAGCGTAGCGGATCTCTCCAGCAGTGGATGTATATTTACTCCTATAAAATCCCTTCATTTTGTCATTCAGCTCCCCGACAAAGTCTATCTTCAACGAGCCAGAGCCTGGGGAGGCGTGCACAGAGAGAGTTAGAGTGTTAGTTTGGCCACAGCCAAAAGGGGGGAAAACACAATCTTTTACTTTTCAACAGCATTAATGACAGAAAAGTATATTGTTTTAAAAGCAGGGACAGCAGAGCCACGTGGAGTTCCTTCTTACCTTTCTGTAAAGAGCTAGGAAATGACAGGGTGACTTTCTCGTCCTCATTTTGATAGTTGAATCCTGTGGCATTAATTTCTAAAAGAATAAAAAATAAAGAGTGGAAGGAAAAAGACATGAGACCACGAGCATGCAATATGTGTAATGTGTTAGACCTACAAACTACATTTTTATCAAAGGGAAAGTCATTAACAAAGAGTAAAAAGGGGAAAAAGCTGACAAAGCCTGACCCTCACCTTCTCCTCCCTGTGGTACAAAGGAGGCTGTGATGATGTCGATGTCAGCACAGTTCATCACAATCTGATTAGTGGCTTGTGTAACCTGTAAACAATGACGTAAAACAGCATGATTTATCATTTGATAATCTCAGCGGTGCCTTCATTTCAAACCCCCAAATCTGTTAGGGAAAGAGAGAATTTTAAATAAAAGTTAGTATGTAAAGAAGCCAGAGTTTTTGTTCGTGTTTTTGTTTGCAATTCTGATGGATTGATCCAGACTGAACATCAGATATCTGAGACGGGACTGGACCTACTCACTGTGAGCTAGACCTACAAAAGGCTGAAGGGCAAAACCGGTCACAGATAAAGAACCGGTTGGGGGGTATGAAAAGGGAAAGAAAGTGATGAAAAGAAAGAATAGAAGACTGACTGTGGGGGCTTCTGACTTGCGATGTGAAAACAGTGGATGTAACCGCCCAAGTTTTCGAGGGAGAAAAACAGCGGCACACTTGGATGCCATGCAGTTGTCAGAAAGGGCCGTCACGGGCGCCCGGTTAGCTCAGTTGGTTGACTGGGCGCACATATATAAAAGGATTACTCCTCGACGCAGCGGGCCCAGGTTCGACTCCGACCTGCGGCCCTTTGCAGCATGTCATCTCCTCCCCCTCTCTCTCCCCTTTTATGTCTTCAGCTGTCCTGTCAATAAAGGCCTGACAATGCCCAGAAAAGAAAAGAAATGGCAGCCACAGTGACATTCACGGTTTGTGGCACTGCTGGCAGGACGCTGCTGTTGTCTGAGACACTCGGGACGGGAGGCTGACATAGCAGCAGACAGTAATTATCAAACATGCCAGGCAATGAGTGCCACACCGCTTGAGTTTCTTCCGGTCTACTGCGTCTTTGTACAAACCTCAGGTAAAGAGGTTATTACTAAACCAAACAGTTGGTAGAGAATTTTTCAATTCTTAGCACACACGGGACTTAAAACTTTCAGGAGGACTTTGAGATTTGCGGAAATGAGGATTTGCATTTACCACGAGCAAACATTTAAATGATTAACACAGAGGACAGAATGTTTGAATACATTCAAAACTTGATTGCATGTTGTATTAATACTGTTTAAATATACGTCTGAATACGCCCTGCTTTAGTAGCTTTTATTTAGCACATCTCCCGTATTCATTCCTCGGACTAGGTGCTAATAAAACAATACTTTCTCATTACTAGGGCTGGGTATCGTTTGGGTTTTTACGATTCTGATTCTTGAGAAACTGAAAAATGACAACAAAGATGTAATACGTTTACTAGGGATCACGTGCAGTGAATGGTTAATATGCTTTTACGTCCGTTTTGGTGAGCCCAGAGGGAAAATATGGCATGTTAAAAGTAGCCTACATTACGGTAGCTAGCTCACGGTAGACTACAGAGATAGTGTGATATTTTTACGTCCGTTTCAGAGCGACAGAGGGAAAATATTTCAGTCGACACATTAAGTGGAACTGAAATGAGGAACCGAAATTTGCGTTCTAATCCGGTCCGATTCCTACCGGTTGCGGTACCCAACCCTACTCATTACATTACGTTAAATGTCATTTAGCTGACGCTTTTATCCAAAGCGACTTACAATTGCTACACACATGTATGTCACACCTCTGGAGCAACTATGGGTTAACTTAAGTGTCTTGCTCAGGGACACATTGGTTGATGTATGGCAGTGGGAATTGAACCCAGATCTCCCACAAGACCTCTGCCAAGGCCAATTTGCTCCAAATATAATGGGTTCTTCCCTGGTACACGCTACACCCTTCCACCAAGCTTTATTACAAAAATCGGGCCAGTAGTAACCGAAAACATTTCCTTCCTTCCTTGGCGGAGGTAATAAATGCAAAGTGAGCTGGTGGTTTTATGTGTTAGTTACATAGTAGCTACCATCTACACACACACAGTTTAGCAACAAGCCACAGGGAACACAACACAACAGGCTTGACTAACGTCAACATTAAAGTCAACTGAAAGCTGAAAAACGCGAGCACAGTATGTGTGTATTCTTCAAATTTACCCAAAAGACTATTTAAAGAACTCTCCTAAACTGGAGCCAGGGTTGGACATGAACTTTTTGTTCACCTGCCACTGTGGTTGGTGGATTTAAAAATGTACCAGCCACCCAATAAGAGGGCTGGATATCGCCAAAGATTTCCCCAATCGATTCCATTCAGATTCTCAAGGTCCCAGTTGGATTACATTGCCGATTCTATATCAATTAGTTTAGGGAAATTTCTCAGAGAACGTCTGCTGTAAATTGTACAAGACAAGAAGCGACCCTCAAATATGTTTTATAACGCACCAAGTTAATGTTTACATTAAGAATTTGACCCCCAAAAGTTTGTTTTAAGTACTTTTTACTTCTACATCTATGGTGAAAAGGCATTTATTAAAAGAAATAGCCTATTTCTGGATTTTACGACTCAGTATCAGATCACTCAAAGATTGATTTTAATTGGAGAATTGATTATTTTAAACCAGCCCTACTCAATAACCTTTGTTTTTTTTTTGGGCTGGTGAGTGACCCTGACTTTTTCGTGCAAATGTCACTCACCACATCATTTTAGCTGTACGGACAGTATAGTACATTTGCTCGAATTACTGGTCAAATTAAAAGTACTTGTACTTTGAATATTTCCACTTCATGCAACGTTATACTTCTACATGTAGTCATCTACATCTTACAGACTTATAGTGTACTTTTAGTTCTACTACATTTTTTTCAGACAGTTTTATTTACTTTTCATGTGACAGTTTATTCAGTTTTTTCCTCCCCTTCCTGTCCAGTGAAAACCACGTATCTCCAGATGTGTTGATGTTGAATGTTTGTGACAAACTGAAGGATGAAGTATTCCTTCATGTGTTGAGAAAATTCTCCTCCTCCTTAAGGTAAACAAAGTCTTTAAAAAGCCTCCTGGATCAGCTGGTAAATGCATCGTCACAAAGCTGAAAAACAGGGCTGTTGTTCTGACATCATGAAAAGTTTTTAAAACTTTTTAGAGATACGTGGTTCTCACTGTACAGTGACGCTACAAACATGATCTTATAAAATATGATGCATTGCTGTCAATTAAAATACCCCAACAGTATATAAAGGAGTTAAACTTAGCACAACCTTAAATATCTACAGCAGGAAAATGCAACATTCATATAAATGCAGCAGGAAAAGGCTGACAAAGCACTGACAGAGAACATTTTATTGCACAATACATACTTTTACTTAAGTCATTTTATGGACTTTAACTTGTAGTGGAGTATTTTCATGTATTACTACATTTACTGAAGTAAAGGATCTGAATGCTTCTCCCACCATTGTGAGGTAACGGGGTGGGAGGGGGCAAGTAAGCGCAGTAAAATGTTCCTGCTGCATTAATGTGTATATTATATTTATATATAACACTTCTCTCTCCCCGTAGAAAGCCCAAACAACTCAAGTTAAGCAGCGTCGTTCCCTATCCCTGTTTTCCTATTAGATCTAATGTTCCTTGATTAATATTCCTGCTGCATTAATGTGTATATTACATTTACTTCTGTAGATGTTTAACGTTGAAAAACTGAAAAGTAAATAAAACTGTCGGAAAAATGTAGTAGAGCTAAAAGTACACTATAAGTCTGTAATTGATTACATGTAGAAGTATAACGTTGCATGAAATGGAAAATGGAAATACTCAAGTAAAGTGCAAGTACTTCAAATTTGAACAGTAATAGTACAGTTATCCCAGTATATGTACTGTACAGTTAAAATGATGTGGTGAGGGACATTTGCACCAAAGTAACTTCTTGGACTTTAACTTGTAGTGTAGTATTTTCCCAGTGTGGTATTAATACATTTACTGAAGTAAAGGATCTGAATGCTTCTCCCACCACTGTGAGGTAACGGGGTGGGAGGCAACATGGTGTTTCCATGATTTAGCAAACATTGGTGAGCGTTTGCTACCCGCTAGTTAACAACTTCAGTAATCTATAACAGATCAAACTGATCGTGACTTGTAATAATGCATTGGCGAAACAAGGGTGCAACGCTGCTGGCATACCACGAGCCGCTCTTGAACACACATTAAACGCATTGCCAAGCGCCTGTTAGCAGGCTAATGTCCACGGTAATGAAGGCTAAGCTAACATGAGAGTGCAAGTCTGCTGCCGTCCACGGGACTGTTGTGCTAGCTAGCTAGCTAGCTAGCTTCAATTGGCTTCTGGCTAGTCACAGAAATATCCAGACGTTATATTTAGCATATGTGGGTCTCCCTCGGCCAGTGTGAGCACGTCAAGAGACAGTTAGCTAGGCTAGGCTAGCAACTGTCAGCTAACGTTAACATTAGCTGCCAACACCGTCAGCTAGTTAGGTTACTACTGGTGGGCTGGTGGCTAACAAATTAGCTAACGTTACCGGTAACGTTAACTAACGTTACTGGTAACGTTAACGTTAGCTAGCTAGGCTAGCAACTGTCAGCTGCCAACACCGTCAGCTAGTTAGATTACTACTGGTGGGTTGGTGGCTAACAAATTAGCTAGCTAACGTTACCTAGCTACCGTTACTGGTAACGTTAACGTTAGCTAGCTGGCGAGATTACATAACAAGATCCCCGCCATGCATGTAGCCAACCGCTCGGGTTTAACATACCTCCACCACAGCCTCCAGCTTGCCCTCAAAAGTGAAGTCGATCAGGTCAGGCTTCAGACACAAGCCGTAGTTGACGGGGTAAACGTCAGTTGGTAACCGCACGAAGGGCCTCCTCTCGGGCATGGTTACTGTATTTAGTCTGGCTGCGCTAACGAAGACGGTGTTGTGTGGGACTCTAGTTATCGCTCTGATTTTTATTAGTACAGAACTCGACAGTGATGGTGGACAGCAGGTGGTGAGTCTGTGTACGAATGACAGCGAAAGCCTGCGGCCCAGGAGTAGCAACATCAACCAGAACCCTCCCAGCACTGCCAGCTAACACTTCTCTCTCCCCGTAGAAAGCCCAAACAACTCAAGTTAAGCAGCGTCATAGCAGCGTCGAACCTACAGACACGCAACGTCATCACGTCGTGTCAGCGTACGTGCAGAACGTGTGTGCGTGGTGTACATGGCTCCGCAATCAAGAACAACTACATCAGCACTAAAAAAAAACTTATAGTTTTGTACTTTTTCTCCATGAAGTTGAACATTATGGTCCTCTTTCTCCTTGTAATGGCCTAGTATCTTATTTTCTTTATTTATGTTTAGTTTTATATATTGTCTTTACTTCCAAGTTGTTAGCACGTTTTGTTTTGACAAATGTACAAACACATTGTGCCTTAATTGTTTGTAACACTATTGTATAATATAATAAAGATTTAAAAAAAGAAAAGAAAACTACAATGTCCTGGGTGACCGGATAGCTCGGTTGGTGGAGCGTGCGTCCATGTGTAGAGGTCATATAGCCTAGTTCGGCTCCGACCTGCGGCCCTTTGCTGCATGCCCCCCCCCCCCCCCTCCTCCCTCCTTTCATGCCCCCCCCCCCCCCCCCTCCTCCCTCCTTTCATTTCTTCAGCTGTCCTGTCAATGAAGGCCTAAAAAATGCCCCAAAAATAATCTTACCCTACAATTTTCATATTCTGTGGACCATAAAAAGAGAGTATTTCCCATCTATTTTTCCCACTGTATTCATCCAAGGATGTTCTGGATAGATTTAGACATTTAACATTAATGTTGACATAAATATGTTTAATGTTAGCAAGGAATGGCCCCATCTTATCTATGTTAAAAACAAAAAAGCCATTAGTTTTACATTTAATAAATTAAATGTCTTAATGGCATTTTCTGTTTTTAACATAGATAAGATAACATAGATATATGTTACATAGATAACATACATAAGATATGTATATATATATATATATATATATATATATATATATATATATATATATATATATATATATATATATATATATATATATATATATATATATATATATATGGACTCATTTAACATACATATAGTTATTTTATATATATATATATAAATATATAAAATATAAAACTTTATGTATATATATATAAAATATAAAACTATATGTATATATATAATATAAAACTATATGTATGTATAAATATATAAAATAAAAAAACAGACAACCAGTTCATCAATTCAATTCAGTTCAATTGGTTTAGGTAACATAATAACTTTACAATATCGTTTTAATTAACCGACAAAAAAAAAGCAGGAAAAAAAAAAAAAGTTTTTTTTTGAAAAACGGGAAACCGGAAATGTGTTTGCTTTTTTTTCTCAATGCTGTCAAGATGGCGATGCCCATAAGGAGGACGCTGGTAGCCTTTCGCAGAGCAACATGTAGCAGTTTGATGGTACTGAGACATTTAATAACACTCTAATTTTATGAAAGACAAACAGTCGATATGTTGTCGAAGCAGCTCGTTTGTTTTTGCTTGTTATAATCGCGTTGCACTGCGCATAATCCTGACGTGGCTAGCTTAGTTTAGCTAACGTTAGCTACCGTTAGCTAACCGACTGACAGGACATCAGAGATACATGATGGAAGAATATTTACACCAGGAAAAAGTGGTGGAAGAAGTATTGAAACCCTGGTATAGGTGCAGTTTAGTGTCACAAATTCCCCATACAATGTCCTTAATTAATTACGAACCTGCTAAACCACCTGTGCTACCCTAACTTTAACCTTAACCCTAATCTAGATTTTATTATTCTGTCCTTTCGGGGGTTAATTTTTACCCGCAGAGGGAGTCCAACTAATAATGTTTTTATGTTTTTTTTTTTTTTAATAAATATTTTAAAGATGCCTTGGTTGTCCTTTTATAACTTTTATTCTGTCTTACCTATATTTTAATAATTTGATCGTGCTTCTGTTTTTATTGCTTATTATTATTATTATTATTATTATTATTATTATTATTATTATTATTATTTTATTGTTACAAATTTAATTACTTGCCTCAAAACTTTAACATGATGAAGCACGTGCCATTGGGTTTATGCATTTTT
This sequence comes from Gymnocephalus cernua, assembly GCA_023631565.1. Lineage (NCBI taxonomy): Eukaryota > Metazoa > Chordata > Actinopteri > Perciformes > Percidae > Gymnocephalus > Gymnocephalus cernua. The sequence continues at coordinate 38,911,676 of CM042427.1, read as the reverse complement.
ATTAACAGTGTGGTTTTATTCTGTGATGTATTTTAAATTATTTATGGTATATATATATATATATATATATATATATATATATATATATTAATGTTTATATATATATAAATATTAATGTTTATATATATATATATATATATATATATATATATATATATATTGTTTATATATATATAAATATTAATGTTTATATATATATATATATATATATATATATTAATGTTTATATATATATATTAATATTTATATATATATTAATATTTATATATATATTAATATATATATATATATATATATATATATATATGTATATATATTAATATTTATATATTAATATTTATATATATATAAATATATATTAATATTTATATATATAAATATATATATATATATATATATATATATATTTATAGTTATTTAATGTATTTATTTTGTTAATTTTCTAGGAGAGATACCAGGGTAGTTGTGGAGTCGACCTTTTATTTAAAGTTTTAAATCTCCTGCTGTCCGTCCTGTCCAGTGGTTCTTTTTGCCTGCTTTTAATATCTGATCGTCTTTTATTAAACAGCTTTTATATAACCGCACACGTTTTTTTAAGGAGCTCTTTAAGTGTTTTATTCACACCAGTGGTCCCCTGTGCCCCTCACAGCACGTTTTAACCCTAACGCTACCCTGTCTCAAATAAGACCCTCATCATTTGGGACACTCAGCTTTTGGAAAGTAATTTGTGACACTAAACTGCACGTAAGCCTGGAACCCTTTACTGATGTAAAAGTAGTAATACCACACTTTGAAAAACCTCCACTACAAGTTAAGTCCAAAATCTTACTTAAGTGGAAGTATGATCAGCTAAATGTACATAATGTAGGCTACTCAAAGTCAAAGTACTCATTGCGCAGTAGTAAAATGTTCCCTGTCCCTGTTTTCCTATTAGATCTAATGTTCCTTGATTAATATTCCTGCTGCATTAATGTGTATATTGCATTTACTTCTGTATATGTGTAACGTTGAAAAACTGAAAAAACCTGAAAAGTAAATAAAACTGTCAGAAAAATGTAGTAGAACTAAAAGTACACTATAAGCCTGTAAGATGTAGTTGATTACATGTAGAAGTATAACGCTGCATGAAATGGAAATACTCAAGTAAAGTTCAAGTACTTCAAATTTGACCAGTAATAGTACAGTATCCGAGTAAATGTACTGTACAGTTAAACTGATGTGGTGAGTGACATTTGCACAAAAAAGTCAGGGTTGGGAATTGGTACCACTCACACACACACTTATATATATATATATATATATATATATATATATATATATATATATATATATATATATATATATTTATATTTACACTCTATTTCACTTTGAACTGCAACTACACCACGGTAACGGTTTCCCTCGGTACGAATAAAGTTTTGATCTTATCTTTAAACACCTTCTCGCAGAATGCTGAGGCGTCTCTGGACGTGCGGCATCCCGTCCCACTTTACTTGCCGGTCCGGACCAAGAAGCGGTACTTCATCCCTCCGGCAGCGGGGCTGAAGGGGAAGAGGGAGGAGAACACGGAGGCCAAGGCCCGAGCAGCGGGCCTCGTCTTCAGACAGCAGTACTTTGAGAGGCCCATCAACATCGCCTGCACTGGTAATAATGGTTTTGTGTTCTTTATCTTCAACGGGCATACAGGAAGTTATTGCTGGTGTGGGATGCTTGTAGTTTGTTGTTAAGACTGCAAAGGCTTTAGGACTTTACAGTTTATTAACATTCTGATATATTTGGGGTGGCAGTAGCTCAGTCCATAGGGGGTTGGGTTGGGAACCGGAGGGTCGCTGGTTTAAGTCCCCGTACGGACCAAAGTATGGTGGTGGAGTGGTAGCTGGAGAGGTGCCAGTTCACCTCCTGGGCACTGCCAAGGTGCTCTTGAGCAAGGCACCGAACCCCCAACTGCTCGGGGCGCCTTTCCATCGACAGCTGCAGCCCCCCCCCACTCTGACATCTCTCCATTATTGCATGTAGAGGTGATGAGCATGTGTGTGTAATTCAGGCCTGTGTGTTACATTGTAATTTCCCTTGCGGGACTAATAAAGTTTATTATTATTATTATTATTATTATTATTATTATTATTATTATTATTATTATTATTATTATTATTATTATTATTATATTTATAAAATTCAACATATCAGACTTTGGAGGGATAGAACGATGAAGATGATGATCAGGTGGTGTGAGACAGAGACACACTGTGTCCTGTATGTTCTCTTAATACATCCATGGTATAATGGAACAAGGACACACACACACACACACACACACACACACACACACACACACACACACACACACACACACACACACACACACACACACACACACACACACACACACACACACACACACACACACACCTAACAACATGTGTTTATAGCGGACAGTATCAAACACTGGCATTCATTCTTTAAAAGTTTGACTCACGTACATTCACAAAAAGACCCTAGGTTGCATTTTGGCGAGAGTTACGCTTTAAGTGAAGTAATAAATACATAAATCAAAGCATTATGCTTCCCCAGAATTACAAGCTCTGAATGTTACAGGTTGCTGCCATCAGCAGCAGTTTAACCCTCCTGTTGTCCTCGAGTCAAATTTGACCAATTTTCCAAAAGTTTCTATATGAGAAGTTATTGTTTCCTTCAACCAAATTGTCAAAACTAATAACGTGGATGGTTCCATACGACGCTCTTCACAAGTTAAAAAAATGATCAGTTCACTACTTTCATTGAATTTGGAGTTCAATAATGGATACGACGTTGAAAAAACAATGACAAAAACTTCAAAAAAGCGCAGTAAAAAATCGACAAAGACATTGGAAAAAAGTGACAAAGAACTTTACAAAAAAAGTTGCGAAAAGTGACAAAAACAAGGTTGAAAAGCCACAAAAGTGTCGGAAAAACGAACGTTGAAATAATTTTGTCCACCTTTTAATGGACAGGACAGCTAGGTGAGGAAGGGGAGAGGAGGGGGGGGGGGGGGAGACATGCAGGAAATCGTCACAGGTCGGACTCGAACCCTGGACCTCTGCGTCGAGGCATACACCTATACATACACCGTATATGTGCGCTTGCTCTACCCACTGAGCCAGCCCGGCCACGAAAGTTTTCAGTTAAAATTTTGACCCAGAAAGCCCAAAACTTGCATGGTCAACGGGAAGACAACACGAGGGTTAAGAGCCAAATTGCAGCAGGAATGAAAGAATTCAAGCATCTGTTGGTTTTACATTTGGGGGGTAAGATAGCGCCGCCCCTGATGGCATTAAAGGTAATCTACAAAAAAGAGAACATGGCCAGAATTACCCATGATTCTCTGAGTAGCTTTCTGGACTAGCAGTTTCTTCCAGAGGGAGCCCAGGTCTGGTAACTGAAGTCCAGTGATCTTGGAGCAGATCGTAACAACTCCTCACCAATCAGCCAGCAACTGTTTATTTTGTAAGATTGCTGACGAAATCCCGGGATTAGGATGGCACCAAAATCATGGTTCCAGCTGTTGCCGTGGTTCTGCTGAAATTCCCTGCTATGCCGTGGTGCTCCCTGCTACGCTGCTACAACCACTATTTCTAGTCACTGTTTCATTATCTATACTGTGATTGTTACTGTCGCTGTTCATCACCCCCCCAACCGGCACGCCAGACGCCGCCTACCAAGAGCCTGGGTCTGTCCGAGGTTTCTTCCTAAAAGGGAGTTTTTCCTCGCCACTGTTGCACTGAATGCTTGTTCTTGGGGGATTTTTTTTTGTAAATTATAGAGTGTGGTCTAGACCTACTCTATCTGTAAAGTGTCTTGAGATAACTCCTGTTATGATTTGATACTATAAATAAAATTTAATTGAAATTACTATCTCTCCCGGTTGGAGGGTACAGCCTGATTGATCCTCCCTGTCTGATGTCTTTGCCAGCGGGAATCTTCGACCCTTACATCCCCCCGGAGGGCGACGCACGTCTCTCCACTCTGTCTAAAGAAGGCCTGAAACAACGAACGGAACAGATACGACAAAGCGCCGGCTCGCAGCTAGCGTAAGATTGTTCCTCTAACTCCTCGTGGTGTTCCTGTACCGATGTTTTTTTTCTTGTCAAACATTTTCTGGATGTTGCTGGAAAGAATTTAGCTTGATGTGTCTTTGTCATTGAGACAGAGGGCAGCTCTTTCTTACCACCTTATTACAGCTGTTTCTTTGAATCAGATCCACAACATCTTAAAGGAACACACCGACTTATTGGGGACTTTTTCACCGTATCCCCCAGAGTTAGATAAGTCCATACATACCCTTCTCATCTCCGTGTGTCGTAACTCTGTCTGATGCACCCACCGCTAGCCTAGCTTAGCCCAGATCCTAGAGGTAACCGGCTCCATCTAGCCTAGCTTAGACCAGATCCTAGAGGTAACCGGCTCCATCTAGCCTAGCTTAGACCAGATCCTGGAGGTAACCGGCTCCATCTAGCCTAGCTTAGACCAGATCCTGGAGGTAACCGGCTCCATCTAGCCTAGCTTAGCACAGATCCTGGAGGTAACCGGCTCCATCTAGCCTAGCTTAGCACAGATCCTGGAGGTAACCGGCTCCATCTAGCCTAGCTTAGCACAGATCCTGGAGGTAACCAGCTTCATCTAGCCTAGCTTAGCACAGATCCTGGAGGTAACCGGCTCCAACATAATAACACCAACATGTTCTTATTTACATGTTGTGATTTGTATAGTCACAGCGTGTACAAATAACAAGGTCACATGAGACACAGCCATCTTCTATCGTATACAAATTGAAAACTATATTCTCAGAAGGCAAGAAAGTAGCAGCAGTAGCAGTGCTTCACCTTCTGAGAATCTAGTTCCCAGAGTGTATACGGTTAGAAGATGTCTGTGTCTCAAGTGACCTTGTTATTTGTACACGCTGTGACTATACAAATCACAACATGTAAATAGGAACATGTTGGTGTTATTTTGTCACTTATTGGGAGCAGTAGGCTAGATGGAGCCGGTTACCTCCAGGATCTGTGCTAAGCTAGGCTAGATGGAGCCGGTTACCTCCAGGATCTGTGCTAAGCTAGGCTAGCGGTGGGTGCATCAGACAGAGTTACAAGGAGATGAGAAGGGTATGTATGGACTGATCTAACTCTGGGGATACGGGGAATAAGACAAAGTCCCAATAAGTCACCGTGTTCCTTTTAAGTTTCTACACTTTACAGTAAATGTAAAAAAATGCTGAATGTATTTTTTTCAATGCTGTTTCTTTCAGGATTCGTAAAATCAAAGAGCACGACTCTCAGTTCACCACGAAGGGGTTTGCAGAGCGAGCTCAAGAAATCTTTATTGAGGCCCACGACGCCCTGACACAGTAAGAAAACAAACTTGTGTCTCTCACTTCACTCAGCCAGCTGACACAGCTCGTCTCAGTGTCAAAACAGCACGTACCTCCACATCACATCTCAATGTTCTTGGACAATTATGTACAATAATCACTTGGTGCATTAACGATGGTGCAATCATTTATCGGCTACATGTGTAAAGGTGTTATTCATTCACTGCTGCTACTTATATTCACGCTGTACTTATTTATGTTTGACTGTATATCAGTCCCTCCAGAAAAGTTTTTTTTTGTGATTGTTGCGGGCAAATATCCTTGATTATGCGGCACATTTTCTTAAAAAATGCGATGGAATATGCCGGATATTTATGCAATTTTATGCGATGAAATTGCGGGAACTTGCAAAAATTGCGGGAACTTGCTGGAACTTACGAAAACTGCGGTTTGATGAAAAAGAGAAAACAAAGTGATTCCCCCAACACTGTGGTTCTCACTAGGCGAAATGACGTCACTTCATAACGTTCCCATGGCAACAGGGGAAAATGGCTGCTCTTGTGTGAAGTAAACGCAACATTTTTCAACTTCCTGCTGAGATATATGTGACTTTTTTACAACAAAAATGCGGGGATTATGAAATCATGCAAGCCCGCATATTTTGCGTGGAAATCGGCAATTAATGCGGCGAAAGTGCGGCGTATTTTAAAAAAATGCGGCTCCCCGCATAAATATGCGGACTTTGGCTGATTATGCGTTGAATTCTGCGATCGCATAATCACGTTTTTCTGGAGGGACTGTTATTTATGTTGACACTGGGGCTGCTCAATATATAGATTTTTAATCGTCATTGCAGTATCAACTGCCGCAATTAACATATCGCAGAAGACTGCGACATATCGTGAAAGACACTCGGAGATATTTTGTGTTAGTTGAAAGAAAATATGAGTAAAAACTGCATTTTAAAATGTTCTTTTTTTTAGTGGTGCCTTTTATATTTAATTCACAGTTCAATTAGTTCAATAAAAGAATGTTGGAAATGATTTCCTCTCATTTGTTATAAATTCAACGAGCAATTTGTTGTATTTTAGCAGAATACTGAAAGCTGCAGAACTGAGAACACTTTAATATCTGTTTATTTATCGCAAGTAACATCGTTAGTGCGATATTCAACAACATTAACGCAGATCGCATATTTTCCTCATATCGTGCAGCCCTAGTTGACACTGCACTACAACACAATTTGTACAATCTTTTTAACCTAATTGCACTTGTACTTCACGTTTTTATTTATTTTCTTACTGTAGCTATTGCTTTATATGCTATACGCACATATTGACTTTTCTTACTCGTATTGTTACCTTGAATTTGACTGGGAGCAACTGCAACTAAATAATTTCCCTGAGGGGATCAATAAAGTTTTCTGATTCTGATAGCCGGAGAGGAATGCCTAATGCCACAGGGAGAAATGTGTCGTAGGAGTGAGAGAGAGACTCATGCTGCCTTCAGGTCCGCTGCAACATGGGAAAGCACTCAAAAACTACCTTTTTTCTACTCACTTCGACAATCAATCAGCTGGTTTTGTTTGTCGTTTATATCATAAAATATCTACATCACTTTTCCTGTCTTTTAATTTGAATTTCTTTTTAATTTTTAAATACAAACTTTATGCTCAAAATTAGCTTGACACTAACTGCTCTTCCCGCCAAAGCAAAATGTCTCAAATAAGAAGATCTTTACGGAGGGATTTATGTTGTAGGTGAGACCGTGTATGAGGTGATTGACAGGAAGCGGAGCCTGATGCGCAGTAATGCAGCATTTAATGTGACTAAACATGTTCCTTAAATTCAAAATACTACTGTTGATAAAGCACTCAACGGTTTAAGGCAAAAATACGTTTCTGATCTGCTGCTACATTACGCGTTGTGTCCCCAGAGTCAGAACTAAACATGGAGGAAGCAGCGTTGAGTTTTCATTCACCACATCTCTGGCACCAGCTCCCAGAAAACTGCAGGTCGTCGCTGCAACTCTCAGTTCTTTTAAAGTGCTCATATTAGGTTCATTTTTCAGGTTCATGATTGTATTTAGTGGTTTAATTTTCAAAAAACACCATGTTTTTGTTGTACTGCACATTGCTGCAGCTCCTCTTTTCACCCTGTGTGTTGAGCTCTCTCTCTCTGAGGGCGTGTCCTGACAGTACCTAGGTAAGGACTACTAGCCAGTCAGAAGCAGAGTATGAGGGCGTGTCCTGACAGTAGCTAGGTAAGGACTACTAGCCAGTCAGAAGCAGAGTATGAGGGCGTGTCCTGACAGTACCTAGGTAAGGACTACTAGCCAGTCAGAAGCAGAGTATGAGGGCGTGTCCTGACAGTACCTAGGTAAGGACTACTAGCCAGTCAGAAGCAGAGTATGAGGGCGTGTCCTGACAGTACCTAGGTAAGGACTACTAGCCAGTCAGAAGCAGAGTATGAGGGCGTGTCCTGACAGTAGCTAGGTAAGGACTACTAGCCAGTCAGAAGCAGAGTATGAGGGCGTGTCCTGACAGTACCTAGGTAAAGACTACTAGCCAGTCAGAAGCAGAGTATGAGGGCGTGTCCTGACAGTACCTAGGTAAGGACTACTAGCCAGTCAGGAGCAGAGTATGAGGGCGTGTCCTGACAGTACCTAGGTAAAGACTACTAGCCAGTCAGAAGCAGAGTATGAGGGCGTGCCCTGACAGTACCTAGGTAAGGACTACTAGCCAGTCAGGAGCAGAGTATGAGGGCGTGCCCTGACAGTACCTAGGTAAGGACTACTAGCCAGTCAGAAGCAGAGTATGAGGGTGTGTCCTGACAGTACCTAGGTAAGGACTACTAGCCAGTCAGAAGCAGAGTATGAGGGCGTGTCCTGACAGTACCTAGGTAAGGACTACTAGCCAGTCAGAAGCAGAGTATGAGGGCGTGCCATGCTAGCAGCTAGGCGAGCATTATAACGTGTGTTCCAAAGTGACCACGTGTGTCTCTGAAGTAAAGGCTGGACTACAACAGAGCTATTTGGAGCAGTTTGTGAACAGTGTTTTCTGTTGGAGATGGTAAGTCCCTTTGGGGGGGACTTTGGGCTTTTTCACTTTGTAAACCTGTAACGTGCACAAAAAAGATATATAACACAATAAAGGGAAGGGGGAAAAAGCATAATATGAGCACTTTAAATCAAGGCTGGAGACTTCTGATGGACGCCTTTTATTTTGGTCTATACTCTTGACTGTTTTTCAATGTTTTATGTAAAGTGCATTGAATTGTCATGTTGCTGAAATGTGCTATATAAATAAACTTGTCTTGCCTTAAAAATCTTTTGCCGTAATGTTTAGAGAGGAAAAGTAACTCCTGCCATTTTGTTTTGCAGGTTCAACAAGGAGAAACTCCACTCCTTGGTGACAGAGAGGTGTTATCCTGTGAGTTCTTCCTCTACATGTTGCTGACATTTTTTCACTAATTCACGTCCATCGCATCCCCACTTCATCTGAGTTTCTACTCCTCTGTCCTGTGTTCAGGAGATGACGAGGGGGAACCGTTACAAGACGATCAGGTGGAGGTTCGTAGAGTCCCTGGAGCCGCCCAGAGTGGTCCACGCCCGCTGCCCCGACATGGTCACCAAGGGCAACCTGTACGGCCAGGTGACGGTCCGCATGCACTCCAAACAGGTATGACTCGTACGTTAATGAACTGTCATCGACTCGAGCTCAGCTCAGCTTTTTCTCAAAGCGTGTGCTAGTTATTAGTGCTGGGCGGTATACCGGTTCATACCGAAAACCGGTGTATATTTTCGTCACGATGTTCATTTTTAATATACCGCCATACCGGTGTGTTTAATAACACAACGTCCGGAACGAACGTTGCGCTGCGCCGCGCGACACTGTTTTAGACGGACCCTTTAAAATGCTGCACTTCTAAGCAGCGACGGTAAACAGCAGCGCACCAGAGGGACGCCACACGGAAGATGGATGCTGCAGAAGTAGTAGAAAATGACACAGACGAACTTGTGCCAAAAAAAGGAGCCGCCGGGTCTGTTGTTTGGAGGTTTTTTGGTTTCCAAAAATCCGACGTTGACCAAACAACCGTTTTACGCAAGTGCTGTCGGGCTAAAATAGTCGCGAAAGGCGGCAACGCGAGCAATTTGCTCCACCACCTCAGCTGCAAACACGTCTTGGAATATCAAGAATGTATGAAATTAAAGTCAGCGGGCTCAGCGCCCTCCACATCAGCAGGTAACACGGGGAAAGCAAAAGAAAAGTCGAGCCAAATGTCACTTAAAGACGCGTTTGCTAGAGGGACTCGCTATGACAGAAAAAGCAGATTACAAACTCCATCACCAACCACCGAGCTAAAGACACGGTCCCGCTTAATACAGCGCTGAGGAATGAGTCAATTAAGTCAATTTACTGCAGTAATTCCTCTCTCAACGAGTAGAAAATGCATTGAACATCTGAATATGCATATAAAAAAACCCGTCAAAAACCGGAAAACCGGCATAATTTTGAAAAAAAAACGTGATATGAATTTTTGGTCATACCGCCCAGCACTAATAGTTATTCCTATATTTTTTTTTTAAATATCATGAATACAGTTACTCATGTGCTGCCAAGGCTCAATTACAGTTTTGAGCACACAAGTGTAAAGCGTGATTTTATGGTTCTGCGGAGGCGCCACGCAGAGCTTTCGCCGTAGCCTACGTAAGTGTCCTGAAGTTTATACTTCTACTTCGTTGGTGTGTGCGTCGATCTTTATTTAGGAGAATAGCAGGGTGTGTGTGTGTGTGTGTGTGTGTGTGTGTGTGTGTGTGTGTGTGTGTGTGTGTGTGTGTGTGTGTGTGTGTGTGTGTGTGTGTGTGTGTGTGTGTGTGTGTGTGTGTGTGTGTGTGTGTGTGTGTGTGTGTGTGTGTGTGTTTTTGGGGAGTGTGTGGTAGAGCAAGTGAGAGAGAGACGGCGATTATCTTCGGAGCGAGTGAACACATTATGATTCTTTCGCCCCGTAGTCACCAAAGTAAACATTGGACCCATTTTTCGACAAACCACAAGTACGAGAACATGCTGATGCAAACGTGTTTCAGTCGGACACATCAGGAAATAAATAACTTTGTTCAAGATCCGTTTCTGTCTCAGGAACACAAACTCTCGCAAGACCTGGCAACGCGGATAATTGTGAACAATTTTCCACGGCCAATCCGTGAAAATCAATGCTCTTGATGCAGAGTTTAAAAAACTGTTTGGCGTGATTTATGGTCGTGCGGAGGCTCCACGCAGAGCTTTCGCCGTAGCCGACGTAAGTGGCCTGAAGTTTATACTTGTGCGCTGGTGTGTGTGCGTCGATCTTTTTAAGAGAACGGCAGGGCCGACGTGTGTGTTTGAGGAGTGTGTGGTAGAGCGAGTGAGAGAGTGATGGTGATTATCTTCAGAGCGAGTAGCGACTCTAGAGTCACAGTGAGAGAAACAAAGTGTCTCCTCTGTTCTTTCTGACCACGGTGGGAAACCTAGAGCAGGAGAAGTTAACGCTCTCCTTGATCCCTACTGAGCCACGGCCGAGCGACGTGTAGTTAAATTTTTCGATTGTGCGCGTCAGGCCACGGCGTACCGTCTGGCGGGTGGCCCGTGTCTCCATGTACGGTACTTGCGTACGTAGCCACGGCGCAGAAGCATAAATCACATTGTTTTATAAATCTTTTATTGAGTCCGTTTTTACTGTTTCATGTATTTGCTGGCTTGCTTCTCTTACCTTAAAACAGAAAAACACATTAGCAATGGTAAATAAAGTTAGCAGCAAAATTGTCGGGACTCAACAGGTAAAACTGATTGAGCTGTACAATAGACAAGTACTGAAAAAGGCTGAATCCATCATGTCTGGCAGTTCTCACCCTCTGCATGCGGAATTTAAGATGCTGCCCTCTGGTTCCCGCCTTAGTCAGCCATACGCCAAAACAAATAGATATAAATTCTCCTTTGTACCTTCTGCTATCTCTATGCTTAACTCTGTAAAAAAAAACAGGTAACATCTGCACATAAGGTATACTGAATTTTTTATGTTAGTGGTACGAATTTATCTATTTGTCTGATCTTGAATTTTAAATTTCAATGATGTTGATGTTTTGTTGTAATGTATTGTATGTTAACTACTTTGCTACTGCATCAAAACGAATTGCCCCTCGGGGACAAATAAAGGTCTTGAACTTGAACTTGAATCACGCTTTTATGTCATGTATCTACACACCGTTTATGGGAGGGGTTTTACTGGGGAAAAAGCAAATGGAAGAGCAGTTTTGTTGTTTGTATATCAGGTTTAAAGACAATATTACCGGCAGAATTTAGATGACTGTATGATCCTTGTTTTACATCTGCTCGTCCTGCAGACGCTGGCCATCTACGACCGCTTCGGGAGGCTGATGATGGGCAGCGAGGAGCAGCCGAAGGACGTCTTGGAGTACCTGGTCATAGAACGACACCTCGTCAATCCCTACGGCCTCTGGAGGTTGCACGGAAAAATAGTTCCTTCCTGGGCTCCGGCCAAAGACCCAGTTATTAAGGTGACCCTCCGCTCTGCACCGGCTGACAACATTTATCTGTATAATAGAATGAAAGGACAGAGGTCCGAGGCACACTTCCTGTCAAAAACAAGCAAAGAGCGCGCAAAAAGCCGACTAATAGTTTTTATATGATTTAGAGATGATAGAGATAGAGATATGATCTCAGAGATATTTCTCTCTGAGATGTCTGCCTCTGCTGTAATACAATTCAGGAAAATGGTGATGAATTTATGGTGCTGGCGTTCTTGGAAAATTACATTTAAAAAAACTCGACAGCAGCATCTCTGTCAAGAAACAATTACTCTGGATAATCCACAGGACACACTTGGGTAGAAAGTAGCTCCTGTGAAAACTGTTGACAGCTGAGGCCGTGGGCTGCAGCGTTGTTGATTCAGGACAGATGTAATGTTCAGTTGCTCTGAGTACCACAAACAAAAACCTCTGTTGTGTTGCGGTTGAGGCAGAAATCTCAGACACATTTACCTCAAAACCTGGACAAATAAAACTAAAACTATCTGGATGGATGGATGGATGGATGGATGGGTGGGTGGGTGGATGGATGGATGGATGGATGGATGGATGGATGGATGGATGGATGGATGGATGGATGGATGGATGGATGGATGGATGGATGGATGGATGGATGGATGGATGGATGGATGGATGGATGGATGGATGGATGGATGGATGGATGGATGGATGGATGGATGGATGGATGGATGGATGGATGGATGGATGGATGGATGGCAGTAAAGGTAACTGAGAAAATGTTACTGTTAGGAATGTAATGTTGCTTGGACTTTTAAGTGGCCCTTACCCTGGTAATCTGTTAGTTAATTCTGACATTGGACAAGTTTCCTCAACAACTAACTGGTGTTATTGAGCATTAGTGACCGATGCACAATAGAGGGCGGATCAGGCCGCGTTTTTCTGTCCGAGCCCGGCCCGCGTCCGATAAGGCGTTAACGTATTTATGTCCGAGCCCGCCACAGTTAAAATCTCATTTTTTTTCTCTCGTACTAATGACACATGTACGTTTGTTTGTGCGGAAAGCTTTTATTAAGCAACTGTAGGAAGGCATTCGGAAATGTCAACAGATGAGCGCATCAGCGCACACACGGGGCAACACAGGCGCGCGCAAGAGGCCCAATAATAAGCTGTTTTAAGTTCATTAGAGGGTATCCATCCTCTAATGCACAAAGCCCCGGTTAGATTCTGAATTCCTGAGAGGTCGTGTTCGGTCTTCACGACATAAGACTGGAAAAGAAGTTGACTTGCATTATACGCATCACTGCAGAACGTAGAATATAATCACCTTGAATCTGCGAGTCGCAGCCCCTGCTGTGTCTCAGATGTGCCAGACAGATGGAGCCCTAATGTTGCCTGGAAGCTGTTTCTTACTCTTAAAAAAAAAAAAAAATTCACCATCAGTGCTCTGCAACAGTCTCTGCTCGAGACACCTTCCTCGTTCTCATAGTTATTTTGCGGTGGATTATAGTGAGAAAAAAGGGAAATTCTATTATTAAATTCATCAAAAACAGAATGACGTGAGTCACAAACGGTGTGTTTATTAATCGTCTTTATAGATTTTTTTTGATTTTTTTACATTCTCTATTTTTCATTCCTCTTTAAAATTCCTTGCGGTTTTTATATGCACGATGCTACACGTGTCTTAACCATCCTGTTTGTCCTCGGGTCACATTTGACCCATTTTCTAATCTAAAAGTTTCTATATCAGAATTTTTGGTTTCTTTCAACCAACTTTTCCAAAAAAAATAAAAAACCTGGATAGTTCCATACAACGCTCTTCACAGGTATCGGTTCACTACTTTCATTGAATTTGAGGGTTCAGTTTGATAGCATTTGAAGAAAAACATTATAAAAGAGTGACAAATGTCGGAAAGAGCTTCAAAAACGAGGAGGAAAAATACAAAAAATGTCAAAATAGCGCAGAAAAATCTTGACAAAAACAGAAAAAGTGACAAAAAGGTCAAAATTTGGACCCTGAAAAACAAAAACGTTGCATGGTCGACTGGAAGACAACACAAGGGTTATGAGGTTTGACTCATTGTTTGTGGTTATTTTAGGATCTGCCACCTGTCATCCACAATCTGCCAAGCCAGCTGACAAATTAAGCTCTTCAATCAGCCGTACTGCACAAAATTAAACAGGAATGAAAACCTGGGGCACGTTCAGCCTCGTCAAAAACGTTTATTTAAACTGAAACGAGGGTGCGTTGGACGCCGTGCCTTTTCATCACGAGTTTAGGTTACGCATCGCTGCTGGTGACCTCTCCGAGACGTCCCGCTAAACGAGAGAAAACACCTCCACAGCCCGTTGCACGGCGTTTCACAACGTTCCCTGGACACGTCGTTCACCCGACCAGATTTGTTTTTGGGCTTTTCCGCCTTTTAATGGACAGGACAGGTGAGAAAGGGGGGAAGACATGCAGGAAATTGTCACAGGTTGGAGTCGAACCCTGGACCTCTGCGTCGAGGCGTAAACCTCTAAATGTACAGTATGTGCGCCTGCGCTACCCACTGTTCCAACCCGGCCACTACTCAACCAGATTTTACACTATTACGTCTGCTTTGGGGTTTTGGGCCGCAACTGGTAAACCCCGAGTACACTTTATATTAAGTGTTTCATTCTAAGAAAATCCAGGAAAACATCCACAATTATATAAAACAATACGGGGATGTAGGAACAAGCAATGAAATCACAGTAGGACGGTTCTTTCACAGTGTTGTTGTTTGTGAAGTAAGATGTTGTCCTGAGTCTTTCTGCTGTTTTAACCCTTCTGTTGACCTAGTCTGCCTGTTTTGTTAAGCATAAAGTATAAATTATCACCTAATCTTCTGAGCCAACTTCCTTCCAACTCATCACCGCTAGTTTTACACTTTTTCTTTGGAAGTCACCGTCAATAAAACTAATTAATATAAGATTCTGCCTACATTTTTTGTTAAAAGACTCAGAAATTATGAATTATTTTAGCTACTAGTGAAGCTCAACGTACTGTATGTTGATGCATAATTACAGCCCGTTTCGTGTACGGAACTATCCATGTTATTTTGGGGCAATTTGGTTGAAAGAAACCCATTTTTTTTTAAGGTTATTTTTGGGCATTTCTGCCTTTAATGGACAGGACAGCTGAGATATGAAAGGGGAGAGAGAGGACAGGTCGGACTCGCACCCCGGACCTTCTGCTTCGAGGAATAAACCTCTGCACACGTGCGCCCGCTCTACCAGCTGAGCTAACCGGCCACAGAATCCCATATTTTTGATACAGACACTTTGAAAAGGGGGTCAAATTTGACCTGAAGACAACACAAGGGTTAAATATTGCAAACTGGTTTTCTAATCTTGGTCGTGAAGCCTAATTCACCTCGGAAACAAAATAACGTTATGCATTTTGTGTTGATTTTCAATTTACGTGACTTATATTTGGCTTTCAAATGACGCTAATCTGCTCCACTTACTCTTCCAGACTGTCATGATTCCTGGTCCAGAGCTGAAGCCAGGACAAGAGTTTGAGGCCCTCCACTATGAAGTTCCCAAGCCAGAGGCAGTTCAATGGAATAAATAGGCCACCAGGCGGCGCTGCTCTTTACATCAAACCACAATAGGACATAATGAGCAGTCGTGGGCCAAATGCTGTTTAGATTTTGGCAGGTGGCTGGTTAGTTTGTCCACTTTGGCAGGAAACCGGGCTTCCTTTTGGAAGCGTTTATCTGTTTGAAAAAAATGCTGTTGGCTGTTGAAACGGTGGAAGCAGCAGGTGAGTTTTAGGATGAACAAACTACTGAGTCCTGCAGCCAAAAAGCTGCTTCTTTCCCTGCAAAATAAATCCCCACACAACAGTCTGGAGGAATAATAATAATAATAATAACAACAACAATAACAACAGCTCTTTTCTCAGATTTGTTTCACACATTTTCATTTTGTTTGAAGTCTAACAAGTGTGTGTACGTGCAAAAAAAAAAAAAAAATGTAGAGGTTTCCAGAAATTGAATGGTTTATTTACTTTGCTGAATATACTGCATGTTGACCTCAGGAAATAGAAAAATAAAGTGTCCCGTCTTCGTCTCTTCACACCAGTAGCTTTCAGTGGATTTTTCTTTTATCAGAATAATCTTTCATAGAAGATATTGCGTACAAAATTGAACAACAAAACACGAGCCGTTTCTCTATGCAAATCAAGGGACGTGTTACAACAATTTTTTTGTTTTTTTGTTTTTTTTTGTTTTAACGTGACAACAAATTACAGCACGCTCATTCAAAAACACACAAACATGCAACAATGCTCACATAACTAGGTCACACTATTGACACAAAAAACTTGGCGCAGTGTTTAAACAATGAGATCACTGAATGAAAAGAAATCACTGCAGCTGTTTGGGACTAAATGACGCTAGAAGTAGAAGCGCTGAAAAACTTGACACCTGATTTCACAAGTTGCTGGCACAGACGTGACTTAATTACATCAATACAGAAAACGTTTAATATTGTAAAAAAAAAATCACCATGAAACCCTTTTTTGAAACTAAATGATTGAAGAGTAATGACTCTTTGGAAAAGTACTCACTAATGTCAATTTGTTTTTAAATGTAGGACCATCTCTTGATGGAAATAAACTATAAGCTAATAATATATCTAGTAGTCGTAAGCAGGGCCACACGGAATTCCTCAGAATGTTTTGCAGATTTTTAACAAATTAAAATAAATTTGAATTATACTTATTTAACCCTCGTGTTGTCTTCCAGTCTATCATGAATTTGTTCAAAATTGAAAACGTTTTTTTGGCACTTTTCTCAACACTTTTTTTAAATTCATGGTCATTTAACCCTAATTTAAATGACATTATACTTAATTTTTGAGTTAAAAAAAAAAAAAAAAAAGCAGAAATTATGAATTGTTTTGACTAATGGTAACATTTAAAATGCTATAAAATTGATTAAAACACTCAAAATTCAATGAAAGTAATCATTAATTGTACCTGCAAAGATTGTTATGTGGGCTCCATACAACGTACTCACGCATCCGAGTTATTTTGGGGCAGTTTGGTTGCAAGAAACCCATATTTCTGATATAAAAGAACTTTGAAAACGGGTGAAATTTGACCCTATAGGACAACACAAGGGTTAAAAAAAAAAAACCTGAAGCCGCCTGCACACGATACGCGATTTTCTCTCTGCGCGCTGCTAGTTGAAAGTGCAGCACAGTTAAACATCAAGGGTGGCAAGGAAGCCGTTTCCCATCGCTAGGTAACAACATGCTGTTATCTCATTGGTTGCGCTTTCGAAAGGTCAGCAGCAACTAGGTCAAAGTTTAAATAATTTGAACTTTGAGCGCAGCGCAAAGCGGCAAATCCGAGCGGTGCGCGACGCCAGCGGTAGCGCAGGAAATCGTTGAGCGCCACCGCTCCCCCTGTAGGAAATCAATGGAACGGCCGGCGCAAAGCGGTTTTGCCGCCTGTCGTGCGTAGGCGGCTTAATATCGGCTGAAATATGTGCCACCAGAAACTGAATTTGAATCATTTTATATTTTAATTTGAATAGCTAAACTTGAGTAATTGCACTGAAAAACTTAACTTTGAATCGTATGATTTGGAATTGAATTTATTCGTTTGGAACTGAAGTCCAATAAAATTTGATCCTCACTGAAAATTCAACTCTCTCTCTCTCTCTCTCTCTCTCTCTCTCTCTCTCTATATATATATATATATATATATATATATATATATATATATATATATATATATATATATATATCTTCACATTCAGTTCTCACAATTCAATTCTTCGATTCCAAAACGAATAAATTCAAATTATACAATTCAGATTCAGTTTTTCAATGCAACGATTCAAATTAAACAATACAATTTCAAATTATGTGATTCAAATTCAGTTTTTTTCAGTGCAATTATTCAAGTTTAGCAATTTCAAATTCAAATATAAATGATTCAAACTCAGTTTCTGGTGGCACATATTTCAGCCCATTAATCTTAACACTTCTCCACCCGAAGCAGAAAAACTGTTCCACCGATCTTAATTCTGGAAAAAAATCTGCAGATTCTGTTTGGATCTGATCATAAGATATCTTATCTATAAATTGTTCTAATTTAAAGCGATCTAATGTCTCTAGTATTACCGGCGTGTCTGCATATCAACGGACTCATCCAGAAGAATATCCTATATCCAATCAGAAGAATATTTGTGAATATTTCTGTTGTGGACCTTTTTTTTCCAGCAATGACTATAATGAGTAATATCATTACCTGCATGAAGAACCCTGACAAAAAAAAACAACTTTGTAGGTGACAAAACCTAAATTAGCAATTATTCAACTAATCAGCAACTAGGGGGCAGCCTTTTGTTATCGAAACTGAGGCTTCACCTTCATAACTCACATTATTGAAACATTTTGTTAATTTCAGAGATGGGAGCAGGTCGGTGTCCTATTCAATTTTAATTTTTTTTGCAATTACCAAACATTTAAAAGCATGTATTATTTCACACAATGTTAAACGTATTGTCCCATCTTGGAGAAACTGATGCCAGGTGCATAAAAAAAACATATTGACATGACTTTCTCAATGCTCATATAAAATGATTATGCAGTTTTCACTCCACTGTAAGGGCTGTATTGTTTTTTTTAGTTTCGGGTGTATGTCTTGAGATTATGGTGATTTATGCATTTGTTTTAATCATGTTTTCTTAAAGTGATGAAATGTTGTTTTTCCCATTATTCTGACTGAATCAAAAGTAGTAATTAGAGATGAGTATCGGCTCCGATACTGCCTAAAATGCTGGTATCTGTATCGGGAAGTACTGCAGTTTATGCACCGATCCGATACCACGTAATAAAGCCCTAAAGAAAATCTACGATAAAGTAGTTTATTTATGTTCTTTTTCCATTATAACTGACTACTATAAAGAGTTTAACCTGAGCCAGGCCGACAAATCGCATCCATACAGGGATGGTAGTATACAGCTGTTAAAACGTAATATAATATACGACACACATGGTATCGGATCGGTACTCGGTATCGGCCGATACGCGGGAAGCAAAAAATGGTATCGGGCCATCTCTAGTAGTAATGATCATTGCCATTTAGTCACTTAAGCAAATAGGAATGCATAGTTTTTTTTCAATCATTAATACTTAAAAGAAATGTAATTTGACATCCTTCGTAGTCCTGCACGGACTGCGTTACACTTCTTTGTACTTTGAAAATATAACTTCCACAAAAGAACAAAATTGGACTGATTTATCTGGCGGATGATGGTTAAGCTTGGTGTCCCATCTGTTGTGCTGTATTTGTGATTGCGAGCACTGTGGACTTGTTATTAAGTTTATGTTTTGTAACCTATTCACCCTAGCCATGGGTCCAACATACTGTACGCACATGGAAAATGTGTGTATTGTCACCTAAAAACATACAAAGACACAAAAACATTTCAGTTTAAAATGGGGTGGGGGGTAGAAGCAGGAAGAAAAGGGACTTCATCTAAACACCTTAGATCTCCTTCCATCAGCCAAGAAATGTTTGTAGTTCATTGCTGGTTTAATGAGGGACATAATGCATTATGTGCTTTTTTTTCCAGTCAGGTTTGCACAACTTATTGTGTCCAGCTCATCACGTATCTGGCCCAAATGGATAGTCCAACTTGAAATAACAGCCCTAAGTTCTGCCTTTGAGTAGCCCAAGTAATTGTCCAGCTGAAAGGGAGCTGTTGGTGAGATGACCCTGCACTCTGACCTCCCTGTGGAACTTCAACTATGCCCTTGACCATCAACAGAGTACCACCAAAATGGTTTGATTTAGTCGGAGGGGTGAAAAGTGAAAGCAATTGCTGGCTAGATTTAGATCACAAGTCAGATGGGAATACAAAAGCCTCCGCAGCACATTCTGCATCATCGTCCTCCTCATCTTCCTCAGGAATATTCTCAGGCTCCCATGTAAAGACGTCTGATGCATTGTCTGTGAATGAACTAGATCTGCTCCTTTCCATCGCCCAGGGACACAAAGCATCACGCCGGCCGAGGGCTAAGTTTTCTCTAGACTCGTCTATCTGCTCTCTGTCGTTATCCGCTGGAATCTCTTCTACACTGAATGACCCCTGGGTCTCTGTGACCTCGTCTTGCTCACTGTTGGGAATATCGACTTTGATTTCGGTTGAGGTTTGTGGATCCTTGGATTCCCAGGGACAAATGTCTGCTTCAGTGCTGTCTTGCTTTTTTACAACTCCTGGTTCCTCAGCTTCCCATGGACAAACATCTGCCCGTACGCTATCTTGCTTTTGGAGAATCTTCGGCTCGTCTGTCTCCCATGGACAAACATCTGCCCGTACATCATCTTGCTTTTGGAGAACTTTCGGCTCGTCTGTCTCCCATGGACAAACATCTGCCCGTACATCATCTTGCTTTTGGAGAACCTTCGGCTCGTCTGTCTCCCATGGACAAACATCTGCCTGTACGCTATCTTGCTTTTGGAGAATCTTTGGTTCATCTGTCTCCCATGGACAAACATCTGCCCGTACGCTATCTTGCTTTTGGAGAATCTTTGGTTCATCTGTCTCCCATGGACAAACATCTGCCCGTACGCTATCTTGCTTTTGGAGAACCTTGGGCTCATCTGTCTCCCATTGACAAACATCTGCCCGTACGCTATCTTGCTTTTGGAGAACCTTTGGGGCTTCTGTGTCACATGGACACACTTCTTCTCTGGAATTTCCTTGTCCTTGTAGCGTCTCTGATATTTTTGATACTTCAGTTTTGACTACCCCTGCTTCCTCTGTATCCCATGGACAAACACTTGCGCGAGCTGTGTCTTGCTTAACATGACTCTCTGATGTTTTGGGGGTCTGAGGCTTTCCAGATTCTGGTTCGGCACTTTCCCATGGACACACATCTGCCAGCTTTTCCGGTCCTTTTAACACAATCTTGGTTGCTGTATTTGTCTCAGGGAGGTCAGTTTCCCAGGGACATATGTTTACTCTTGTGTCGTCTTTCCTATCAGTCTGTACGGAACCAAATTTCAAAGGCGAGATACCTTTTTGTAAGTCTTGTGGTTTGTCTTGATGTCCAGCCTCCCAGGGACAAATATCTACCTTAATTTGTGTTATTGAGCCTGTATTTGTTGGCTCGATGTTCTCCTCTTCCCATGGACAGATGCTTCCTAAGTTTTTTGGTGGATCAGAGAAATCCCATGGACAACTTTCTGCTGCCTTGGTCACTTGCTTACCTGAATGCAGGGCAGGTGATTTAGCCTTGGGTTGATTCTCATTACTTTCTTTTGACGCACCGGGATAGACGGCAGCTTTCATAACTTCTTGCTTAAGGGGCACCGACAGCCCTTTCATGGTCTGCAAAGGACTTAGGTTTTCATATACAACTTCAGCTTTGTCCTGAACAACCCATGGACAAACATTGGCATATTCATTATCTTGCCGCATTGAAGGTTGGGGACTTTCTGCAGTCTCCCAGGGACATACATCTGCTGGACGTTTCAAAGACAGTTGGGTCTGTGAATCTTTGGACATGTTAGTATAAGAAATAATGGGAATATCCTGCGATTCCCAAGGACACGCCTCACCACGACCACTTTGTCTTCTCACATTCCCTTGCTCTTGAGATTCCCACGGACATACATTAGATGGTTCAGATACCTGCGATTCCCAAGGGCAGACATCTGCCTTAATGCTCTGCTGGTTCTTTGGTCCCTCTCTTTCCTGGGAAGTACCAGCTCCATCCCATGGACACACATCTGTATAGGAAATATTGCGGACTGGTGTAATTCGATTACTACCTCTTCTGTGAGTTGAAGGAGTTCTACAGCTGCTGGCAGTTTCCCAAGAACTTACACTACTACGTTTGCTATTCTGCCTCGATAAAAACACATTTTCACAAGTGCCATCTTTTTGCATATCATCTATGTCCCAAGAGTAGACAGCAGATTTTACGATCATAAACCTTCTTGGGCTTCTGTCGGAAGAATCCCCAGAGGAAAGTCTGACGGCGTTCTGCTTCACAAGGCATGGCTTGTCTGTTGTTGTCATACTTCTTTTCTGCAGTGACCTCTTTTCAATGCTTGGACGTCTACTAGATGATCTTGATCTTGGCGTTGTGGAAGCACTTTCCTGACTTTTTTGTGAAACAGTATCCTCTTTATTTAAATCTCCCTCCTTACTGCACTGGCCTGATGCATCCACAGATCTCATAATTGATTTCACAGAGAGCCACTTATTGGTGGTGGTGGTGGTGCGGAAGGAGAAGACACGTTGATCTTTTGTGACCTTTGGTCTTGGAGTCCCTGGTGCACTTGCAGACACATGAGCCTGTGGTTTTGGTGACTCACTTTCACCTATTCCTTTATCCTCTGAAGGATTCTTTTTTACAGGTGGTAAATGTTCCCAGGGACAGACAAGCATCTTTGGAGATGGTGGCCCTTTGTCCTCAACATCTTCAGAGTTTGCGTAGGTGACATGCTTCTGGTTCTTGTCCCCTGATTGTTCTTGCTCCACCTCCCAAGGACAGACCTCAGCCTTGTTAAATGACCCTGACTGACTGAGAGCACTCCGGATCTGGTCACTTATGGAAATGCTCTGCCTGGATCTTGTCAACACTGTGCTGGCTTTGTTAACCTTGGGTATGTTCTCCATAGACTTGGTGGACGTTAGACTCCAGGACTTATGAAGCTTGGTGTGATCAGGGTGCAGGAGATTGGTATCAACTGACAGATTTTGGGCACTGGCTGACTTACCGACCCCCAGTGGAATATCCAAGGAATCTGTCTCTGATCGCCGGGAAGATCTCTTCACAGCGTTGGCTTTTAACATTGTGTCATGCAAAGAAGAATCTCTTTCCCTGACATAGTGATGATCACTTTGGGACTTGCGCATGGATGGTGATGGTGATTTCATTGAACTTTTGTAACCGATGCTGACAGTATCTGGGGCCCTCCTGAAGGACTCGGACAGATTCACACTGATTCTACTCTGGAAGGATCCTTCTCTGTCGTCGCGGCTGCACTGCCGGCTCATGCTTTCTGGAATCTCAGCAATGCGTCTAATAATGGATCTCCCCAGTGCACATCGAGAACTTCGCTTCTTTGACAGATGAGGGTTGTTTGCTGTCATCTTCTTGGTCTTGTGGACTTCTAACTGGGCATATAGCTTCTTCAGTTCATCCTGGTGCATATGAAGAAGGGAGGGAATTGATGAAGGGATTGAGGAAATGGTTGAGGAGAGGAAAAGATACGGAGAGTAACAAGTCAGAGGAGAGGAAACAGACACGTTTTCATGTAAGAAGAACACCGTTTAGGATAAGGATAAAGGGTGGAGAAAGGTTATACTACATATGTACATTTTCCCGCTTATTTACTGTTCATTTATGATTTAAATTATAATATATTTAAGATCTGTTTAAGTGAGTCTACATGTGGTCATAACTGAAATTAAGGGACATTTATTGCCCTTATTTAAATGTATTTTCCTTATTTAAATGTGACCTTTGGAATATCTTCTACATTTTGTAAATCATGTCCCAAAGCAAAGTGATAACATCGTTCTGAGGGGGCAAAAGAGTTTACCCGGAAGTCATCTGGTTCCACTCCACTGTGTTCACTCCAAGCAGAGTGAAAACTGCTGTTGAAGTACGAGCCTGAGCGCCGAAGGTCCACTTCATCTTCATACACCTCTGCTGCAATCTCCTCTCTTCCCGGCTTAGTCACATATAGGAACTGTGGAACGCACACAGACGTACAATTCGCATGTAAACATTTCAGAACAACAATTGTATGTCATGCACATTCACATACACCTGAGTCTATGATGAAATTTCTCCACAAATAACGGATGGATTGTCATAAAACATAAGATATTGAAAGGAATTTCGTAGCCCACCGACTTTGCATGGTATGCCTTACTTGCCTACACGTATATAATAATTAGCTGTGGTGGAAAATAACGGTACGGTAACAACATTTACTCAATTTTGAATTAAGCTGCTTGTTGATGAGATAACTTATCAATCTCCATTTTTTTTAATGCATGATTGATGACCTTTTTCCTTTTACTTTGACCTGTTATTCTACCCCAAAATGGATTCACCTTGGTACTGTGACGTAAAACTGCACAGTACCTTGGGAATGAGGAGCAGGGCGAGTGTCACGGTGATGGTCACATGGGTGTGTGTGAAGGAGAGCAGCAACATCCAATCAGGATGGAGAGAGGGAAAGGAAAACCTGACGGAGAAAGAAAACACAAAATTACTGTATGTCACATCCGTGCACTGCGTTTGTACAAATACATTGCCGAGTGTATTGCTCAGGCATGTGTAGGTAATAGCTGTACTGCATTTCAGAGGTTCAGAGACACACTGGCTGTTAACCTGAACAGGTGAAACATGGAGGAGAGAAGCAGCTCGTTGTGGATGGCGATGCCCATGTAGCGTGGCTCGTGGAAGGCTGAGGGCACCGGCCTGACGGCGGTCCACAGGGAGCTGCCCCAGCACAGGAACAGAAGCTCAGCTGTGGCAGAAGAAAGTAAGTTCAGCTATAAATAGTGCAGTTCTTTTCAATGTACTACTACTTTTTTTTTTTTTTATCTAATACTGATGAATTGCTAAAAATGCTTTAGAAAATGTAGCCTGTGATGGGAGACTTTGGCCAATCAAAGGTCATTTCAAAGAGAAAGCATTCCTAATGGCTGTTCTACAAATGCAGATGCGTCCCTTCTGATGATGAAAGCCTGATTCAATGGTGGTAAATCCTGCAGAAAAAGTTCATATTCCAGCATTGGCAACAACTGCCTACAATGCAAAGCAACCCCAAAAAAGGAAGACTAAGTTTATCAAGAGTCTAAAAGAGAGTCTGACAATAAACGCAATTAAACACATGTCCATATTAGCAAAAGCGTTTCAGAGATACTGTAGGTGTTGCTAATAGTTTAGCCATCTGCGAACCGTAGCCGTAGGCTTACGGCTGCGGCTTTGAGTATTCAGTATGTCATCTCAAAGGGCTTTACAAAGAAAACAGGTAATTCTCATAGAATTGCCACTATACAACAGCATCAGGATCACAATCACGATGAGGATGATTGAAATGAATGACCACTAGTACTCGTACAGGTTACCGTATGAAGGGAGGGGCATTTTCCAGCAAACTGCCTTGACCTTAATCTGAGGTCAAAATCTGAGCAAATTGAGTTGATAAAAATAGCTTAATTCATTCTAACTTTTTAGTATTTTACATAAATAAAAAAATGTGATGACTGCATTGTTTGAGTGAAAGGATCTATCAGCTCAGATAATCTCAAGTGTGAATGTTCTCAAGTGTCCAGGCTCGTCTTAACCTCTGCTGCCACTCACCCACAGCCATCATGTAGTCCCAGCGGTCCAGGTAGCACATGTTGAAACCCCGGCCGTCCGACGTGGAGGTTGTGATGAACACTGGGATGTTCCTGTCGCGGTTCTGCAGGACGCCGACCGTCCACGCGCACAGGAACCAGCTGACCGTCATCAGCATCACTCCCAGAATCCTCAGCAAGTGGAGGCTGGACAAGTATGGCACCCGCTGGGCCGTGCGCGAGAGGAACACCTTCAGCACCCTGCAAGGCAAGAGTCAAACAGTGTTTCACTGCTGAAAACAAAATGTAGAAAACTGTGAACTAACTGAACGTTGGAGGAATTATTATTGTTGTTGTTGAAATGTAACGGAGTGTCACTGTAAAATAAAAGAAAGCAAACCTACCTGTACATTTTTAGAGTGACAGTCCCGTAGACGATGGAGAAGCCAAGCATTCGGACCCAGCGGAGCAGAATACACCTGAAAGCACTCGGCTTGAAGTACATGATGAAGACCTGCAGAGACACACACACACACACAGAGAGAGAGAGAGACGCTCACTGTAAGTCAAACTACAGAACCACCATACTAGTTCTACTAGGCCTACTATCACTGCTGCTTACAAGTACGACTATTAGGGGAGAGTGGGGGGCGGTTGCAACACTTTTTACATTTCCTTTCAGTTTCTCAGCGACAGTTTGTATTAGAAAGACAAAGAAAATTATATATTAAACCCATATATGTCACCTACCTGCCCATACTGCTGCAACAGGTGTACATATGATAATATGGAAGTAATTTGTACTTAAATGGACCCTGAAAAATGTTGCAACTGTACCCTAATATGGCCCATATTGCCTTTTATATCAAATTTTATCTAATTGTCATTATTGTTGTCATGAGGGACAGTTGCATATGGGGACAGTTGCAACAGCCATCTTAAAACTAGCGATGCTAGCCTACTATGTTTATTACAATGCTATTGTTACTAGTGTTGTATAAGTGCCAGTAATGGCAACAGACAAAAGTAACAAAAAAAGAAGATAGTTCCAGGGCTTCTTCTGGCAAAAAAAAAAAAAACAAGTTAAAAAAGGCTTTCTTTAGATGATTGCCCTGGCAAAATGGCAAGTTTTGAAGAAAATTTGGATAGTGCAACAAGGCAGGCCTGCTTGGATCATTCGGTGAATGATTGTAGAGATTTACAAAGAATATTTCTACGGCATTTCCTCTCTAACTGAGACGCTTTGGGACCGACTGGTGGGGTTGCTGTGGACGAAGTACACGCGACGATACAAGAGCCAATGAGGTTTAACCATGTGTCCAGCTAATTTAAATGGCTCACGTTACTGTGTTTTGTGAACAGTTAACTTTGTTGAATATTTTATGTGACATTTTCTTTTGGGGGGTGCACGTGTTTTTTTCAGAGCCACTGTCGCTGTGCACATCCATTGCGAAAATGAATATATTAAAATATCGATTTGCTGGATTTAATTAATCAATATCAGATCACTCAAACCAAGATCGATTTTAACTGGAGAATTATTTTTAACCCAGCCCTAGTAATAACATGTCTCATCAGCATTAATAGACAAAAACTGCCCGATTAAAAGGCATGATGTCTGAACTAAATGTGTGTGTTTTTTTTAGTTACATTCAACAACAGGTTGTCCCTTTGTCTGTGTTCAGTATGTGGCAGTGGAATGGATGACTGTAATCCAGGAATTAAAGCTCATTCTGCTGTGACAGTCTGTCTCCATCACTCTGGATAAGAGCATCAGCCAAAGCCTAAACTGTGAATGCAAATTTACATCATTGTGTTGGAACCGCTCGTAAAGGATAAAACCACTCCGAGTGAATACATACAGTATAGAATCAGAGCTGACGGGCAGTAACCTTCCAGACGAAGGCAGTTTTAATCATCAGAAATGGCCTGCACTCAGAGGCAGATTGGGGGCTCGGTTACAGACGGAGAAGTCATCTGATTAGTCGATCTAAAGCTACGCTGGTTGGGTGGAGCCCAGTGAAATCAGAAGACCTGGGGTGGATCCCAGGTCACTTATTTGATAGCTCCTCGCTTGAACCGGAGGTTGTTTTGGCCCTCCTACGTGAATGCCGTCTTTAAAGGCTAACTACCGTTTTTTTCAACCTGGACCCTATGTTCCTATGTTTTTGTGTCTAAGTGACTGACGGGAACAACAATCTTTGACATTCGTCCAATATTAAGCAAGAACGCTGCAGTCTGCAGCGGCGAAACAAGCTGCAATGTAAGTTAATAGGGCAATTGTCCAGCTTGTATTTTTCTTCCCAAAAGTCCTTGTTTTGCGGCTGACAGGTTCAGATTAATATTCTAAGTCTCTGACAACATTATGAAGGATCCCTTCAGAGATAGACCTTTAAAACCTCTTTGAGACCTTTCTGTTTAACTAGAAACAGCTCTGAAGTCGCTAGCGCTAAGCCCACCAGACTCCATTTAAAAAAGCAATACTTTTAGGGTGTATAGAGCCAACATATTCTCATATGTAAAATCAGTAAACTATGTGTTTATTTCAACCAAAGCTAGAGTTGTGATGGTTGGAAAAGTGGAAAGACGACCCAAAATGGCTTTTCATAGTTATATTTAGTTTCTGTCGATTTTGAATTAAGTGTAATTTATGATGCTAAAATTACTGTTTATTTACATGGAGTCTGGTGGGTTTAGCAAACGCGATTTCGCGGATGTTTTTATGTTTAAACAAAGGATCTTACTCTTTAACAGAAAGGTCGACCTTAGAAATCCTTTCCATAATGTTGTCAGACACTTAGTATATTAATCTGAGCCTGTCAGCGGCAAAACGAGAACTTTAGTGAAAGTAAATAAAAGCGGACAATTGCCCCATTAACTTACACTGTAACTTTTTTTGCTGCTGCCGACTGCAGTGATCTTGCTTAATACTGGACCAATTTTAAAGATTGTCATTCCCATTAGTCACTTAGACACAAAAACATAGGAAAAATGGGTCCAGCGGTAGTTACCCTTTAAGCTCTTATTCCTGCCCCCGAGGAGCTAGGAGCGAGGATTGAGGAGGGATCTCCGAGGAGCTTAGAGTGAGGATACACGAGAGCAGCCTTCCCAGAAGCCGTGTCGCTAACTCCGCCGATACAGCTGACAAATTCAATGTGACGCTTCAGAGGAATGGACGTCTCATCCCTCTAAAAGCACATTTTCTTGTTTCCTCTCTCCTCGCATGATTTCCTCACGTCTTCTCCCATACTTCCTCGATAGGACGGACTAAGAGGCGACGAAGGGAAGCAAGTGAAGGTAATGAGAATGCAATTAAAAGACCTGGGACGTACCCAAGGTCCTCTTTAATAACAACATCAAGTTTCTATGAATCCTAATCACTTTGCTCCCTTGACTTTTTCTCTAGCGCCACCATGAGGTTGATACTTGTAGTTTTCAAGGGAAATGTCTCCACAACTGTTGGATGCATTGTCGCGAAATTTGGTACAGACATTCATGTTCCCCTCATGATTAACTGTAATAACTTTGGTGGTCCTCTGACTTTTCACATAGTGTCATCATCTGATCAAGATTCTATTTTTTCACTAGTTTAATTTATGAATTCCTGCAGAACTATTACTTACTATTATTATTATTAATTATTAGTACTCATGCATTTATGTAAAAGCAGATTTTATTTTACTGTAGTTGGCTGATCTGGAGCTAGATTTTTGAACTATTAACTAATTACTTACATTATAGATTAATCTGCTGATTATTTCCTCCATTAATCGATTGATTGTTTGGTTTGTAAAAATGAGTGAAAATAGTGAGAAATGGCTTCAGAAAAAAACAAATCCTAATTTGTAAAGTGTCTAATAACTAAAGTCGTCAAATTCTGTGGTGAAGTACAAACTCCAATATTTCCCTCTGGGATGTAATGGAGAAGAAGTAGAAAGTGGCATGAAAAGACAAGACTCAAGTTAAGTACTGACTGTCAGTACAGTAAACCAGTTTTGCTGTCTTTGATTCTTTTCAGTCAATAGCGACCGTGACTGTGAGCGACGACAGCCATCGTTTCAGTCTCCTGCCTTCTGGGAGGAGATACAGAAGCCTCAGTGCCCGTCTCATCAGACTAGCAAACAGCTTTATCCACCAGGCTGTCAGGAAACTGAACTCTCTCCCCCCTCTCTCACCCCTCTCTCCCCCCTCTCTCAACCCTCTCTCCCCCCTCTCTCTGCCCCCCTCCTCCCAAAAAACAAACAAACTCTGGACTGTTTTTTTTGCACATAGGATAATTTTGCACAAAAACTCTGGACTCTGAAGTTGCTGCTGTTTTTTTTTGTGTATATAGCCTACAGCAGGGGTTCTCAAATTTATTTTCAATTCTGTACCCCCTTTGAATTGTGTTTTTAAGCCAAGTACCCCATGACCAGCACAAAAACATTATTACATCTATATAAAGAGGAACAATACAGTGTCGGCAGTGATTAGATTTACTAAACAACAACATTTCAAATGTTCAGAATCCATCACTTCATTCAGTCATTATTATAGTATAATTATGTCAGGAATTATGCATGACATATTTTTAAATGAGCATTTTGCAAAAAGTTCACGTACCCCCTGTAGTACTCCAAAGTACCCCCAGGGGTACGCATACCCCCCCCCATTTGAGAAACACTGGTCTATAGCATGTGACATTCTTGTGGTTTGTCTTGTCTTCTTGTCTTGTGATACTGTTGCCTATCGGTTGAGCACTTTTTTTTTAATCTTGTGGTAATAATGTCTTGTTTTACCTGTTGCACATTTCTTATTTATTTTAATTTTATTTAAATTTTTTTTATTTCTACCACACGGTGGGATGGTGAGAAACATACTTTCATAATTTCTATGCATGTCTAGTATATGTGAAGAAATTGACAATAAAGCTGACTTGACTTGATAAGCTTTAAGAAACTTTGCACCTTTCACTTTTCAGCCCTGCGATCGTTCTCCACACCAAAACAAGCCCTCCAGCAGGGGATCTGTTTGTAGATGAAATGGCTGCCGGACCACAGTGACCCCCCCTAGCTGAGATGAGAGAGTGAACTCGGACCTTTCATCAGACTTTCAGAACTATACGGTCAGGTACGTGGGCTGCCATTTACCTTTGAATTTCTCCAAACAAAACTCGTCCCAAAATGCCCCAAAAAAGATTTTGCTTACATCCTGCTCTTCCTGTCCTGTCTTCCATCACGGTTTTACACTTTAAACATTTAGCGAGACATCTCAGAATGACAAAGCACCACCAAGATTTGTAATTATTGTGGACCTTTGCTTGCTTTTATTTATTTTATTTTTATTTTACTGTATTTATTATACTTGAGCTATGTGTAATGGCAAAAATACTTCTAAAGCACATTCTTTTATTAGGATTTATCTGATTACTGTATGTGTTAACTTAAGAAAATGGTTTCTAACAGATGAACAGCTAAAACTATAAACTTTGATTAACTGAAGACTGAAGTGTCTTTTTCGCGAGGTCTTTACTGACGTGTGTTTAGAACAAGTTTAGATTAGGCGCCGTAAACAGAATCCTACAGTGTCTCTAAAACAGTTTTGTTATTCCCCGGCAGCTGAGACAAGGAAAGGTGTTATGACTTGGGTTTTAACTTGGCCAAAAGGCATGACACGACTCTTTGCTTTTTGTTTGTGTAACTGGGTCTTTGTAAGATCCATGAGGGGGGGGGAGGAAGGAAAGCCGTCACCATTTGTTTTGATTCTCTATATGTTGGTTTTCTGTGAGTAAAAGACTCAGAGCGCTCTTGCACTCGTATCGAGGTACAGGTGTTACAGCGTTTCTCCATTTGCAAATGAGAATAAACACTCAATAACCAGACTTTGGTTTCTGCTCGATGGTCTTCATTTGTTTCACTACAAGCTTTAAACCTTTTATTTACGTACACTGTGTTAATAGGAATTATTTCCACGACACTATGTCCAACTGATGCATTGCAAAACACCAGGTCGAGATTTTAACTCCATTAGGACCATAGAATGGTCTGTTTGTGGTATTGTACAGTGTCTGTTGTTTGTAGATGCTGTCTGTGTTTGTTTTCCTGGTTTTTATTATAGCTGCAGCATGGGGTTAAGTGCCCAAGACAAATTTCCCACGATGTGGGACAATAAAGTTAATCTTGAATCTTGAACTGCAAAACCTCCAAAAATCACCATAAAATTCAATCAACCCCTCGCTAAAAGCTGTTTTTGGCTGAATGCACTCAGTAAACTGAATGTATGTTTCAGAGTCACACTCAACCTCAACCTCAAATTATGCTAATCATAATCCTAAAAAAACAATTTGGGTAAATGAATGGGGATTGTCTCCTGTACCTGCCAAGATGGCAGCGAGTGGGAATATCAAATCCAGGCCTCTTCAGAAATCCTTTTTGTTTGATTTATTTGATGATTATTAAAAAGAACACACACAAATATATATATATATATATAATAAAACACTGCACAGCCGTAATTACATAGGCCGACATTAAAAGGATAAAAACATAATAAAGTCTGAAAGCTTAAAGCGTAACTCTCGCCAAAATGCAACCTAGGGTGTTTTTGTGAATGTACGCGACTCAAACTCGCGTTTAAAAGCATATTTAGGACGGAAATGCTTTTAAGATTCACCGTATTCTCCTTTTTGGGTCAAATGGCCTTTTGAATGGGAGAGCTAGGGGCACTTTTATGCTATAGCCTCAAAATATCTATTTTTAACCACTAAGAAGACTCGACACAACATGAGACTTTGCTCCGAGTGTCTCCAGGAGCTCTACACATTAACTCAGCATTGAGAACGTTGTTTGTGGACCCAGAGTTTACTAAAAAGAAAGGTTTTAACAACTCACCGTAGCTCTTGTTGTTTCCGGTCGCTGCCGTCTCGGCAGTCAGAACGAGTCGATGTCAAAACAAGCAGCGACAGATTTAGTATATCTCTCGTGCTCCGGTGGAGTTAATGTGTAGAGCTCCTGGAGATACTCGGACCAAAGTCTCACGTTGTGTCGAGTCTTCTTAGTGGTTAAAAATAGATATTTTGAAAGTGCCCCTAGCTCTCCCATTCAAAAGGCCATTTGACCCAAAAACAAGAATACAGTGAATCTTAAAAGTAGAGCTTCCGTCCTAAATATGCTTTTAAACTAAAGTTTGACTCGCGTACATTCACAAAAAGACCCTAGGATGCATTTTGGCGAGAGTTGACGCTTTAATTCCATTGTGGTCCTCCAGTAAATCACTGATCACGCCACGAGATAAATCAGCACAAAGACAAGACAACAAGTGCAGACAATACAATCAACATACAATAGCAGGCGGCGGGGTAGCTATGTCAGCATGCTTTTTGCTTGTTGTCACTAAGGCCCCATCCAGACGAAGACGTTAGGATGAAAACGCATCCGTCTTCCCTGGATTCGGTTCAAGAAAATTCACGTCCACGTGAATCCATCTGTAAACGACTCAACACGGTACTTCATATGCCAGGCCTGTAGGCGGCGCTGTTACTGCTACAGAAATTAACGGAAGGAAGAAGAAGAGCAGCCTTCAGTCACTTCCTTTCATAACATGACTGTTAGCTAGTTCTCTTAGCTTAACACATCCATGGACTAGACTTTAATAACTTACACCACTGCTCGTTATATGAAGGCCACCTAGAAAAAGAATGTAAACTTTGTTTACTCTATCGGACGTGATTGCAGCTAGCAAAGCTAGCGTTAGCTAACAGCAGTCAAACATCAATGATCCGATGTCTTTTTGATAATCTAGCTACACGTTTTTCTTGCGGTAGCCTTTCTACAATAAGCCGTGCTAACAGTTACTATAATCCGTTCAAGGAGTTGATGTGCAGACAGATTAGCGAGCTAGTTGATAAATTCTCTACTTCCACTTCATAGTGCATATATGTATGCTTCCACTTAATTATCAGCATTGCGTCCCTGTTAGCCGTCAGCTGGGTTGAAGGCGGTCAGCTGAGGGCTGAGGTGTGTGGGGATGACATCATCGATACGCACATATGCGGTTTCGCCGTACACACGAAGCCATACGTGAGCTGGCTTTTATTTATATTCACCCTGGGACCAGGTTTCAAAAAAGTGCGTTTACAGGATTCGTGTGGACAATCGGCCCAAACGATGCAAAACATGTGCGTTTGCATCGAAATACGTTTCCGTGTGGATAGGGCCTAAGGTTGTACCCATGGTTTTAATTTTTAATCTTCAGTCTGTAATCTGCTCAGTCATCGTTGCTCATACAATAATACCTTTCCCTCGTTTAATTTCTTCTAAACAAACTAGAAAAGGGGATTAAATCAGTGCTGTGTTTTAAAGGAAAGTGGACATTAATTTATATGGAGATGCCACTTCATAAGAAAAATATTTGAGACCGTCCCCCCCCCCCCCCCCCCCCCCCCAAAAAACCGTCCCCTTAGGTTGGTCGTTAAAGCAGCAATGACGTCTCATATGTGCGTTTATAGTGGCGTCAGTAAGTAAGGTAACAGATATATAAGAGCGTCAATTCCACGTAAAGGATGGGTAAAAAAAAACAAGCCAACCAGCTATACGAGATGAATCGTGACCATTAAACATTTGATTTGGCTAAAAAAAAAAATAAATAAAATAAAACATATTGAAAACTGAAAAAAGGCAAAACGTATAAAACCGTGTACAACAACGATTATAGACTTCAGTGGTAGCAGCTCAGCAGGAACGGCTCACATCTACCGGCACTTTGGAGAAAAAGTCACGGCCGACTTACATTAACGGCTCTTTAGATGGTAAAATTAATTGATTGATAATCGCCCACCTAAATCCCCCCCACACACACCTCACACACACACACGCACACACACACACACACACACACACACACACACACACACACACACACGCACGCACGCACCCCATTTTCCCTCCCACAAATGGTCCATTATGACATAATCCGTGGCGCTGTGCTGTGCAGTGGTCTGTAAAGAGCTCTAATCTGTGACACTCTGTTCGGTCAGACACTCACCGGGAAGTAGAGGAGCAGAGAGCCGAACAAGATCGTCTCCAGCAGCAGGAGGCCAGACGCCCGGATCCTCTGAGGGACAAGAAGAAGAAAAAGACAGTTACAAGAAGATATGTAGTGCTGGTTGAGAAGTTAATGCATTCATTTTAAACATAAAAAAAACACACGTTTAAGGTAATCACAGTCTGCGTTAACAAGCACATAAGATAAAAGAAGAAGAAGAAGAAGAAAAAAAGACATTTCTGCTAAATAAACAGAGCTGAATGTTTGGGCGTAATGCATCATGGCTCGCCTGGAACAGCTCTCCTCCATCTGCACGGTTGAGCCAAAAGAGCTGACTCACCCTGTTTCGACGATGCCTGTATGCCACCAGCATGCTGACGAAGATGAGGAGCATGAAGACGCCCTGGACGGCCAGCACGCCGCCCCTGAACAGCCAGGCCTCCTGCACCCAGCAGGGCGTCCCGTCCTGGCAGCTCTTACAGCCCAGCCAGCACGGGAGACAGATGGGCATGTTCGGGTAACACACACTGCCATTGCCGCTGCCATTGCCACTGCCGTTGCCGCCATCGCTCCCGTTCAAAGGGCCGCCATCTGCGTCTACACCTACACAAAGCCATGTGAAGACATATGAAACCTCACACACAGCGCATACAGCAGTCCTACCGTCTCATTTAATGCCTCTAAAGGATTAATTTTCCCGCTGATGTATATATAAAACAATCCCAGAATAAAGCTTCTAAATGATTTAATGAATATAATATGAATATATTCTCACATTAGAATCAGAATCACCTTTATTGGCCAAGTATGTGTGCACATACAAGAATTTGATTTGAATATCTTCTCTCGTTTAGCTCTGTTTTTAGTCTCCACCAACTTCTGGCAAAAATATCACAATATTATATTTTTAGCTGCTAAATGCTCCGCTATTTTCACACGGTCTCTAACTAAGTCGGGTCAATTGTTGCTGCTGAACAGCATTTTTGATCAATGAAAGTCATATTTGCAGTTTAAATCTTTGGTTCCATTTATTTCCATGAGATCTTAGTTGGGTTTCCAGACAAATTACTGCTTGTACAGTATGCATGCCTGTGTAGTGTGTGTGTGTGTGTGTGTGTGTGTGTGTGTGTGTGTGTGTGTCTGCTTGTTTTACTATATTTGTGGGGTCCAAAAACCGGAGAGTCCAGTATACTTGTGGGGTCTGCACAGCCTTGTGGGTCCAAAATGCTGGACCCCACAAGGTTAAAGGGCTGTTTGAGGGTTAAGACTTGGGTTAGAATTAGGTTATGGTTATGGTTAGGGTGAGGGTTAAGGTTAGGCATTTAGTTGTGATGGTTAAGGTTAGGGTATAGGGGCTAGGGAATGCATTATGTCAATGACGGTCCCCACAAAGATTTTCCTTTCCTTTAAAACACAGCACTGATTTAATCCCCTTTTCTAGTTTGTTTAGAAGAAATTAAACGAGGGAAAGGTATTATTGTATGAGCAACGATGACTGAGCAGATTACAGACTGAAGATTAAAAATGAAAACCATGGGTACAACCTTAGTGACAACAAGCAAAAAGCATGCTGACATAGCTACCCCGCCGCCTGCTATTGTATGTTGATTGTATTGTCTGCACTTGTTGTCTTGTCTTTGTGCTGATTTATCTCGTGGCGTGATCAGTGATTTACTGGAGGACCACAATGGAATTAAAGCGTTAACTCTCGCCAAAATGCATCCTAGGGTCTTTTTGTGAATGTACGCAAGTCAAACTTTAGTTTAAAAGCATATTTAGGACGGAAGCTCCACTTTTAAGATTCACTGTATTCTTGTTTTTGGGTCAAATGTCCTTTTGAATGGGAGAGCTAGGGGCACTTTTATTCTAGCCTCAAAATATCTATTTTTAACCACTAAGAAGACTCGACACAACGTGAGACTTTGGTCCGAGTATCTCCAGGAGCTCTACACATTAACTCCACCGGAGCACGAGAGATATACTAAATCTGTTGCTGCTTGTTTTGACATCGACTCGTTCTGACTGCCGAGACGGCAGCGACCGGAAACAACAAGAGCTACGGTGAGTTGTTAAAACCTTTCTTTTTAGTAAACTCTGGGTCCACAAACAATGTTCTCAATGCTGAGTTAATGTGTAGAGCTCCTGGAGACACTCGGAGCAAAGTCTCATGTTGTTATAGATATATATAGATATTTTGAGGCTATAGCATAAAAGTGCCCCTAGCTCTCCCATTCAAAAGGCCATTTGACCCAAAAACAAGAACAAGGTAAATCTTAAAAGTGGCGCTTCCGTCCTAAATATGCTTTTAAACTAAAGTTTGACTCATGCACATTCACAAAAAAGACCCTAGGTTGCATTTTGGCGAGAGTTGCGCTTTAATGAACCTGCTGTGGGCGGCAGCGGTTAGTTATTGACTCACCTGAGACTTGAGGGACTGTCTCTGGGTTGTAGTAACCCTCTTTACAGCGGCAGCAGTACTGGCCCAGTCGAAAGCCCCGGCCTGGAGTTGGTACACACTGCAAAAAAAACAAAAAGATTATTCTGGTTGCTCTTTTTCTTTGTTCTGTCTGAAGTGTTTTAGATTGTCCATCCTTTTTCCTTTGAGGAAAAAGGAACATAATAAAGTATTAGTGCTAGTACCTTTTTAAATAAATGCTTCTTTTA